>LPNX010423436.1:52956-248507 GCA_001517045.1 Pseudotsuga menziesii
AAATCATGCCCCTTCTCAATATTGTTGTAGTGAACATAGCTGGTTGGGTTCATTTACTTAAAATTCACATTTACATGATGCCACAATTTAATACATGTCGTATGTCCTGATATACCATCGGTGACAATTCCAATCTGAACATAACATAAAAAAATCGATGGTGGGCCTTGGCCTTTAGCTCCGCACCATGATTATTTACAATGTATATATATATATCATGTATATTAATGCATCGGGATCAAAACCAAGGTGTTGCATTCCCCTCCCCCTTAAATAGCATTGTCCTCAATGCTTTACAAAATTTGAACAAAATGCCACACTGGTACCGCCTCAGTGTTCCGCAGAATTGAAAAAAAATGGATGTGAAAATCGTATGGCATCCTCCAGCTCCCATGTAGCCTCTTCAGGTCCATAGTGCTCCCATTTCACCTTTACCTTCCCTATGGCTCAGTTCCGGAGCATTGTGACCTTCCTATCGAGGATGTGCATTAGCTCGATTTGGAACTCTCCCTTGGGTTCCACCTGAATCACATCCCAATTTATCACATGGTTAGGATCATGTACATATTTCTTAATCAAAGAAACATGAAAAAAAATTTGAGCTCTAGTACTAGCAGGCAATGCAAATCTATATGCAACAGGCCCTATTCTTTCAAGCACTTCAAATGACCCACAATATCTAGGTGACAGCTTGGCACAACTTCCAAGTTTCAAGGAAATCTTCCTTGCTTTCACTCTAAGGTAAACATGATCCCCAACACTGAACTCTCTATTCATCCTATGCTTATCTGCATAGCTTTTTTGTTTGTCCTATGCTGCTTTCAGATTCTGCCTGATATTTACAACCTCTTGGTCCATTTCCTTGAGAAACTCGGGTCCAAGCACAACTATGTTCACTGGGTTATCCCAATTCACTGGTTTCCTACACCTCTTTCCATACAAAGCTTCATACAGACTCATCCCCAAGGATTCTTGCTGTCCATTATTGTAAGCAAACTCTACCAAGTGTAAGTAATCTTCCCACTTGGTTGGTTTGTCCATCACATACATGTGAAGCATATCTTCAAGCAATTGATTAACTCTTTCTGTCTGCCCATCTATTTGAGGATGGTAGGTAGTACTGAAGTTTAACTTTGTACCCAAATCTACAAAAAACCCCTTCCAAAAATTGGAAGTGAACTTGACATCTCTGTCAGAAACTATTTCCTTCGGCAATCCATGCAATTTGAAAATCTCCTTCATGAAGATCTTTGCAATGTCATCAGTCTTATGCGCAGAATTCATCGGTATAAAATGTGTTTCCTTTGTCAACTTGTCTACTGCAACCATGATGGAATCATGTTGTCTCCAAGTCATCGACAACCCTGTAATAAAATCCATGGAAATAACTTCCCATTTCCATTTCGGAACTAGAAAAGGCTGCAAAAAAACTGCTGGATGTTGATGTTCAACCTTTACCTGTTGACATTTCATGAACCTTGAAATGTATTCAGCCATTTCCTTTTTCATTCTTGGCCAAAAGTACTGCTTTCTAGCTGTAGCAATCATTTTCTGATATCCTGGGTGACCAGAATATGGAGCCTGATGGATTTCATCCATAACAACTCTTCTCAAATCTGCTACATTTGGAATATAAATTCTTCCTTTGTAAGTAAGAAGTCCATATTCTTCCAATTTATATCCCTCATACCTCTTCTCAAGACTTCACTACTACAATTTGTATGTCACTAGCTCATACAATTCATCTCCAGTAGTACGATTAACAATCTGCTGCCTCAAATCTGATTGGCAAATACTAAGAGATGCCACATGCATTTCCTGCATCTTCCTACTGTGTGCATCAACTACCTTATTCTCTTTTCCCTTTATGTGCTTGATTTCAAAATCAAACTCACATAAAAATTCCAGCCATCTCGCTTGCCTAGGGTTCAAAGTAGGATGATCAAACAAATACTTCATACCACAATGGTCTGTTCTGAGTTCAAATCTTCTATCCATCAAGTAATGTCTCCACATCTTGAGAGCATGTACTATTGTTGCAAGCTCGAGATCATGAGTGGCATAGTTCTTCTCATGCTCCTTCAGCTTTCTCGATTAGTAACATATCACGTGGTTGTCTTGCATAAGGACTCCTCCAATCCCTTTTCTGCATGCATTGTTACACACCACAAAATCCTTTTTTGGATCTACAAATTTCAATACTAGTGCACTGGTGAGAAGATTATTCAACCGCTAGAAGCTTTCTTCACACTTTGAAGTCCATTCAGACTTCATCCCCTTCTTTTGCAAAGAAGTGATGGCATGTGCAACTTTGGAAAATCCTTCAATGAATATCCTGTAGTATCTTGCAAGTCCCATAAAAGATCTTACATCTGTCACATTTCTTGGAGTAGGCCAATTCATAATGGCTTCAATCTTTTCAGGGTCCACAAATATACCCTCTTCTGAGATAATCTGACCCAAATACTGAATTCTATCGTTGTAGAATTCACACTTGCTCAGTTTTTCATATAGCTTATGCTCCCTGACCAATTGCAATGTCAATCTCAAATGCTCTTCATGTTCTTTCTCATTCTTAGAATAAACAAGAATGTCATCAAGGAAAACAAGAACAAACTTTTCCAAATATCTACTGAAGACACTATTCATAAGGCACATAAATGTAGCTGGTGCATTTGTGAGGCCAAATGGTACCACTACAAACTCATAATGTCCATACCTTGTTCTGAAGGTTGTCTTATGAATGTCTTCATCCTTGATTCTCACCTGATGGTAACCAGACCTTAAGTCAATCTTGGAAAATACCTTTGCTCCTCTCATTTGATCAAAGAGGTCATCAATCCTAGGCAAAGGATATTTATTCTTCATAGTAACCTTGTTCAACTATCTGTAATCAATACATAACCTGAGTGTGCCATATTTCTTCTTTACAAACAGAACCGGTGCTCCCCAAGGAGACACACTTGGTCGAATATACTTCTTTTCCAACAACTCTTGCAGTTGCATCTTCAACTCTAGTATCTCCAGTGTACTCATCATGTAGGGTGTCTTGGACACTGGTGCCACTCCTGGCACAAGTTCAATGGTGAAATCAATGTCCCTTTTTGGATGAATCCTTGGAATCTCATCAGGAAACACATCCTTGAATTCCTGTAACACCTGATAGTCCTCCAATCTAGGGGTTTCATCTCCTGTTGGTTCCAGAATATGAGCTACATACAACTGGAAACCCTTCCTACAACACTTCTTCGACTGCATTGCTGAAACCTTCCTTACTAAAATTACCTTTGGAATACTCTTCACAACTACTGGGTTTCCGTCTTCATCCATGCATTCAAAAGTCTTGTTATAACAGTCAAGCTTTAATCTGTGAGCTTCTAACCAATCCATTCCAATGAGAACATCATAGGAACCAAGCGGTAGAACATTCATATCTACACAAGTGATCAATCCATTCATATCTAATGGGAATTTCTCCACTACTTCACTGACTTTTCTCTTAGAACTAGTGGCTATATGAACTAACCAATATTTTCTATGCTTTACCTTCTTTAAAGCACAAATATCCACTACTCTAGGAGTAATGTAACTGTAAGTAGAACCAGGGTCAATCAAAATAGAAACAAATTGTTCAACAATCTTACTTGCAAATTCAACCATGGTTGATTGATGATCTTCCTGGAGGTCCTCCAATGCTGCATAAATTCTAGGGACTGCCCTTGCTACTTGACCCACTGTTTATGCTTCCTGAATGTTATAAGCTAGCCTTGCACTTCCATTCTCAAGTGGACAATATCTACGCAAGTGGGGTCCTTCACATTTCCAACATTTGAGTGGACCTTTATTTTGTTGTGGCTCTTTATGCTTTCCACCTATCACTCCAACTAAATTACTTGCAGCTTGGGATGGTTGCTTCTGCTGATTCCTGAATCTAAAAGGTTTGAAACTTTTCTTTCTTTAGTCAAACTTCTCATTATTCTTGTCCTTCCAGGCCTTATGGTAGTCAGGTTTACCCTTGCTTTTCTCATTGCAATACTTAGCCTTCCTTATGGCTTCTTCAAGATTTATCAGTTCATAAAACTCAATTCTATCTTTGTAAGACTTAAGCAATCCACTCAGAAACCGCTGGACCTTCACCTTTTCATCTCTGATGTACCAGACATACCTCAATAATTCCAAGAACTTATTTGCATATTCATCTATGGTCTACTGTCCCAATCTCAACTCATGGAACTCCTTAATCTTGTCATCATAATACCTGTCAGAGAGGTATTTCTGCCTGAAATACTTCTTGAACTGTTTCCACTTCAGTCTCCTTTCATTGATCTTCTTTACTTGCTTGAAGTGTTCCCACCAAATGGATGCTCGTCCATTCAGATTGAATATGGAAACTCTTGCCTTCATGTTTCCTGAATAATCCTGCACTTGAAAGTACTTCTTTATCCCAAGAAGCCAAGCTTCAGCCTCTTGTCTAGTCTTTATCTCACCATCAAATGTAGGAGGTTTAGCTTTCCTAAATTCATCTCAAGAGCGATCCCTATGGTGCCTTCTTCTTTCCCTTTTATGAGAAGATGAACTTGTATCTTCACTGGATTCTTCAGAGTCAGATGATCCTCTGGAAGTCCTTCTCCTCCTCCTAGTGCTTCTCTTACTGCCTTCTGGCCTTGATGTACCTCATCCAGAATCTATATTCTTCTACAAGTCTGTCAAACTATGCAACATGGCAGCATTCAACTGATGCTGCTCTTCCTGGGCTTTAATCAAGCTTCTCATGGTGGCTGCAACGTCTAATGGTGCCTCTTGTAATCTCCTTCCATTAGACTCGATGTCATCATTTCCGTTATGGACATTTTCTCCCATGGCATCTCTCGCACGCTCATAGGAATCCCAAGCATCATACCCGTCATGGGTTCTCATGACTGAACCACCTCTTGTTTTACCACATTGTTCTACCTACAATACTTCTCTTGGAGGTATCTATAATTCTGCAAACGTGTTAGTAGAAAACTGTTAAATGCATAACATTAAAATAAATTAGACTACTTACCTTCCTCTTCTGGAAATTCATAAAATAACAATTTTGCTAAAACACAAAATTTTCTCTCTTCCTGTTCAGTCTTGTAATCTACTGACAGTCTGCTGAAAAATCTACTAAAAAACAGTTGAAAATTGCTTGAAAAATCCACTTCGAAAAACCCAAATTTCCTTGTACAGGATCGGGTTGCATCCCAACTAATGTTCCGACGTTTCGGTGGCCAAAACCACTAATTTTCCCCACTGCTCATCGGTAGTCTGTTCATCTATCTTTCTCCGGTATGTCGGACCTGTAGTGGTATAAGCTTCTGAATTTCATCAGCAGGTTGCTCTTCTATTTCCTTCTGCTGTATCGGGTCCGTAACCATCTAGCCTTCCGAACTGAATCAACAATGAAACCAAATTATGCGCTACATAGGTGGTCGGGTGTCTTGTGCATCAGGCAGCTAGTCCTCATGGCTTCTACAATGGCGGCCAACAAACTTCCTGCAAGTTCCACGGACCCTTCATCGACTGTCGGAAGCACTAATCACTGTGCATCAGTGATGTAAGGTGAAACACTTCTGCTACATCGGCGATCGGATACATTATTCCATCGGGTGGTTAGTCTCTTAGGTGGCCGCAATGGCGACCAGCAAACTAACTGTATCTTCCGCGGCCATAACTTGTCGGTGGTCGGAACCTCTAGTCTCTGCGGCATCGGCGATGAAATCAACTATCTTCCACCGATCATCGATGGGTTTCGACACTTAGATAAATTTTTGAAAAAGTTCTTCTTTACATCAGTTCCTCCTTCAACTAATAATCTCTGATCTACTTCACTAGACCTCGGCAGCTTCATCTTCTATCCATCGACGACCCCATCCTCTAGCCATTGGCGATCCCAACAACTAAACATCTTCGATCGCCGATGATCTCATGCCTTAGAAAAATTTTGAAATTTTTTCCGCTTTGTCTTCACGTCGCATCGGCTGTCGGAACAACTTTCCTCTGTGGCATCGGCAGTTGGGGAATCTATCCATCGGAAGGATAGTACACTAGACAACTGCAACGACAGACACATAAACAGTTAATCCCTTTCAATGTAGTCTCCGAACTTCTCGCCGCATCGGCAACTTGATCATCTAAGCATCGACGATGCGATCAACTAATCATCTCCAATCGTCGATGATTTTATGACTTAGAAAAATTTCCCAAAATTTTTCTTTAACTTTTTCGCTACTTCATCGGCTCAACCGTCTCCTATTCTTCACCGATTTCCAACAGTCAAACATTGGAGGTTCTTTCCGCTAAGTGGATTCGGCGTTTCGGCGGTCTTCAACTGATCTCTGCTAAAACTGCGGCTCCCTCATCCTCTATCCTATGCCGATGGCCAACGAACCTTAGCGAAATTTTTGCAAAATTCTCTGCCTGCTATCCTCGTCGAGTGGTATTCAAACTAACTCTTCCGCTGCATCGAAAGAAATTCTCACTGAGTTTTTCGATGGGCCGATGTATGCAACACTTAAGCAAAATTTCTTTTTCTTGAAGTTTAGAGTTTTCCTTATTTCTTCTGGGCAGTAGGCAACCTGCCTCTGTTAACTGACATTTCATGGCCCATTCAGGCCCATGCTGCAACCAGTGCTCTAATACCATACTGTAACATCCCCGACCCTCCAACAGGGAAAGAGGACGCTACTAACACCAAACATATGGGCATCTAGCCCCATGAACATGATCATGCATATAATGCTGAATCAAAATGCTTAAACATAAAACATACTAAGATGCGTAATTATTCATATACGTAGTGGAAGCAAACAACATTCAACATGTCTATCATCCTAATTCATTAACAGCAAATATGATTGCGAAACAGATCAATCAAGAATACTTATCTTATGAGAACTGTCCCGCAACCAGCTATGTCGCTGCAATGTTCCACCCAACCATAGCCCCGCGTGCTCTTTAATTTCTCAGCAACACTGCCACCCCTGAGCCGGCATGATTCCCCAAGGAATAAGGAACTAGAAGGCTTACACATAACCAAGGATAACAACACAACAAGGATACACAGTTCAGCCAAGCCAACACAGTTGGGTTTATCAGGTGAACAACGGATCAGCCAAGCCAACAAAGTTGGGTTTATCAGGCCATCTAGGAGCTAGGAAAGGCTAAATGCTAAGCTGGTGAACTCCTTGAAGAGATAAGGACACCTACACCAGAACCAGCCTGGATTCTAGGAAACCCACACACACCCAACACAAGGAAATCAATCTTTTCTATACTACGTAGTCCCTCAAGCCCTGACTTCCCTTCCAGTTCTATTTAGGGGTTGTGGAGAAGAAATCCATCCCTCTAGCTCTATCTGTGTGGTTCCCAGACACACCAGGTTTGTCAAGCAAATCAGGCCCTCATCACCACTCCCATGTAGTCTGAAGACCAACCACTACGTTCATGCAGCAAACAAGCACTTCACAGCTTGAACAGTGGAAGACAAATCCCTAAATCATTCTTGGCCCTATCGTGGGAAAAACGATTCCTTAGCAACCTACAGCAGCCCAAAATGCAAAGGGGGACACAGCCCAACAAATAAAGTGAGCAAGACCACAGCCAACATTCAGTGAAGAAATCATAGACAACAATTGTGGGGAGACAATATTGAAGGCCCCGACAGCTTTACATAGTCGGCAATGGAGGAGATAAGTCACGACCTCTCTATGTGAATGGGAGGAAAAAATATCACAAAGGAACTACAGCCATGGTTCACGGTCATGGACGGGACAATACACGGTCCGATAATACAACAGGAACCTCCATGCTCCACACCAGCTGGAGAAAGAACATTTCACAGACTAGCAATCCCCCGAGAAAAGGGAGAACCAACCCCCAAACAAGAAATCCCACCCCTTCTTAACTCAAATCTGCGTGAGGAAGACCATCCGAACCCCCTGCGTGTGGGAAGGTGAACGGACAAAACGTCCCTGCGTGAGAGTGAACCCCCCCGACGAGAGAGTTTAGTCGTGGTGAGAGTGGGATCATGGCGTAGTGGTTTTCCTGCCAGCGTGAGGATCAGCTTGGTGGAGTGTGCGTGTGGGAAAGGACTGGCAGTCCTGCAACACTCCACTACCAACAATAACTGCCTCAGCAAACAGAAGAACATTCAAGGTGGTAGTTGGATAAGACAAGGGAAGGTGAGTAAATTAAACAGGGTGGAGACACATGGCTTTTCCCCTCATGGGCTCAAGGTTTAGCATTCCCCCTCCTTATCCTTAGAAAATCATGCCCCTTCTCAATATGGTTGCAATGAACATAGCTGGTTGGGTTCATTTACTTAAAATGCACATTTACATGATGCCACAATTTAATACGTGTCGTATGTCCCGATATACCACCGGTGACAATTCCAATCCAAACATAACATAACCAAATCGATGGTGGGCCTTGGCCTTTAGCTCCACACCATGATTATTTACAATGTATATATATATATATATATATCATGTATATTAATGCACCGGGGTCAAAACCGGGGTGTTACAGCTACCAAAGGATCACTTGTCTAAGATGTCGGTTGTAATTTCACCTCACTTGTTTGTTAATAAAGAGAGTGTTTCTTCCAATATTGTGTCTTTGTACTCTTATGTATAAATATTTATGAATTGTCTTGTTATTTCATTGCAAGCATATTATTTCATTGATAATCTATATAATATATATAATATTACAGGAAAGGTATTGCTCTTTGCAGGTGTTGGAGATTCCCTAGAAGTTATGGAAGCAATTTGAAGTGAAGAAGAAATCTAGGATCATCTGTCATAAATAAGGTATGCCTAATTTATTCCTATTTATATTTCAAATTCTGAAATGGCTAATTGTCTGCAAGTTTATTTAGTACATTGGTAACCCTAGAGACCCTAGGTTATAAGGTTGTATTCTCTTGAACAACAGAGGAACCATCAAAGGAAGGAATGGTTATTTTTCCCATGGTGTATTTTAATTCATGGTTAATATGGGATGCCCTATTCCCATTTCCTCCTTGTTTGAACCGAAGAGAATCTCTAATGAACTGATCAAAAGGTAGGACTTTCCTACATTCATCACTTAATTGATGCCAATCATTTGCTGCTTCTCTAACGTCATAGGTGGTATAAGGGAATTATTTGGACTCTAAGAACTTAGGTATTGTAGGTCCACTATGATTTGTGAACTCATGAGGTATTTTATGAGGTTCAGTCTTCAAAAAAAGGGTTTCTCCATTGGTATTCCCCTCAACATGGGGTGTACTACTACTACTCATTGCACACTCATGGGTACTGGCTGGCTCCCAAATTGGCTAGCCATCAATTGGAACCATTACATGAGATGTTTTGTCATAGTGTCAAAATATGATGTAATTAATGTCTTAAGGCCCTCATTTTTTTCTTTTTCATCCATATCTTGTAGATCTATTTTTTCCTTAATCTTCTTGTAAAAATAACTAACCTCTCTGCTTCCTTCATTTTCACTGTTAAGGTTTCTAGTCTCAGTTTCTGATGGAGGGAGGTCGGAATCATAAAAAATCAATAAATATATATATCAGGTTCTAATATCAATCTCTGGTACCACTTGTAATGTCCCTGGATTAAAAAATTCCCAGTAAAGGCAGAATTTTGGAAAAAATGTCTTGACTAGTTTTGAACCAGGTGGATTCGAATGGCTCAAGAGGGCATAGAATTTGGTAGGGACTTATGTGGGGAGTATTAGGATTTTTAAATTGACTCTCTGATATTTTTATTACATTCCATAGACATCTTCAACTTGAATTTTTCATGATGTAAAAAAAGGAAATTTACTAGCAATTTATGATCCAATTCCCCTAGGGTGTGGGCAGAAATGGCTCTCCAACTCCTAATAAAACTTCCCAAATTTCAGAAAAAAAAATATGGGGAATGCAATTAGACTTAATTTACTATAATTATATTTGTTTAATATTTCTGCAACAAAGGATTAAAGGTTCATATTCGAATGCACAATTTCAATGATGTTTGCTTAATGGGAATGACACAATAAAGCTCAAATTTGACTCATAAATGGTGCATATAATGGTTCATAACAGAGAAACATGAATATATAAAATTGAAATAATTTCAATATCTCACTAATAGAATATAACATTGACCGAATTCGCAATATACATCATATTCACAATTTCCATTCAAAGGGAAAAACATCACATGGAAACTAGTCACAAGAAAGCTTGGAAATGTGGACATTTGCATATGTCTTTCTTATGATTTTGAATTACAGAGCATGTGAACATTATATTACAGAGACATACATCATACATCAGATATTGGTCATCAACTAAACTTAATGGGGTGCAACCACCATTTACACTAGTACGCCTTCATGGAAAAAAATGGAAATATGGAAGTGGAAATCGATAGAATGGAAGAGATGGGTCATGAATAGAAGCAGCCACATATTTGGAATAAGAAAATCCATGAAGCTACAAATGAGAGGTATGAGTGGCCTCTCCCATGTCCAAATTGGATTAGAATCTAACTCCTTTGAAATTGGCTCACTAGAAAAGTAAGTGTGCACTCACTGTGCAAAGGACAAGTTAATGCCTTCCAAATGCCAAAGGAAAATTCACAAATGATCAAAATACATTTCAATTCCTCATGAAATATTGTTATAACCCTCAAATGTGTTATATTTTAACATTTAAGCTATATGATCTTAGGATCTTATCTGATAGAATAACAAGCACAACAATCAATCACAAGAGATAATGAACACAAAGATTTTCCTCAGGGAAACCATAAAGGAGAAAACCCCGCAACTTCCTCAGAGATAGAATCACCACCAAAAGTAAAACCCAAAGATATAAATATGATATCTTGATAGTAGTAGTCTCTCTCTCTCTCTTGTCCCATCTTCTTCTTTCTTTCTCAGTTATGCGCTACAACTGAGTGTGAATGAATGTGTTTTAAATAGAGAGGCTCCCTCTCTATTTATAATAATTCCCGACTTGACAATAACTCACTAGGGATGACTTCTCTAGGAGAGTATAATAACCCTAGGGCCCCACAACTGCGGGGACTTTAACCCTTGATCAATAAGGATGGTTACACTCTATGACTTTACATGACTGGTTTACATTATAGAATCTCCCCATAGAAACATTGGGGCATGATATGACTCAATTACATTACAGATACTTCCCGATATAAACATCGGGGTACAATACAAAATATATACAAGTGAATACATTCTGAAGTTACAAATAAATCAACAAAAAGGTACTCCAAGTTTTATTTCATTCCCATAGGATTCCTCCACCTCACCCTTGATGTTTACTAACCTCCATGTGACTTGGCCTTCTCCTTAACCCTTCATCTTCCACCAAATTCTAATGGTTGCCTCTGACTCCCAAATTCGACCTCTTGGTGGATATTTTTAGCCCTGTCATGTTAGATTTGTCATATTTCAGCAATCAGGTCTGCAATCAGGTTTGACTTGTCATAGAAGTTTCCATCATTGTTGTAATAAAGCATAGGGAATCTAGTTCCACATGGCACCTAGTTTCTTCCTAGACTCTTCCTCTTCTATGGTAAGTTACTCCTACTCACCCATTCGAATCCTTGGGCTCATGATATGAAATTTGATGACTCTTCACCTTCCAAGAACCTTCCATCACTCATAATATTGAATTTGGGATTAATTCATGACATGTGTAAGGAGGAATCTAGCCACCCAAGGACCCCATGGACCTCCAAATGTCCTTATGAAGCAATTCCACTTTAGTTTCTCCATATTTATTATTTTTATGGCCCAAATTAATGTGTAAATGATAAAATAAGGTTCTCTTGGGTCCCATAGCTCCCTTATTGCAATATTTAATGCCTCCTCCCCCAACTTAGGGAATTAGTAGGTGGGTGAAACATTGTCAACTAGTAGACCTATTGGAATGCGGACATGACATCCATGACTTCTAGTCAAATTTTGCTAATTTTTCTACACTCCGTTCTTGTCCTACTACAAAGTGAAGGATCCAACAAGCCCTCGACATAAAGGTTGACTCGTCATCGATTCAATCATGCTTTGTGATGGACTCTTGGACTTCTTCAATTGTTGGTCCTTCAAATCAAGGTGGCAACACATTGAAATAAACTTATAATTATTGACCCTATTGATTCAACTCAACAACATCAATATAACCTTAGTAGGGATTGATTTCCACTTACACTTTCATTTTGAATGGATATTGAAAAAAAGTGATGGTACTAGAACTTGGTCTCTCTTTCTTAGGATATATTTTAAATCCTTTTTATGAGTCTTATTATCTCGATATTTCCTTTCTAATTGAGCTATCAAAATCCTCAAATGGTCCAAATTTGTTCTCTAGAGCCACAATGAGAATGGCCATATTGTTAGAGATGTCAATGACTTGTGATTCTAGTTTTGAAAATATCTCCTCTGCCTCTTTTGAATCGCTATTATGGACTCATTTCCCATGGATAAGGTTTTAAGAGTTCTTTCTCATGCCAATTCTTAGATATCACAACTTCCACACAATCCCCAAAGAAAAATTCTTCAATACCAATATGATGTCTAAATTGTCGTGGATATTCTACTAGAACATTTCATCACACCAAATAGTCTAATATCCTCCAATATTTTCTTATGGAGTGTTTAACTTTAGATTGCAAATGTCATGGATATATTTTGGGATTACTAAAAAGTGTTTTAACCCAATTCTAGTCCCTTTGCGATGATTCATGATCATATGGATGGTTGATGCTTGACCTTGGTTAGAGTATTATAATGAAACAATTACCTAGGAGGTTGTCACCCTAAATCGCATGATGATTAATCCATTTTATTCACATGAAGGGGGAATTGATTTCTTGATTATAAGAGGTATGAAATGGAATTTCCAAAAGATATATTTTATTTATTGATTTGATTCTTTTTACAAGGAGTACAATGCAGCTTTATACAAATCAAGTGTCACCATTAAATGATGTGACCTATCAAGCTATTAATTAATAAATAACAACTTACTAACTAAGTTACTAAACTATTTAGTTTTATTACAAGTTATCCCTCTATGGAATACTTCATCCACAAAGTATTGGTAAGGATGGGTAGCACGAACACA
The DNA here is from genome assembly GCA_001517045.1 of Pseudotsuga menziesii. NCBI lineage: Eukaryota > Viridiplantae > Streptophyta > Pinopsida > Pinales > Pinaceae > Pseudotsuga > Pseudotsuga menziesii. Next base: position 66,119 of record LPNX010423436.1, read on the forward strand.
AATATGCATTCTCCCATGTATGTTCATAATCTGGTAAGTTTCTCCACTTGACAAGGTATTCATTCAATGATATAGAGTGAAGTGTTATGGTTTTAATTTCCAAAATTCATTCTAGTTCCAACACTAAATTTCCTTCATCATCTAAAATAGACAATTCAGTTTGTATGTGAGTGCTTGAGCCCAATTTCTTCTTTAGGAATGACACATGGAAGATATCATGTATTTTTTCTTTATTTGGGATGTCTAGAGCATAGGCCACTTGTCCAACCCACTTTCGAACTTTATATGGGCCATAGAACTTGGGTCTAAGTTTATGATTTTTGGAATTTTTTTGTGAAGTTTGTTTGTATGGTTGAAGGATAAAAAACACCCAATTTCCCACTTCAAATTCTCGATCAATTATTTTTGAGTCCGATTGTTGTTTCATGCGGTTTCTTGCTTGTTCGAGATGGTTCTTCAAAATGTGGATAACCTCACCGGATGTCGCTAGGTAATATTTTACTACTGGAACTTTGAAATTGTTGATGACATATTCTCTTGCTATAGGAGGTGGATACCCATATAAGGCTTCAAAAGGTGACATTTGTGTTGATGTATGAAATGTACCATTGTACCACCATTCTGCAAGGTTTAACAATTGTACCCATTGAGTTTGTCGGTTGTTCACAAAATTCCTCAAGTATCCTTCAAGGAATTTGTTTACTAATTCCATTTGTCTATCTGTCTAGGGGTGGTATGAGGTACTCATAGTTAATGAAGTACCAACTTGGTGGAACAATTATTTCTAGAAGTTTCTTCTAAATTTGGGGTCCCTGCCACTAACAATAACCTTGGGAAACCCATGGAGCTTAAGTATATTTCTTACATAACTATCCACGACTTGGATTTATTTTGCTTTGGATGAAATAATAATGAAATGAACATATTTTGTTAATATGTCAACGACTTCAAATATACTACCCTTTTCTTCTGATGCAGGAAGGCCGATGATAAAATTGTTAGAAAATAGGACCGCGGAGCAATAACAAATATACAGTTAAATCATTAAACAAGATGCAAAACAAATTAAACACATTACAGAGAGACACAGATATAACATGGTTCACCCAAACGATGGGATACGTCCACAAAGAAATTGCCAGTCCTTTTATTTCAGTCTAGAAAGATGAAGGGATACAACCTGCGGCAAAATCGTTGCACTATCTCTTCACGCTCTCACAATCTCTCTCACACAATCACATAGATTGTTTACAATGGAATAATACCATACACAGCTGTGTTACAATGATTTCTTTCATAGGGGAAAAATACCATGGGAAAATACTACGGTTAACCCAATACCATGGGTTCACATAAACATTAGCCAACACACATCCCAAACCCCAAGGAAGGGGGAACGAGTGTATAGTACACCTAGGGTACAAACACGACAGAATAATATCTTTAGATTTGGAATATTAGGCTCCACAACCAACAATCTCCCACTTGGAGACTGATCACAACAGCTCCACCATTGCTGCATTTGCTGGACTATGCTCTAGACCTTGGACTTGGAAAATTTCTTATTTTCACCTTCATGCTTGAAGGCCAATAGAAACTAATCAAGAACTCAGTTTCTCTCCGGTTACACCCTTTGTCAACATGTTTGTAGGATTCTGTCTAGTATGTATCTTTTCCAATTTTAACAGTTCTTCATCTAGAACAGATCTTATGAAGTGGTACTTGAGCTGTATATGTTTTGTCTTTGAATGAAAGGATGAGTTATTTGCAAGATGAATGGCACTCTGGCTATCATTGTACAACCTGCTATTCTCCTGCTTCTTACCCAATTCCTCCATGAACCTCTACAACCAAATCATCTCCTTACTAGCCTCTGTAGTAGCAACATACTCTGCTTCCATTGTTGAAAGTGCAACAACCTGTTGCAGTTTTGAAATCCAACTTAGTGTTGTTACACCCACAGTAAACACATACCCTGTGGTGCTCCTCTTGTTGTCTTTATCACCAGCCATATCTACATCAACATATCCCTGTAGAATACTGTCTGAACCTCCAAAACATAATGCATGTGAAGTGATACCTCGCAAATACCTGAGAATCCATTGTACTGCTTTCCAATGCTCTTTACCTAGATTATTCATATACTTGCTCACAACTCCCACTACATGTGCAATATCTGGTCTTGTGAACACCATGGAATACATCAAGCTTCCAACTGTTGATGAATAGGGAATCCTGGACATGTAATATATCTCTTCTTGTGTCTCTGGACACATCTCCTTACTTAGTTTGAAATGGCTGGCTAAAGGTGTATGTGGGATGGGTATGTATGTGAGTTATTGTCTCCTTTAACAAGCTCTCTCAGTGAGAGAATTTCGAGCTTTAGGTTGAGAATGTCCTCATCTTTTTGCTCAAGCTTTCCCAGTATCTTTTGAATTGGATCATCTTCTGACTTTATGGATGCATCATTGTTCTCCGGAGGGTTTCTCTTCGTATTTCTTGTATTCATGTTCCTAATTTTGGATCGGGTATAGGTTAACTATTAAATATTTAATTACAATAATAATTATTATTAATAAATGATTAATAGTATTATTATATGCAAAAAATAAATTTATTAGTTCTAAAAAATATTTAAAAAGAGATTTAATATTCAAATAATAATAATAAATTATATCATTATTACTATTATTATTTAATATTATATATTTATGGAGTGAAGAGGGACGTGGTGGAAGCAGGAGAGGAGTGGACGTGAGTAAGAGATGGTAGAGAAGTGAATGGGCCAGTGTGGAGAATGAATAACGCTGAGATGGAGATCGTTGAGCTCTGATAACAACTTGAAATGGAAATTCCAAAAGATATATTTTAGTTATTGATTTGATGCTTTTTACAAGAAGTACAATGCGTCTTTATACAAATCAAGGGTCACCATTAAATGATGTGACCTATGAAGCCATTAATTAATTAATAACAAATTACTAACTAATTTACGAAACTATTTAGTTTTATTACAAGGTACCTAACTAGGACGAGGAGGGATAGGCACTTGAAACCATGTGATATACTCCTTGGATGTGAATTGAATTTAGGATGCTTGGATTGGATCTTAGTGACCACATGAGAGTAGCATTGGGCACATGATAAGACATGTGGCACATAGTTAGAGGAGGAACACTTTTCATGAGGACACTTGGATACCACCATGGAAGAGGAGTGTTGGACTAAAAAAATGTTGAATAATTTGACATCTTGGAGGAGGGATGTTGAGCACTCAAATATCCCATTTTGGAGGGAATTTATATTAGGGGTTGGATAAATCCTAGTATGACACTTGTACAACACTCCATGTGGATTTGTCTTCCTGGTTACTTGTATGGACACATGTCCTTGATTTATGTTATCCTCTCTAATTTATTGTATATATAAAGGGAGTATAGAACTTTTCCACATCTTTATTTTCTTTGTACATTATCTTTCTAATAGTATTGGAGGAATATTATAAGGAATAAGATGTTATTGTTCATGATGACACCATAAGAGAAGAAAAGAAGAGACATACATCTTAGTTGTTCTTCGAGAAATTTATCTTATGTTATCCTAGGGTTTTCTCTTGTGAGATGCTAGGGTTTGTGCTATGTAAGTAATATTTAGAGAAGAACATGATGTTAGAGGTGATAATGGGTTATATCATGGCTCTTGTTGTATTGTTAGGGTATCTACCTTAGTATAATATATAGAGAGAACATCTAATACCTTGCATGATCTTGCATCCTTATTATTATGGGAGGCATGGATGTTGGGGAAGATCATGTATATCATATCTTAATGAGTCTTGATCTTGGTGTGAGCCTTTCATGGAATGAGACATGGTTAGTGTATTCTTAATGTTCCATGGAGGTCTTGGTTCTTATGTTAATGTAAAATATGGAGACCTAGGGTTTGAGGACACAAACCCTAGGATATACATGTAGTCTTGGAGGCTAGCGCTAGAGTTGTCTTATGCTTGCGTGATGCAACATGGATAGAGTTTGTAAACCCTAATAAAGACAAGAACTTTAGTGCGAAGAGATTGTGTGATAAAAGATTTATGTATGCGCCAAGGATGACTTATTGGTGTTGATGCTAGAATGTTGAGTATTTTTTGTGGAGTGAACATATTTGGTTAGGAGTGATTCCTACTTAGAAGGAGTTGGTGGCTTGATTTTTATTATGATTTTCCTAGTTGGGGTTTGGAGAGATCAAATTTTACAAAATTTGTGACAAGGATATTATGTGTACTTGAAATTCACACACACACACACACATATATATATAGTTGCCACACACTGTATAATTGTAGATTTGATTTTATCTTATATTATATTCATGTAAGAGTGGATTTTATCTTGTTCATGTTGATTTTACATAACGTATAGCTAAATTGGTCGAGGGATTTAATACATCTTGAAGATAGAGGGCAATAATTACAGTTGTTATATTATGCTATAATAAGAGATCGTATTAGATATTTTATATGCCTTGAAAATGAGTGGCATTGTGTTACACTCAAATGGTATATAATCTCTTGGGCTATTGGGTGAAAATAGGTTGGAGGGATGTGAGATATTACTATTGTAATTTAATATTTTATATCATACCTAAGGATAAAATTTCACATGGATTAGATCCAAGAAACCCCAGGATTTAGGATAAATTTTGAAAGTTACATTATTTACCAATTCTATAAATTTTTGCACAGTACTAAATATTAATGGATTGAGATTTTATTCTTGTTGATTTTAGGCTGATATATTTTAGTTGTTGAACTTGGCAGTGGTTGTTAGGTGGTGAATCCCTAGTGTGCTTGAGATGATCTCTTGTACCCATGAATGGATTGATACGTTGAAAGCCTTATCTTGTGATGATAGCATGTTTTGGGTGGTAGATCAACTACAATGATGACTAGCATAGATTTAACTTTAGTTAGTGTGATGCCGAGGAGGAAATATGACATGTGGTTGATTTGTTCTTGTGTATGACAGTTTTTTCTCACTTGTGACAAGTGGTACCACTACTTAATTGATGGTTAGTATGGATTTATTTTTAGTAGGTGAGATTCCTAAAAGGACCTATTATACGTGATTGCTTTATTTTAGTGGATATCGATGTGTTCTACTTCATTTATGTATGGAATCGATTTATTTTTCAACAAGTGATATTACTAGGAAAACCTATGTTAGGTGGATGATTTTTTATAGGGAAACTAGTGTGTTTTCACTTGCGATAGTTGGAGTATATACTTCATTGGTTGTTGGTATATGATCCATTTTTTACTAGGTGTGATCCCCAAAAGGACATGTGATAGGTGGATGATTTGTTCTAATGGATTCCACCATTTGGAGTGGATTGATACCCATTATAGACATGCTTAACCATTTTATTATTGTTGATTTATGGGGGGTTGGATGTGTTGATTCATTCTATGATAGATTGATGATTATTGCATGATCGTTTTTGGTCGAGTTGTGACTGAATTGTTTACAAGAATGGTGATCTTTCTGAGTTACAATGGATGCTATAGATGGAGGGATATTCGTATAGCTTTATCCTTTGGGGATAAATCATGTAAATTTATGTGGATATTGGCCTTGGTTTTCATAGCTATCATGATTCTAAGCTATTGGTGATGTTGTGCATTTTTTATTTGTTCTTGATCTTTAAGAGTGGATATTTCATGTTATATTCTTCAATTGTGTACTCTTGTCTTAGATCATTTGGCACTGAAGAATAGTGTATAAGAATGAATTTTGAGATAGGTTAGAAGACTATGGTGGTGGAATCGATGATTGATTATAGGATTTTAACTAATGGGAGTGATCATGAGTATCGGTGATAGGTTCATTGGATACTCTTAGGCATAGGGAGTTGGCCGCGATGATACTCTTTATTTAGTATTCTCATAGAAAGATGCATGTGACCTTGTTGAGGTTGTTGCTAGAGGTTTTGCGGTACATGATAGGGATTATTATGCTTGCAATTTAATGAAGATCCTTTATGGTTTTTTATTACTCTTACCATGAGATTGTACTTCAAAATTAAAGAGTTGAGATGTATGAAGATTTTATGTTGTTCTTTTGTTAGATATAATCCAATTGTATTGGTCTTGTTGGAGATGTTATAGGATGTCCACAATAGTGTCAATTTGGTTTTAAAATATTTTTGGTCCGCAAATACAACTTTAGGGATGCAAGAGTTTTGGTAGGTTACTGTTGTTGTATTCCTTGTTTTGAAGTGATTTTATAGTAACAAGAAACAATGATATTTGGTTATGTTCCTTTAGTTTCATAGATGGTGTGTAACACCCCATTTGTGAACCCAGAATGCAATTGTGTAAATATCAATGAAATGGATAGAAGCCAGCCATGAATGGTCCACTGTGACTAAGATGATGTATTATGCATATTTTACATTTAATATAAACACCCATGACTACTGCAAACCAAGAAGGACGAAGAAGAGATAGGGGCTATGATTCCAAAAGAGGGAGAGTGATAAGGAGGTTTAAGGGGGGGATGACCCTAGTGACTTATCATTTAAGTCGCTATATTTAATATTCCTTTTATCCTATTTTTTATTAATTCCTAATTATAAATTGCATTATCCATAATGTTGGGTTAATTATCCTAATATTGGGATTAGAGGGGAAAAGTGTCAAAACTCATGGATTACATTTGTCTAATTCACATCATCCATGCATGCCACTCAACCAACTCTCAACATGCATATAAATTATTGAGGACTAGTCTTTAAGGATCATTCTGATATCACTTGGGAATTCAACATTCATTCTACTATCATGGAAGAATTGCCCATACCTTATTCCGAAGACAACCCATATTGTAGTTTGGAACCAAACGGATAATGACTGAATTCCCTAGAGTCTCGACATAGAGAGTTCATGGCCAACCTGTGATGCAGCCTTGGAAGGGAATTGTGCTAACAAAAGTGAGGGACTATTAACTCAAACAAGGGGGGGGCATTCCTTTTTTTTAGGAAGGTGGGGAAGGAGTGCTAGAGGATTGGAGATAGATGTAGAGGGAAAAATCATTACTTTCTTGTGCTTTAATATCCCCATATTAGGGGTGGTATATCAAAGAAAGATATGGTTTGATAGAGCCTAGAGCCTATGTCTAGGAGGAATTTCCTTGGGTTGCAGATAGATGGTGAATATTTTCATATAAGTTTCCATATGTGTATGAAATGTTTGGTATTTATCTATGTTATATCTTTTATTTAATCAATATATCTAAATATTTAAATGCACATAATTAATTTCAATAGGTGATTGAAATCATGTAGAATATTCCTATAATGTCCTCGCACATGTATATATTAATTTTGGTGTTCATTTTCATAAATAATTCCACTATAAATCTTAATTAAACAGTAGAAAAATGAAATTGATTACTAGTCGAAATTGCATACATTAGTTTGAGTACCTTGTGGCCCCAAAGGGACCGTGGGGTTTTTAGGTACATGGAAAATTGATATAAGATCCAAGGTTGCAACATTAGGGCTGCATGGGTCGTATTCGAATTCTACAAGCATAATTATAGGTTATATAGGAAGTGTTTGATAAAATGTACCAGGGAAAGAATTTGGGGAAAACAATTAATTTAAATTCATCCATTCTTTAATTCAAAGATGGAATTAAATCATTGAATGTGTGTTTGAATGGGTGAGACGAATTTAGAGAGATGTTGTGGAAAAATTTGTAAGTTTTAGTAAAATTTGTACAAAGTTACAGTTTACATGCAATTGTTTGGCAAATTCCTAGAATAAATTCTTGGCCTAAGGTGCTTGTATTTGGTTTTTGGAGCCAAGTCAGATCTCATAATAAATAAAATCATGAGTGGAAGATTAAAGTCTTCACAATTTGTGTATAATTTTTTATTAGTGTCAAAAAATTTAGTTATGTAACTAAAGGGAATTTACTAGTAATAAGAAAAGTCAAGAGTGCACAGTTCTGTTTAGTTGACAGAATGATTTTCCAGTAATGGAAGGGGTTAGAGGTAATTAGGGTTGTCCACCTCTTATGAAGAGGTTCCAAGCATTATTTTCATAGAGACACTTATTAAAAATTCATTTTTCTTTTTGAAATTTTAAATGGGCCCAAAAGTGCCACTGGAAAAATGCGACGTGGATGTATCACGTGGATCTAGAATGATGTGGAGTTACCAATTGTATGAAGGGTGTAAAAATGAACCATCCAAATCATTCAATTGCTATCCTACAAGGTAAGTGTTAAAAAAAATTAGCGCCCGAGAGCTAGAATCCAATGAAGAGGCTTATATGAGCTTAACACCTGAGTGTTAGCCTGGTGCACCACGTGACCCGAGGCCAAGAACCAAAGGCCAACATAAAAGGGGATAAACATAACCGACGAACAAGATCGGTTGGAGGCTCCGCGATTGACGGATTTGATCCATAATGTATCTACAATTTTGCACACTTGTCAACAGTAGGTGGGCAAGCCATTGAGCGACTATTTCCTATCCACATGTCAACCTTTTACTGGAAACACCTCAGACGAGTGCCTTTACAAACTTGCTTCCTCATCAAGTTGTTACCACTTCCAGTAATGGAATACCATCGAGATATTTTCGCTCAAGGGAAAGTGGTATAACGATTAGGTGGATAATGGAGGGTGACCTAACCGCATCGTAGGATGAAACACATGACCCATCTTACCCATCAACAGACGTGTCTTTACACGTCAACATCCTACCACGTTAACATCATGCCATGTCAGCAGAAAAATAATAAACTTTTGTTTTGGACATATAAAGAGCATATTAATTCATAATTAGATGATACTTGCGCCATTTCGACACCATTTATGGTAGGATTGATAGTAAGGGGCATGGACCTCTTTTGCTTTAATGTTACAGAAATATCAGTTAATGGTATTCGAAGATGCATAGCTCGAGGATGGGAGAGGGTCTGGTTGAGGCCTAAATTCTTATGGGAAATGATGATCTAGGCATATAGACAAGTTTGAAGCTTTGAGGAGAAAATCCAAAAGGCATGGAACCGAGATGTAAAAGAAGGTTAGGATACACTATTTAGGAATGTGTAAGGTCGATTTTTGAAAACTTGTAGGAGGAAATAGTGACCCAAGAGCCCATAACCAATTTTTTTTATGATTTCGACATTTTTCCTAATCATCGACTTGAACAACTTTGCTTACAGGAAATTTTTCCACCATCTAGACTTGTCCTCCCTGCAAACCAAATTCCCTCCACAACAATTAACAAAATGGAACTATAGATAAGAGATTTTACTCATACACAAGCCACCACCATAGTAGCCATCCTTGCGAAGTAAGGATATTTGAGTGGCAATAAATAATGACGTAACGAAAACATCTCCACATGACAAAGTACATGACCTTGTCACATAAAAAAATTACACTAAGAAAGTGCAATATTGATAAGCTCTTAAAGACCATAAACGCTTAGGAACTATGGTAACCAACATGTTGAAGTATCACCATTTTTGTCTATGCTCCCTTTTGAGAGAAGAGAGGCTTTGTTGGCAATACCATCCACTAGAGAATTTTGCTCTTGGTGGGCATGAAAAATTTGAATGTTAGGAATTCGCAAGATAAGGTTAATGATTCTCATATGTAAACGATATGCTATTGGATATTTTAACTTCTGACAATACATGGCCTGAGAAATAATGACAAGAGAGTCTCCAATAATCACTAAAGATTGAATTCCAATTGCAACATCTTGCTTCAAGCCGAGGAAGAGAGCATAAAGCTCTTCCTGGTTGTTTGTATCAATCCATAGACCACTTGTGAAAGCAGCTACTATATTTTATTTGGCATAAAAAAATGACCTCCCCTCTCCCCCCTCACGCACCTGACCCCATTTTTCATGGATTATTAAGAACAATGATGAAAACAATTATTATTATTATTATTATTATTATTTTATTATATAATTTTACATCTATTTATTATAGTTTTTGATCATAAATTTTACAAAATTACTAAAAAAAAATTAAAAACAATATAAATGATCTTAATCCTAAATTTATCAACACTAAAAAAAAATCTATACTGTTTATTAATATTTTACCACTAAGTAAAATAACTCTTATATATTTGAAACATATCTCAAATATTATAACTATGGTGATGGTTATTTTTTATTTATTTATTTGAAACAATATCATTTAAAAATATATATACGATCTTTAAATTGTTTTTTATTTGCATGGATTATTAAAAATAACGAAGAAAAAGGTTAAATTATTATAATTTTATATTCATTAATTTATACATATACGTTTTTAAAATTAATTTTAAACATTATTTTTTTTATTTGCATGGATTTTTAAAAATAATGAAGAAAAGGGTTAAATTTTTATAATTTTACATTCATTAATTTATACATATATGGTTCTATGTAATTGATAATATTAGTTAATATTAAATAATTCCCATTGTTGCAATAACTATGAAGCGATCGGTTTCAAGATAAGAAATCCATAGTTAAGTAATAAATAAATATATATATGTTGAAGATGATAATATTACAAATGACACTCGCCTTTTTAGGTTTGAGTGTCTAAAATGAAAGGTTACATCCTTTTGGATAATAGTTAACTAATTTACTTAATATTTTATTTAATATTTGTTACATTGTCACTCTTTTTAAGGGAGCTTTGTCCTCAAAGCTGTGTTAGAGAAAGAAGTAGTTGTCGGAATTGTTCGGATTTCCATGTTGCATCTTCTTTCGGGAGGTTTTTCCATTTTATAAGGTACTCTTTAATTACTCTCGTCTTTAATCTTCTTTCTCTAGTAGTAATGATATATTCTGGTTCAAAAATAATTCTTCCTTCATCATCTAAAATGGGAATAGTGTTTGTGCATGCTGGTGTTGACCTATCATCCTTTTTAAGCATGAAACATGGAAGACATTGTGGACACAACTTGATTTCGGTAGCTCCAATGCATATGCCATGTGGCTGATCTTCTTATTGATTTGATATGGGCCATAAAATCGTGGAGGTAATTTATTCTTTTTGCATTTTTTTAGTGACAATTGTTTATAGGGTTGTAATCGTACAAATACCCAATCTCCAACTTTGAGTTCCCATTCTGTTCGATGTCGATCTGCTTGCTGCTTCATTCTGCTCCTTGCGGTGTTTAGATTCTCTTTAAGTATTTGTACAACCTTTTGATTTTCTTCTAAATGGTCTTTTACTGAGGCAACCCTTGCTTGGTTGGTAATGATATCCTTCCATTTTGGGGTTGCATATCCATAGAGGGATTGGAATGGTGTCATTTTTACTGATGTGTGATAAGTAGAATTATACCACCATTCTGCAAGATGTCACCATTGAACCCATTTATTTTGTTTATCAGTTACGAAGCAATGAAGGTAGGTCTCTAAGAATTTGTTGACGACTTCTGTCTGGCCATCTGTCTGAGGATGATAAGATGAGCTCATGTTAAGTGTCATTCCAATTTGCTTGCAGAATTCTACCCAAAAATTACCTTCAAATTTGGCATCCCTATCACTCTCGATAATCTTGGGGAAGCCATGTAACTTGTAGATATTTTTACAGAAGACTTCTGCGGTTTCCTTTGCAGAATCAGTTCTCTTTACTTCTATAAAATGTGCATATTTGGTTAACCTGTCTACTACTACTAGTATTTTGTCTTTCCCGTTTGATATGTGTAGACCTTCAATGAAATCCATAGAAATTTCCTCCCACTTCTGGTTTGGAATATGCAATGGATGGAGTAACCTGGGACTTTGAGATATTCTCTGCTTTATTTCTATGACAAGTGTCACACTCTGTAGCATACTTGTGAATGTTGGCATTCATACCCTTCCAGAAGAATGATTACCTTGCATTATAGTAAGTTTTATAAAATCCTACATGTCCCCCGGCCGGGCAGTCATGTGATTCTTTACATACCTTGGTCTTAAACTTAGAGTTTGCACTTAAGTAGATTCGTCCTTTGTACCGTAAGAGGTCATTTTTCCATTCAAACTTTGGATACTGATTTATGTTGTTAATTATGGAGCAAACCTTTGCATTCTTAGCATATTTGGTTCGAATTTCGTCCAAGAATTCTGGGAGTACCATTGATACAACATAGACTTGTACCTCTTCATCTTTCCTTGATAGGGCGTCAGCTACTACATTGTCCTTCCCCTTTTTATGTAAAATGTCCATATCGAAGGTAGAGATCTTTTCGATCCACTTTTGTTGTTCATTCGTTAACGTCTTTTGCTATAATAAGTGTTGTAGACTATTATGGTCTGTTCGAATTAGGAACTTGCTTCCCAATAGATATTGTCACCATTTAGTTAACACATGCATAATGGAAAGCATTTCCTTATTGTAGGTAGACTGTATGAATTCTCTTTTGTTCAACTTTCTGCTTTCAAAAGTGATTGGATGACCTTCTTGCATTAGCACAGCTCCTATCCTAGATCCTGAAGCATCACATTCAATTACAAATGGTTTTGAAAAATTAGGTGTTGCCAGAACGGGAGTTGAAGACATAATTTGTTTCAACGTTTCAAAGCATTTTCTTGCTTCATCATCCCATAGAAAGGAATTCCTTTTTAAGAGATTTGTTAGTGGAGCAGTGACATGTGCATAGTTCTTGATGAATCTTCGATAGTAACCTGTTAATCCCAAAAATCCCCGTAATTTTGAAACATTCTTGGTTTGGGGCCACTCCTTCATCGCTTGGATCTTCCTTGGGTCCACCTTGACTCCTTCCTTTGATATTATATGACCGAGATACTCTACTTCTTGCTTCCTAAATGTGCATTTTTACTTCTTTGCATAGAATTGGTTTTAGGGATAATTTTAGGGGCGAAATTTAGCCCATGGGCTATTTTTAGGGGGTTTTCTCCAAAAAAAGACTCTCCAATTTGCAATTTTTGAAGCTCTATTTCGCCCAATTTTGATGGGGTAAACGTTTTTCACCCTAAAATCACCAATTTATTATATAAACGATATAAAATCCTTGGAAATTAAAACATTTTTTGAAAAATATCGCCAAACATTTTATAGTTGTTGTTTTAAGAATTGGTAAGATTCGCCAACATTGGTTCCTTATTTAAAAGTGTTTTATACACTTTTAAATAAGTATGGTTCCTTAAAATAATTCTTGATTGGTTTTCCTTCAAAAGAGATAGAACATTTTCTAGTTGCTCCAAATGTTCTTTCCACGTCTTGCTATATATAAGGATGTCATCAAAAAATACTAACACAATTTTTCAATTGCTCCAAATGTTCTTTCCACGTCTTGCTATATATAAGGATGTCATCAAAGAATACTAACACAAATTATAGACAACTTTAAAGAGAATATCGACGTCACTCAACTGATGGTTGGTTATGATATTTTTTCGATCCACAGAAGTTATCATTCGACGAGTCAACAAAACGTCGGCGAGTCAACAAAACCGAAAGAAATTGGAAGGGCGAAAGGCCAAGCGCTGGGCAACGAATGAACTTAAACAAAGTCTACATTCAAAAACTCCTTCCATCATCATACAACTAATCGATATGTGGCCTCTCTATGTAGCAGTCAACCTCTTGATGCAGCCGACAGTCGATTGCATTACACAATCCTCTCCATATACCATAGAATATGTCCATCAATCAAACTCACTTGGAATTCGATAGTTGAATGCTGAAGGAGCGTTGCACAGAGGAGTGTGTGCATAGTCGACAATCACTTATTCATGTGTCCATCAACAATGTATCGACCATCTATGTCAAATCATAGCAAGCTGATCAATGTCTAATCCCATAATCACTCGGTTCATCTCGTTGACAGGTCGGGTTAAGTATGTTATCGTTGGAATTACAATACTTGATATTTCTGTTTGATGTGAATTCGATAACATTAAAGAAAATATTGCAATATAATGAACCAACAATTGTTAGGAATATGTCAAGAGGTCGTATACTTAATCTTGTGGACTTTTCCCTGCTGGAATTGCAATCCAAGGTTCTGTATGGAATCAACGAACTTTGTCGTTCACTATAAATGTCGGCCCCTCTAAGTCATTGGTGGAGCTGTAACGTTTTTCTTGGTTGCGGGCTAGAGTTCAGCATTTAGGCGTCCTGATCATCTTGTTCCCATCTCCCATGGCGCAGGCTATCAGTCGAAATACATTATTTTGGTCGATGAGTCAACTGGGTTGCCAGCATATGACCAATACTCGTCGACCATATTGCTTGTTCGATGAATAAATAGATAGCATGTCGATCATCCAGTAATTGGTCATCCATTAATTATCCCTTTCCATATTCAGCCTTCAATTGACAGTTGGTGTAATAAAACAAAAAAACTTGACCAATCAGCCAATTAGTCGAACGATATGCTAACTGTAGATGCAGTTTGTTGGTGATGGGCCTTGAGAAGGAAAATTAAACATCTCCGCAGGTGTTACATCGATGGGTTAATGAAACAAATTCCAGTCCCAAATGTCCTCGACGTAGACTCGACGGAACGAGTCCTTTGACATGTTTCATCTTCTTCGGTTTAAGTCTAGCCTTGATCGATCGATTTTTGCTTCTTGCAAGCTTTTCTTGGCGTTTAGTCGTTTTCTGGAAGAACACGAGCATGTCCAACGTCCAGTCTTCTTGATGATAGGAAAACGAGCATTTCCAGCATCCACAAGCAATTGGAATAGTCAGCTTCAAATATCGTCGATATGACTTCCATTGTAAGAGCCTGTTAGTCAATCATAGGAGCATGGTCAGTGCAAGCATACACCATTTGTCAACGATTTTGAGCCTTTCTCTTCTATAGGAAGCATTATTCAGCAACATTAGCATTATTTTCTTTTTTCTAGCAGATTCTACTGATTTCTCACATCTTGGAGGTATTCTTTGCGTCTCTAGGGAGATATTTCCTTTTGTGCGGTAGCAAGTATAACCAGCAACATCCTCGAATCGAGCAGAGCACATGAGTGATCTTGCAGGATTTCAACATACATATTTTGCATATCCTCAATCATCTCCTAGTGCACATGAGCAATATTTTAATATTCATGATGTCCTTCAGGTTTGACCACCTCCATCTGCTGCTACTATCACCCAGACCAGACAGAGAGGAAATGACACCAGATGTTGAAAGCTAGGTTTTCAGATCACATTCAAGCATACATTAAATGCTCATACACAACCATCAAACACAAATATTTGGGAAGGGACGTCTAATCCGACTTTGTATTCATATTTGATAACTATTTATATATCATGAGAGAGATTGGAGCGGTTATACCCGCTCCAACTACTCATTTGTTAAGGTTACATTTATCCTTTAAATTATATAATTACATGATGACATTTAGGAGGTCAAGTGTCCCCCTCAACAATTAGCCTCAAACCATAAAAATATATTCATTTCCCCAATAATGCTATCCCATGATTACACTGCTACTCTACTTATAGGATTACTAAGCCGTTACAAAATGGTCCACTTAACCAATCTCCTAAAGTTAACATGACGAAAATGACCTCACTTGTCAATTTCGTCCTTCGCCGTGGTTAACTCTTCTTTCTGTTGACGTACGTCTTGTCTTTGGAAGAAGCGGATTTTGTACACTCTAACCCCTTTCAATTAGGCCCCAAACACAAACTTCTGGCTCTTCCTTGAGCCACCTTAGACGGAAGCAAATGGTGCATTCAACTTTGTCTTCAAGTCATCATATTCAGTTTTAACTTGATTGACGACTTCCTTGAATTTTTCTCTATGTGTTGTGCACTCTTCCACCTCCTGTTTCGCTGCACTTTTCTCCATAATGCCTTGGTGTTCATGAGTTCCACCATGGCCTTGAGCGCTAGTTTCTCTGTTGTACCTTGCAGTTCTTCTATTTGTGTTTTCCTCTACTGGTGTTGTGCCCGTTCCTTGTTAATGCGTTGTTGTAGTTCTTTTAGCTCTGTTTCCTTGGTCACTTGTGCAAGTGGGGGCATCATTTTGAGTGATCCCCTTAGAACTTGCAACTGAGATTCTACCTCACCGAGCTACACATTTAGTTGGTACAAATGATTGTTTTGTACCAGGCTCCCCCAATATTGTGTTGTCTCCTCCCTGATCGACTGCACAACTTTCTCTATCTCCATTATTTTTGCGGCTACACCTTCAATTGCACTTATCCTCTCTGCTAGTTTCTCTGGAGGCATGCTGGGCACCTCTCTATCTTGCAATTCTTCATTGTCCTTCCATAGGTCTGTGACGACTTTCCCTAGTTGCAATACTTTCACTTCAGCCAACATTTCTGAACTAAGTTTCGGTGCTTCCTCGTAGGCCAATGAGACTACTCTCTCTAGTCTGTTCCTGTCGTCAAATGCTTTTGTCCTTTCATCTATGGCTACCTCCTTTTACATCTTTAGTCGTTGAAGTTCGACTTTAGCGCTTTTTTCTTGCTGCTTAGACCAGACCAATTGATCATGAACTGTCACCTCACGGTCTTTGATATCCTCACTTGCTTCATTTTGATTTCGTGCGAGCATGTGCATAGGATGCTTGTTGAGGTCGAGGCCGATTAAGTCAAATCCTCTCAGTGTAGCATTGATGTCCTCATTGCTTGTTGTGATCGCCTATGGTAAAATTTGTACCAATCACACTTTATTGCCAATGTCCACCTTGACTACTCATTGTGGTGCACCATTTTGTGGTATCTTCGTTTCAAGTACTGCATTTGTCAGTGTTTGCAGCAACCCTATAACTTGATGGAAGTATCATGTAACGTGTTGCGTTACCTTTTCCTGTATTTTGTTGGTATCCGTAGTAATTTCGGTCAGTAATTTGTTCACTTGCTCATTAGAGAGCCCTGCGGTATTACTCCCCTCCCCTTGCTCGAACCGATACTTTATTCGTGTTTCTTCCTGTTGTTTCTCTAACTTCGACTATGTTGGAGTTGTAGAAGATGCTTCATCTTCTGAATCCTTAGGCACCTCTTGGCTCTGCGGGACATCTGCCGGTTTTCCATTGCCTGGTTCTAACAAGTCCTCATCTCTTACCAGAACTTTCCACTGTGCGGTACATTCTTCTATAATGGCATCAAATTATTCATCAGTCAGCTTATATTGTTTCGTAAGCCACTGCTTCTCTGGATCTTTCTATGCCTGAATGTTTATGGAATTCGGTTCCATTTCCAATCACACAATCTTCTAGTACTTCTTCGCGACTTTGTGTGTGAGTCACAGTATCTTCACTGCTTCATCCCACAATGCATCCAAATACAGGTTAAATTGATTGTTGTTATTTGTTTTTATTTCCTTATCATTGAAAGGCCATAGGTTCTTATACCATGCTCCTCGAAAAATATTGACAACGTCAACCTCCATTCCATGATAATGTTTTGGTTCCATCCAACCAACTAATGCGATGAGTATCAACAGCCAAGAGTAAGTGAATGGATTTCCCACCTCTTGCGCCAATACACCGTCCTCCATTAGCTCATTCAACGAAAACAGGGACCCGTTCATATGTATGCTAGCTGCGCATTGCTCCACGGATGCGATCACTCTCGATGTGCACTGGTTCGGGAGATTTTTCTGCACTATCTCAATCGTCAACAATTTTGCTGTGATGCAAACTCCCTGATCATTGATGGTATCAATGCCATACAAGATTTTGTCTTTTACTATGCCATACTTCTTCCTCAATCTTGTTGCCAACTTCTTGTCGTTGCCCTTCCCTCTAAAGTATGGGGACATATCGATCCTTTCCTTAGGAAGGATGGTGATTTGAGATATTAAATCAACCGTAATTGGGACCTTTGTTCCCAACCACAGATACCCGCCATGGAAACATGCCAACACATTAGGGGAAGTTTGAGGTCTAAAATGGGCCTCATAAGAAATATTATAAAATATTATGAGCTAGGCAATTTGTGGGGAAGGTATATTTACAAATCACCTTTTACTCTACAACCAATGAAACTATGGTTAAGTTAAATTGAAAAGATGTCTAAAAATAAAATCAATAAAAAAGCCTTCTTTGATGTGACTAAAAATAGAGTACTTTTGTATACATAAATTGCTTTTGAATATAATATGATAAATGTACTTATAATACTCAAAATAAAATAAATTATATTAGTTTTGAATGTTTAAATACAACTTATTCAATATTGAAAATATATTTTTGACATGTATTTATAATTTTGATTTTTAAACATAAATAAATTTATATAAATAAATTGTTAATTATTTTAAAGTATAAATTCAATTATACAAATTTAACTTATATTCATTAATATTAAAACCAAACTCTCTATTTATATAAATATTAACATTATTTAAATATACTAATTATCTATATTATTTAAATATATGTATACCTTTTTATATTTATATTATAGATATGTACTTAAAAAACCAAGTTTTACGTATTACTTAAAAATATATATGCTTAACTTTTCATTTATTTTATTTTAAATAAAATCATATTAAACTTATCCCATACTATATTGATTTGTTCAATTATTTTACATTTATTTTAAATAAATATATGAACCATTTAAATTTTACTTAAAAAAATTATATTCAAATTTAATAAAATCCATACCATATTATTTTAAATAAAATCCTATTAAACTTATCCCATACTATATATTAATTTGTTCAATTAATTTACATTTATTTTAAATAAATATATGAACCATTCAAATTTTACTTAAAAAAATTATATTCAAATTTAATGAAATGCATACCATATGCATCCAAGTTACTAAATTCATTATAGAAACACACATGTTATTTTGAAACCATATTATTATTATTTTATAATTTTGGGAAGTATTTTATCATAGCATTTATTGTTTGAAATAAATATTAGTTTGATTTTTATACATTTTAAAAGTATGTATACCATTAGGTTGTTTAGAATTTAAAAATATATAGGTGTGTATTCCATAGTGTCCGCATTGTTGGTCATACTTATGTGGTTTTAGATTAATTTATATGATTTTAGTTTTTGTTTTAGTTCATTTTTATACTAATAAGTAAGGATATTGTTTAGGATTTAAAACTATATTTTATATTGAAAAGTATGTACATGATTATGATTTTAATAGAATTCTTAATTTTTTAATTTATTATTTAAATGTATATATTATATATTGAAAAGTAATTATATAGTTTGGATGTTGAATAGACCATTTACTTTTTTTGGTATTTGTGATTTATTTTATATTGAAATATAAATAGTATTTTTTTCTAAGTACTTGAAGAGTACTTTAATATATTTATATTATATTCAAAAGTAATGTGAGTATTCTTCTCATTATGAGTACTTTACTTACAACATTGTTATGGTTAACTATGAATTTTTATTCACCATTTAAAAATTTGGCAAATAAGTATTTTTAACTCAACCAATGCCACATCAACCATTATAGATGATGTCATCTTCTAGAATGTGATTGGTTCTTTTTAAGTTGATTTTGATAGTACATTTTTTGTTTTGAGGCCCATTTTTTACTTCAAAATTCCCCTAATGACTACTTCACGCACGCATTGACCTTTGGGGATCGCCCAAAGTGCAACATGTGGATAATTGACAACAACCCAGACCGCTGCAGTCCCTATGCCCATTGTGTCATCTCTTTGGTGATTGGGCCCCTATTGGCATGCATTCTCTCCTTGTATGTTCTCTCCGTGGTCACTATATTGTAGTTTCTATAACCTCGACACTATATTCATCGTCACGTGGATTCCCTTAGGTGTCGCAGGACTATTGATGGTATACTTTTTCTTTTTGTTCATGTGTACATCTAGTGCCCCTAAATTTCTCAGCGGTATGTACCCTGGGATATATTCTATAGTCATCCCTTGTGGTTTATCCCTTACTGGTGTTTCCTCCATCGTCGTAGTCGACATGCAAACTTTTGCCTCCTGTGCACCTCCCCTTGTCGAACTCCGAGTTGTCTTAGTCCTTCGGTTTGAAGTGATTGGGTGATTCAAACTCCTTTTCTTCTTGATTGGGTGCACTGATGCAGACCCAATCTGTCGCTGATCTTCTACGATCGTTACTCTTATTCTTGGTGATCCCTGTGTACTGGTTCTCAAAATCAACTGCGCCATGGTTTTTGCACTACTTCTCTTCTCTCCCACTCTTTTCTTATCTCTTATGCTTTTCTTTATCCCGATTCGTCTTCTTAACCCACACAATGGGTTGAACCATTCCCCTTGGCCCATTTTTATAGCCTCCGATCCTTCCATGCGAAAGATATGGAGCATCATTGCCAAATCCCTCGAATATTGACCAGATCCTCTGTCGATTCTGCAAATCTAACAACCACATTGGTCAATAAATTCCTGTCTTTTCCACTTGAATCATCACCCTCCTGGTTTAATTGTTGCATTTATTGTTGGATTTGACCATTTTACACCTCGTTAGATGTAGCTAAGCTTCAAAATTTGTTGCAATTCACCTTTCTTTATTCCTCTGTCATCTACCAACAAAATTCCCTTATGTACTTTTCCACACACACACACACATATTTCATTTGTAGCTGTCAGCATTGGTGCCACACCTGGCTATCCCCATAGGGATTTAACCAACTTCCATTCACTAGTTCTAGTAACAATACTCCGTTTTACTGTTGCAATTGTACTGCACTTCCATCGGTAATGAGATGTATGATGTACGAACCTAACCAATGCATTGGGTGCTTCAAAAACTTGTCGTCGTAAAGGAGAACCATATCTCCACGTTGGAAGTGCTTCACCTTTACATGGCGATCATGCCATGCCTTCTTTCGATCCTTCTCTACTTACTGGTGAAAACATGTGATGAAACGATTCTCTTCGAGCTGCAACATCTATGCCAATCTTACCTCAATCGCTCTATTGGTGCAAATTATTAAACAATTTATAACATATATCCAACGATTTAATTGTCAACCCGGAGAGAGCGTAAACTTGTGAGGTACAAACAAAATATATGCAGGAGCAGAATATAGATAATTTAATCTAATATTCTAAGTGACTGAAATAAAAAATACATGTAATTGAAATTGAATTAAGCTTACAAAAGCAGGAAATGGCATGAAATAAACAGGTACGAAGCAATCAACATTAGCTTGTGAGCTCACAGAAAATCAATACTGAAAATGTATAAGAAAGAAATAATTGAAATTCTATACTAACAACTCATAAGAAAGAAATTGCTGGAAATCTATATTAATATGAGGGAGTCAAAGGAGGTGCAATAAGCATCATTTCCATTACATAACACTTAACATCTATTCTATTACTAACTCTGAACTATTCTCTACTTCCAAACCACTAGAGAGGCCTCTAACCAAAATGAGGAGAAAGCCCTCCTATTTATACATGAGTTCAAGATAAATGATCATAATTACAGACCCTCTATTCTCTCAACTTATCCCTCAAAATCCTCAACAAATCTACAACTCGTCCTTTTAAATCCTCAACAAATATACAACTCATCCCTTTAAATCCCCAACAAATATTTGATGAGGTATTCTCTCCACATCCCCATGATCTTCTCCTTGAAGTTAGCTCATATCTAGAAGATGAAATTCGAATCTGAGGCTAGGTGGTCACTTTTGAGCTTGTTAAAGTCTTCAAATACACCTGTAAGCATCACCAAACTCATCCATCTTTAAAGTATAATGAAAATATATTATTTTTCTCAATAATTAGCCACAAATTCATTCAAAATACTCAAAAATAAATGATTTGGAAAATGGTAATATAAACCCCATATTTATTATGAAAGTGGTGAATATTAATGGTTTTATGGAAGATAAAATAGGAATAAGGTGATAAATAGTATGCGAAATGATGAATAAAATGTGCTCTTTTTGAGCCTCAACATTCCCCCCAACTTGACTGTTTGTATGTCCTTATGCAACTATGCATTGATTTTCTTTAAAACTTTTGGCTTTGTAGTTGGGCTTTACATGATGATGGTATGTAACAGTAAATCATTCCAGGATTTGAAATGCATGAATGACAACAATTTTCCTTATGTTTGGTTTTTGTGTGACAACCATAAGTGTAACAAATGTTGGTTCTTGTGTTTACAACATTCGTTTGTTTTATTTGTATTTTTGCTGCAATACATAAGATTTATGAATTAGAAATGATGAACCCCATCAATGTATATTAGAAATCATTTTCTTCATATTATGAATCATGCCAATATATACAACATAGTTTGGGAAAGACATATCGATTAAGGGTAAATGAGATGGTGAATATGTAAAATGGCAATGAATAGTCCCCCCCCCCCCCAACTTAAGATGTATTAGGTTTATGAAAATGAGAAAGGGAATGTAATGAGGGAATTTTCCAAATTCATTCATTTTCTAGCATTTGAGGAATTACATGGTTAAAGATTAGAAAACAACATACCTCCACTTACCCAAAAAGTTGATGAACTTGTGTAATAGGAATGTGGCTGCTGCTGTTGTTGGATCATAGAATGTGAAGTGAAGGATCTGAATTGCTACTTGGTTGGATGAAGTAGAATATGGCTGAAAGTAGAACCATGGTACTCTCATATGGCTGAAGTATGTTGCTGTAAAACTGCTGATAACGATCATAACAAATATAGTCTTCACCTGCTACAAGACCCGATGGTACAATTCTTACCATGTGAATAAATGTTTTGATGTCAAACATGGAAAGAAGTCATTGGATTACCGACCATTGATGAATGTCATTAACCAATGCAAGGCAATCTCACCATTGATGTCAATGAGTGCCAAGGTACCTAAGTACCTCGAGCAAAGTGCGAATGAAGGATTTGATGTTGATCCACTTGTAAGATCTAACGATCAAGGGACGTTGTTCTATTCCCATGATTGTCACAGGAGAACTTTCCATTAAGGCATGCAAGCATCAAGGTACTAACAATGAACTCTAGTTTGTATCCCAGATAATGTGTTGAGGTCAATGGGGCAAGACTTGTTGAAAGGTGGGCCTTAAGGAATCCCATATCAGTCAACACGAGTTGTACATAATGAGTGGTAGGAATATAGATGAAAGATCTCCCGGTCAAACATTTTTTATGGCAGGGATAACAAAGCAATGTAGTCATGGAAAAGAAGCTGAATGGTTTTATTCATAAGGAAAAAGATAAATTGAAAATAAGGAAAAATGTGTGCGACTCAGAAAGGTAGATATGCAGGAAGTTATGATGTATAAGGTAGGAAAACAGTAGACTCTGACATGGATGACAGACAAGCTTGGAAGGTAAAAGGGTAATTAATCATGACATGGTGTACAATTGATCTCTGAAAGGCTTCTTTGTGGCAGCAAATGTCATGACATATATAGCGGAAACTCAGCTTCTTCAAGCTTTCAATGGAACATTTTTCTGAAAATCTTCTCCGATTTTGGAAATTATTTATGCATGCCATACGTTTGTCTTTAAATCTGCAAAAGGTTAGCATTTTTTTGCAACAAACTTGTTAGAGCATTGAAAATACATGAAATTATGTGCTTAATCAAAAGTTAAAATAAATAAAATGCTCTTATACCTGAAAGTAGTAACCCTTCTTGTGAGAACCTGTTTCTGAGCGACTTGCGAAAACAAGTTAGCACAACAATCATAAAATTTGAGAAAATTCTAAGTTTGTTTAAAATTTAAAATTTAATGATTTTATTAACTAATACTTTTTATGATAAGTGCATCTTTATATAATAATTGCACAATAGGGAGAGGGGGTCGACCCTTTCAGTGGTCGACCCTCTAAAAGAAGACTATCTTAATTATCTGGAATATGAGTGTGTAAACAATCGATTTTTTATGATAAGTTTAGCAGCCTGAAACAACCACCTACCTCCCCTAAACGGAAGATGTGCTAGGTCCCACTGTGCAAAAATAAAAATTAAGAAAAAGGCTTGGCTACAACAACAACTGAGCCTTCTATTTCAAAGACACATATTAATTTTATAACATTATTTTATGTTTTTCTTAGATTATTTTTTATGTCTATATTTTATTTATTTTCTTCATATTTTGTTTATATATATATATATATATATATATATATATATATATATTGTGTTGTTTACAAAAACCTTCTTTAAAAACAAGAAAACCAAATATATATATATATATATATTGTTTTTATTTATTTTATATATATAACTAATGAAATTTTATTATGATTTTATGTTTTTTTTATTATGTTGTTATAATAAAAACTAATGTTGTTGTTGTTGTTGTTGTTATTATTATTTAAAAAAAAAACAAATTAGTTTATTAATTTAAGTTTTATTTAATCAAAATAAAATAAAATATTTTTTATTTTTATAACTTCATGTTTAACCTAAACTTTTTTATTTTTAATTATTTTATGTAATTTAATATATATATATATATATATTAAATTTTATTTATTTAAGAAAACAATATGTTTTTTAATGTATTTTAAAGTTTATATTTATATTTAGGTAATGTTTTTTTTTAATGTTTTTAGATAGTTAATATGTATATATATAAAATAATAATAAATCTAATAATAAACCATAAACTTTGCCAACTTCGTCCATTAATGGCATGATCGTCCTGCCTAGAACATTAAACAAAGAAAGATATAAGAACACTATATGCGAGTGAAACTAGCATGTGAGGCAAGGAAAAATAATCCCTATCAGAAACATAATAAATTACACATATATAAAGGCCTTCCCGCGGCGATATAAACAAACTGGTTCCCATGCAAAGCAATAATAAATAGACCTGAATCCACCAACTAAAATGCTTTTTGAGTTAGAGGTTAGGGTACTAAACTCACTCGAGACAGGTTAGGGCATCGATCCCTTACTATTTAGATTGGGGTTGGACATGCCAGATTCAGATCAATACTATTTAGATTGGGGTTGGACATGCCAGATTCAGATCAATACTAGCTACTTAACTTTATGTAAAAGAAGACAAAATTAAAAAATGAAACCAGTAGCAAGCATTTATGCACAGGGCATCCACACATGCACACTTCCCTATAGAAAATGAGCAAGGAATCCATGCACGATGAATCGCATAGGCAGTCACTCCAAACGAATCATCACAGGTTCATTAAACACACCATCTTTAACACCCATAATTTGACCATGACACAAATTCTTCACGCAAAGGTAGAGAAGGTTTGGAATGCCGCAGGTATTCAGTTTCAAGCTCCATGTTCTCCAATCTTCCAGATTTGAATAAAGGATGATTGTGCTTGTTGGATTGACTACCGACATTTACTCCTGGGGATTTAAACCTGGGATCAAGTGATCGAGTAGCAAACCTATTATTCCTGTCATAAAGTGATTGATACATTCAACTAAGACTCCTAGCTTAAATTATAGGCTATTTCAAATTAAAACTGACCCATTGACTATATAAGCTTAACCTGTCAAGCTTGCACCAAGGTTCTAAGTCTTCTATGTGATTAGGGTTTCGAGGTAAGAGACTCCTGGCATCCGTCCATCTGTTGGATCAATCGGTGAGCTCTTGGTGAAATAAAATAAAAGAATAAAATAATATAATATAATGTGTAGGCTTAATACAATACATGTAAATGAGACATACTCGGTTTTCTAAAATACAAAAGATAATTATTATGATAACATATTTGAGCGGTGGACTTACCATAATTACTTTATTGAGTTTCCATATTTATCATGATATGTTAGATCACATTAAATGAAACAGCTGAAAGCAAAGAATGAAAGAAAAATCTAAGAAGGAAAAATCATGAAAAGGCAGTTTTGAAAGAAAAGAGTGAAAACTGTAACAAGGAAAAAATCATGAAAACGCAGTTCTGATCTTCAACTCTCATTCTCTAAATCGACGAAGATAATAACAAGGCTGTCAAAGATTATAGAGGATGGATTGTGAGATCACGAAAATGAAATTATTTCACCAATTTCAATTGATCGTGAGGTTTAATTTGTTATTGTGTTTGTTTTCCAAAATAGTTCTTGCAACTGCCACTGATCTAGCATTGGTGTCCCAATTCCTTGGAGCCTAGAACCAAGCAAGAGCCCAGGTTGGCGATCCTCCCCTTGTGTGGGATGAAATAGTTTTCGGCTATGTAGATGCATATGCCAATCAAAGAAAAGATGATTGCACACTGGTGGTGGGTTGCGAAATAAAAAAATAGCATTAAAAACAAACCAACACATAAGAGTAACGCTGAGAAAGATGATATTCATTAATTAATATAGGTGGCAACAAGCAATCTTCCAGCTATTTCTTTTCTTATATTTTGACAGCCACAAACACAAAATAACTTCTGGAAAATCTTCTGGTTAATTGCTAACACTCATGGTTGAAGGATCGATACAGCTTGCCCCCTTGTTTAATGGCTACCGCAAGATCCATCGTGATTTGGGAGGAGCACTACCACTTGAGACCCCGGAGAAAGGAAGGAATAACTTGATTGAGATGCTCACTTGAAGGAGGCTCAGTCATATAGGCATGCATCCAACCTACCTTGCTAGAGACCAAGCCTTCTAATACCAGGCCGGTCAGTACCTTTTCTATTTGGAGATATTCCCCTACAACAAGATATAAAAACCATCTTTGCCAGTCTGTCAATCTTCCCAACTGCATAATTATTGATATCATTGCATCTTTTCATACATCTATGCTTGATTACTATTCTTAATATATAGAATAGCCTATCATTGTTCATCTTACCGTGAGGGGTGTTTCGAGTGCCTCTGTCTATGCAACAACAGATACAGATACGACATCAAAGGAAACATAGGCTACCACAATGGCGGATACAGGATCCAACTCCAAAATATGTCTGTTTCTTCAGCGGAGCGTAGCAGGACATGTTAGGTTCAGTTAATCCAGCCAAAGGGAGAAGCTCACTGTAGCAGACATTGTTGAAGCAAGAGCATTCTCCTATGAAGGATTAAAGGGACTGATTGGATAGCATTTACTTTAGCATTAGCTTAGGGAGCATCTACAACACCATCTCCCATAGAATTAAAATATCAATATGTTCCTCTTTCTTTGGGTTCAATGTCTCCACGTGAGCTTGTATATAAATTTTAAGTAGTAATTTATAAGCTCTATCTAGTAGAATTTATTCAAGTGTTTCCCAATCCTCCTATTATTATTTGCTGCCCTATTATTAACTGTTGCCATTGTTGGCCACAAGAGCTTCTCCATGTGAGTCGATGAGGGTTAGCATTTCTTGGTTGGAGGTTGGAAGCGCTAGCTCGCCGGATGAGGCTTGATACCTTCACCCAGATGAAGGAGACAATGGCGGGATTGGTTTTGGTCATTGAGTGCATTGAAAACTGGTAGTGAAACTTGGTGTGGAGTTCCAGTATATAGTGGAAGAGAAAAGAGTTCATTTCGGTGCATGAATGGTTAACAGTTGTAGGATTGTGCTACGATCTCCATTCAATTATTCAGGTAGTTTAATCGATACTAAAAATAAATTCGATGTGGAAGATATCGGCTAGATCGATCGGGAAGTTAGCATGGCGGGTTGAGGATTATTGCAGGCATGGAGGCCTGGGAAGCACCACCCGATCGTAATAAGTGAGGAATAATAGGATATGAAGCCAGATGGATTAACCAGTGCTTTCAAAGAGATCTGTTTTCCTTAAAAGACCGCACAAAATTCGTGATTGGGAACATGGCGAACAGTTTTAGATTGACATTTAAGATTTTCTATGGTTAATATTTTAACGTGTTAGCTTCCACGTCTGCTATAATAAGGGAGGCGAGATCCTTCCGTTTATCAGCCACAATTCACAGTTAACATCGCCCAAGACGACTGTAAAACCTTCGTGCATCAATTCACTTCTCATTTGCGTCCATGATATGGCCAGATATCCACTTACTCCATAGACATTGCTACAGGACAAGGATACAAAAAATGTGATTGGAGGTGGTGGAAATCATCTTCTCCTTCAAGCTCTGCAAGTTCGACAGATACGAACAGTATGGTTTATGATTTTTCTCGTGATTTTATTCTTACTGTGTCCTCTGTTTGTATTGCAGGTTTAGGTTGAAATATACCTGCAAGGCAGGGTTTTGGAAAATATCTATACATATAAGTTTTATATTTTTGTGTTTTATTTTATTTTATAATTTTATAATTTGTTAGTCTTCTTTTTTAATGTTTGCAGGTTGTATGAGGGGCTGTTTGCAGGCTACATATGGATGGCTGAAAGGTTCTGCCTTTTACAGGTTCCATATAATAAACTGCTTGCAGGTTTGATATTGAGGGTTGAACAGTCTATTTTATTTATTTTAACTTTTTTTTAATAATTTTTTTTTTTAATATTTATATTAATATTTCAAAAATAGTGTTGTTTTAATATATATATATATACACACTAACGTTTCAATATTTATGATTACCAGAGAAATATTGGTTTATTTTAGTTCAATATCATTAGGTTTTGTTAAATTAAACTAGAAAATTAATTTTTAGAAAATTAATTAAAAACAGAGAGATATTATATTTAATCTTTTAATAGATATTCTTTTTCATTTTTTAAATTTATCCTAAATTCAAACTAGATTTTTTTAATTCCTAACAAAATTAAAAGGTGTTGATCAAAAGGTAATCAAAGAAGCATAAAAGAATTATATAAAAAGAAAAAAAACTAGTTTATACATTTGTCTTGTTTGTTTATTATTTTATTTTATTTTCTAATGATTCATAGAAGAAACCTCATCTGTTTTTATTCCTAATATAATTAGAAAATTTTAAAAAATGGAAAGAAATAAAAGATTTCATAAATTTTTAGATTTAAAATATCAGAATTATTTTTTAATTCCTAACAAAAATAAAAAAACTAGTAATTTAGACTATTAAAAATAAAAATATTTTAACAAAAAAAAAAATTAACAAAAAAAAAACATTACAGCAAATTAAAGCATGCTAATTTTAAACTGGAAATAAAACTACAGCATACCTAATTTACTTTAATTAAAATTTACAATCATTTAGGTATAGTGAAATTTCTAGTGTAACCATACATCTAAAAGCAGTAAAAGAATATTTACATTCGATTTTATGAAATGAAATCTAATATATTCACAGGTATGAGAAATTAGAGACTGTAAATGTAAATAAACGAAACAAAAACAAAACTGATCTAACTTAATACTTACTTGGAAACATTGTTCGATGCAGCTCTCATTCGCATGATGATTACCCGATATCCTTTCTTCATCCTCCTCAATTTCCTTTTCGCACACTTGTTCCTTATCAGATGTATCAAACTCTTCAGATGTTAACTCTTCCTTTACTTTTGGAGGAGTGGTTGCATTTTTAATTGCAGTCAAGATCTTCTCTTCTTGAGAAGATGAGATCCCGACTTTTGCAGGGATCTCAGTGAGTAATTCCAAACTTACACTCATCAAATCAAATGCTTAAAAAAATCAAAACAAGTACATGACAAATGCAGAAAAAATAGTATGAAACGGGTTAGTACAAAACAAATGCAAAAAACGGAATAAAAGGTGCACGAAAATCTGTACGAAACAAAAATGAACATATACAAAATTAAAAATAAGTTAGTATAAAATAAAGGCGCCAAAAAAATTAAAGCAATCCAAATTGAAAATGAGAAGAGAAATTTGCATAAAAACAAACTTGTAATTGCAAAAAAAGAAAACACTTACTTGTAGAAAAGTAAATACTTTGCAGAAAAATAAGCAAGGATTTGGGGTGACCCACCAAAGTGGATGCGTCTGGCTGTGACACCACATAAATTTTGTAGTGAAGTCGTCGTTGCGTCTTACTGTTTCCCCTCCCCCTTTCTATGTAATACAAATAAACTATCTACCTATTTAAACTATGATCCCTTTTAGCACCTCCTCGGCAACGGGGCCAAAATGTTGGTGCAAATTATTAAACAATTTATAACAGATATTCAACGATTTAATTGTCAACCCGAAGAGAGCGTAAACTTGTTAGGTACAAAAAAAAATATTGAGGGGAAGAATATAGATAATTTATTCTAATATTCTAAGTGTTTGAAATAAAAAATACATGTAATTGAAATTAAATTAAGCTTACAAAAGAAGGAAATGGCATGAAATAAACTGGTATAAAGAAATCGACATTAGCTTGTGAGCTCACATAAAATCAATACTGAAAATGCATAAGAAAAAAATAACTGAAATTCTATACTAACATCTCATAAGAAAGAAATTGATGGAAATCTATATTAATATAAGGGAGTTAAAGGAGGTGCAATAAGCATCATCTCTATTACATAACACTCAACATATATTCTATGACTAACTTTGAACTATTCTCTACTTCCAAACCACTAGAGAGGCCTCTAACCAAAATGAGGAGAGAGCCCTCTTATTTATACATGAGTTCAAGATAACTGATCATAATTACAGGTCCACTATTCTCTTAACTTATCCCTCAAAATCCTCAACAAATCTTCAACTCATCCCTTTAAATCCTCAACAAACATACAACTCATCCTTTTAAATCCTCAACAAATATTGGATGAGATATTCTCTCCACATCCCCATGATCTTCTCCTTGAAGTTAGCTCATATCTAGAAGATGAAATTCGAATATGAGGCTAGGTGGTCACTTTTGAGCTTGTTAAAGTCTTCAAATACACCTGTAAGCATCACCAAACTCATCCAACTTTAAAGTATAATGAAAATATGTTATTTTTCTCAATAATTAGCCACAAATTCACTCAAAATACTCAAAAATAAATGATTTGGAAAATGTTATTATAAATCCATATTTATTATGAAAGTGGTGAATATTAATGGTTTTATGGAAGATAAAATAGGAATAAGGTGATAAATAGTATGTGAAATGATGAATAAAATGTGGTCTTTTTATGGCTCAACACGCTCCTTCGCCACTTATGCCTGTTGTTGCTGCTATGCATAGACTAGGAATGCTATATTCCATTGGCATCACTGCTTCTTGTCCATAAACTAACTTGAATGTTGTTTGTCTCATCAATATTTTACATGTTGTCCTGTAGGCCCTTAATATCACTGGGATTTTCTGATCCCAATCGTTGTGATTTACATTGCATACCTTCATCAATGCATTTTCCAATATCTTGTTGAACGCCTCGACTGGTCCATTCACTTGTGGGTGATATGGAGTACTTTTCTTGTGTTGTATTTGAAATTCCTCATTCGTCGCTCTTATTGTTTGATTGAAAAAATCGGAACCTGATCGGTCATCAAGATTTTGGGAGATCCAAATCAGGTAACCACATTGTTGAACGGGAACCTTGCTGCTGTTGTAGATGTACAATCCTTCATCGGTGCTACCTCAACCCATCTCGTTAGATAATCCATCGTAGTGATGATATATATCACACCTGTTCTTTTACCTAGAGGATTGATGGGTCCTACAAAGTCCACTACCCATTTATCAAATGGTTGTAGCATTATCTCATGTACTAATGGAATCTCATCTCTTCACGATGGTTTTCCTATTCTTTGATATACATCACAGCTTTAGCGTAGTATGCGGCATCATCGTGCATGTCGGCCACCATAAGACAATTTAGAGTATCGTCCTAGCGGTTGCATGACCTCCATAATTTCCTCCTGCAATCCCTCAATGTGCCTCTGCCAATAATATTTCCCACTCATGCGGAAGAACATATCGACACAAAATTTCATCCGAACCCATCTTGTATAACTGTCTTGCGATTAGTTGGAAGTCAACAACTTTGAAAAACAATTGCTTCTTCTGACTCGTGGTGAAATCCTCCAAGGATTTACTTGTCATAAAAATTGAATGATTTGTTCGTAATGGTCATCTACCATTAGGATTCTAAACAACTACACATTGAACAAGGCATCCTCGATGTTGCTTCGTTCTTCACTGGACTCTATCCTTGATAGATGATCTTGTCCTACATTCAACCGTCCCAGTTTCACAATGATCTCGAAATCAAACTCTTGGAATAATAACAACCATCGATAGATATTACCCCCCAACATAGGCTTGTTAACCTGGTACTTCAATGCTAAGTGATCCATAAACATTTTGACATGTCCTCCTTATAGGTAGTGGTGTAATTTTTGTAATGCATACACCATCGCCAGTCCTTCTCTCTCCGCCGTTCTGTATTTTCTCTCTGTCATAGACAACTTCTATCGTGCAAATGAAATCAGTTGGTCAATTTCTCCTTCACTTGGTTGAGCCAAGATTACCCCTAATACGACCAATGAAGCATTGACATCGACATGGAACTCCTTTGTCCAATCCAGAAAAACTAATATTGGTGTTGTGACCATCTTTTGCTTTAGAGTATCGAGGATTTTTTAGCACTCGTCGTTCCACTTGAACTTCGCATCTTTCTTCCATAGATTCTCTATTGGCGTAGTGATCTTTGTGTATACTCTTATGAAATTCTGGTAGTACCCTGTGTGGCCCAATGTCACCCTTATTTGTTTTACTATTGTACGTGCCAGTAAGTCGACAATTATCATAATCTTGGCAGGATCGACCAACATGCCATCCTTACATACAATGTGTCCCAATAGAATTCCAAATGGAGTGCCAAATACACACTTCTTCAAATATATTGAAATATGATGTTGTCAACACCTTTCTAGCATAAGTCAAAGATTCGTAGTGTGGTATTTTACCAGGCCATAGACGGTCCTTTCGTCCATGTAAACTGCCATAAATTTATGAATGAAGTCCTTGAACATTGTTGGTAGGGGTTTTGGGTAAGTGAGTTGTGCAACGTCGCAGTAGCTGTGCAAGCTCAGGCGACACCGCACAAGGCCAGATCAACGTGATGAGCGGAAGGATAACCGTTTTTGAATACTTAATGTATTAATTGACCACGTTTTGTGGACATAGGTCATTAGTGTTTAGAATTTAGTTAGAATTGGACCTTTGATGTAAAGGCGCAAGCCCTTATATAGAGCTAGTTTTGCAATTGTAAGGACACAATGATAAGGATCATGATTAAAGCGATCCAAGTCCAAGTCAATATCTGAGAGTGATCAATCTGTTGCAATCTGTCTATGGTCTTGATGAGTCTTCTATTTTGAACAATCTACAATCTCTCTGTGTCAGATACTGAATTTTGGGATGTAAATGGTCTCTTGCTGTGAAGAAGAATTATCTGTTTTGGATCTGTTGCGCAGAATTAATATGACATGACAGTTGTTGCCTAAATTCTATCTTCTGTTTTCCTATTTTCTCTACTGCAATGTCAATGAGAAGTGTATTGAATCTATTTATGATTTACTGATATTGCTGCAATAAAATGATGATGCAGTCTATCCCAATTCTGTCACAATTCTGATGAATGATGATGAAGCTTATTAATTTTTTTTATGAATGATACTGTTGTGATAAATGAATCATGTGATCTATTAGATCCGAGTTGTTTTATGAATGATACTGCTACGATACATGAATGATGTGATCTGTTAGATCCATAGTTGTGAAGATGAATTGTGATAACTGTCTTAGTTCTGTAATGTGATGGTTATGCCGTCGAAGCTGCGGTTTCCATATCATCCCTTCTTACTGCCAAAAACCTGGTTCTGAAAGCTCTCTCTTGAACATCTCGGGTGAGACTTCATCCGCTTTGCGGATGTTGCTGGGCAGGGTAAAACTTTCCTGGGCTGGTGCTCAGGGAGATCACGTTAGTTGGGCATCGACAGAGTGAGAACCCTTGTCAACAAGGCTTTGTTGGTGGGTTTTTGCCAACAAATGGTTCCATTGCCAGGACCTGGTTGAGATTGAAAGGAGGATATGTTTTGGCATCTGAATCGACCGGAGATCGAGGAGTGGTTTGGTCTAAAATTGCTAGAGTTTGCTGAAACATAAAATCAGAATCCGAAGTTGTTGATGGGAAATTGGTTGGACATATATACTCACGACGATCCTCATGAATGGTTCTTCTGTGAGTTTCCTATCATCTTGTATGAGTGGCTAGCAAATTTCGCTTCTAAGAAGAAAAAATTCCAAGGAGGAGAGCTGACATCTTGTACTCTGGAGCTGATCTATGAATTATAAGAAATAGAGAAAAAGGAATCATGGGCTGTTGAGGTGTGGTTGGAAATTATCCTGGAGGGATACTTTACCGAGTTTGCAGTTGATACCAATAAGTCATTTAGCGAAGCAGAAAGGGAGTTCTTCAACGGACCACGAGGTAGATTTTTTCTATCTCTGTAGCTATCTATTAAATAGCTTGTCTGCAGAAAAGGTATTTTGAAGATGGACCAAGAGTAGCGGAACCCTGGTGTGCAGAGGATGTAGACACCACGACAAAAGGGGGAATATGCATGGAAATGTAAGGGGTAGATGGGCATGAGTTCTGGTGATATTGTGAAGGTCACCGAGGAAACAAGTGGTTGTACAAGAGGAGGAGCAAGGTTTTGAGAGAAGAGACAGAGGATATGAGAAGGTCATGCTACGATTGAAGTGTGATACCGCGAAGAACAACCACACAGGACAAAGCCACCTTTCAATGATGACGAGGACGACCAAGCCCAGGCTATGCCTAGAAGGAAGATAGGTTAGAACCCCAGTAATAACGTGTCCACACCTCTGCGCACTACTCCACCACCAGGAAGAAATGCACATTCTACGTGGAATTTCTCGACGTGTCAGTAGTAGTCTAGCAGTAGAGTACCAGCTGGAGGAAGAATCCCTAGAATGGCAGAAAACAAAATGAAGCTACTAATATTTCATGGAAATGACATCGATGACCTAGAGCAATACCAGTTCCTGTGCGAGGCGATCTGGACCGCTCGACAGACTGTGGATGATGATGTCAAGAAAATCCAGCTAGAAACCACCCTCAGGGGTCGTGCGCTGGATTGGTACATGAGATTCATGTTGGTTCCTCGGGGAGGTAGGATGAAAACATTGGATGAGATCCGTAAGGGGTTATTCAAAGAATTTAAGAAGCCAAAGTCTGAGGCTTAGTACATTACCGAGTTGAAATAAATCAAGTAGTTCCCCAATGAAACAATTTGGGTCTTTGATCAACGGTTTAATACGTTGATGGCTCGGGTCAGCTTCCAGATGAACGATGTTCAACACAAGGAGTGGTTCATCACCACGCTAGTCCCACATATCAGACAACCACTAATGTAGTAAAATATTGCGACGCAAAGTGAGGCTCTGGAAATCGCGATGAAATTAGAAGCATCCCCGGTAGGAGAAACCATGGTCGGGATGAACTAGATTCAAGAATTGTTGGCCAATTTGATGCTCTAACTGCAAGATATCAAGAAGGATAAGGAAGATCATGATGACCTTTGGTGCACCTGGTGTTGTGCGGATGGACACACCAAGGATACATGTCCAACGTTCCGAAATTATTTTCTTTTAGGAGCCCCGAATCCATTAAGCTATGCTGGTGTACCATGGTGCCGCATATGTTAGGTCTATGGGAATCGACATGAGAACTGTGACTACATGCAAAATATGGTTACCAAGGCATAGAATCTATACTGTACCTTTTGTCGGTCAGTAGGACACGATGATAAAAAATGTCAAGCTTATGACTTGCTCTAGGAAAGGACATATGATTCATACTTTGTGAAAGGTGAGGACCCTCGGGCAAAGCAAGTGCAACCACGGATGGCACAGCCAACAACACAAGTGCAGTATACACCACCACCCCAGATGCAGTTTATCCTGTCACAACTGCAGCAATAGTTTACGTCACAGCCACAATTTGCACCGCAGCCGCAGTAGTTTACACACAACCATAGTATAATTAGGTACCGCTCATTCAACCTTAGCCACAATATGTTCAAGCTACGCATTATGTCCAATAGCAACCCTGCAGTAGCAGTTGGCCTAGCCTCAGTTTCAGCAAGGAGGAGTCTAAGGAGGATTTAGGGGATGAGGAGGAGGACGAGGTCGAGAATCAATTTAGTGTTATACCGGTGGAGTATTCGGGAACTATCAGAGGGAGTGTCCTCATGCACAGTGTACATACTGTGCGGCCAACAAGCATAATGTTTAAAATTTCCCTCATCTAATTGCAAAGTGGCAGGCTGGAAACATTCCTCAGTTTCAGAATGTGCAGACTCAGAACCAACCAACGTTCCCAGTGTAGAACCAACTGATGATGCCGAATCAGATCCCACCACTGACTTAGAATCAGCTGACGAACCCACTGTTGAATCAGAACCCACCACTGAATCAGGCCTAGAACCTGAATCAAGGATCGAAGGTTGCAACAATTCAATCTAAATCGCGAACGAAGGATGTCGACGTTGGGGTTGTCACTCACTCTGGTGCAACAACTGGAGAAGATGGACTGCGTCAACAAGTTTGGTTTACTGGAAAGACAAAGGTATCATTTGAGATTGTGATAGAGAAAGACACCTTCTTCGAGGCTAAGCATGCAATCAGGAGAAATCCGGGTAAGTTACCAATTATTGCAATCCCGTCTGCTTTTGATCCATCTATAGAAGTAGGACCATCGTGGTAGCATGGTACCTTGCAACAGTTCTTTGAGAGTTTTCTGTCGATGGCAAGGGATCCCAAATCCCTTGTCAAGATTGAGAATTTGTTGTACCACTGGGATAACACATTGAAGGATTCCACGGTGAAATCCCTACAAAAGTGGAATACAAGAAAGGAGATGAGGATGGACATCCAGATCAAATATTATGAGGTTGACTCAGTTATTCTAGATCTTGGATCAGATGTAAACATTCTAACCAAGCAAACTTGGCAGCTGATGGGGAAGCAACATTGGGATGGTCGTCAGTGCAGCTGCGGCTAGAAAATCAGGCAAAGGTTCAGCCCATTGGTCGTGTCTCAAACCTAGTTGTCGATATTGAAGGTATGAAAATGCATGCTGATTTTGATGTGATAGAAGTGGTTGAAGAGGGAGGTTCCTATCCCGCACTGCTAGGGATTGGGTGGGATAATGATAGCATGGCGGTTATCAATTTCAAAAAATGGGTTATCACGTTTGAGAACTAGGATGTGAGGGTCATTGCTCTCATGGACCCTTAGGAAGGACGCTAGTATATTGAACCCGTGAGGGATGAAGCCAGTAGAAGTTGGGATCACGCATGTAATATATCTGAAGACTATATCCATCATACCGTCGATGGTGAATTTGTATGGTGCAGCGATAGTTCTGTGTCCTTTGATTCTGATGATGCTTTGGAAAATTGGCAAAATAGGATGCATGAGGTTTCGTTTAGGAAATGCGAGTTGATCACAAAGTGTCTCCATCACATAGCAACTGAGACTGTCGAGTTGCCAATTTATGAAGGGTTTCATAAGTTATCAGAATTCCTTCAAGAATTTGAAGAGAAAGTGTTTGAACCACAAAGGGTATTGGCCCTAGATGTAGCACTAAAGGCTATCCCGACCCGATGGTGGGCGATGCACAAGTAAACGATCCATGACTGGGGACAGTGTCAGAGATTAATGATGGTGTGCTTCAGTGATTTAGAGGTCTATCATGCTGGGAGATATGATGAACAGAATGACCCCACCAGTCACTTGATGGAATGTTAGGCCTTATGGGCATCACAACCTAAAGATGAGTGGGTCCATGATTTTGTTCATACTCTGGACAAGATGCCGAGATCCTAGTATGTAGCGAAAAAAATGCGCAGAACTATAACCACTTGGGAGGAGTTTTCCATTTTCTTTGTGCAGATATTTAGTTTCCAAGATGCCAACCCAGAGGTACATAATGCATTGCAAATCATCCGTGATGTAGTGCTGAAGTTCATCCCTGTCGCATACCCAGTTGATCCACATGCGCACTTCTTGATGCAATCCATGATGACATGTTACAATCTATCTGGGGAACCTAAAGATGATGATGAGTTGTGGAATATAAATATTACGGATTCAAAAGGAAGTCGTGATGTTGCAGTGCCGGATATACCAACGGATTCGATGAGTCATCCATTGAAGATTAGTAAAGTCAACATTGGGTTGGAAGAGAACCCAAAATTTGCCAATATTGGGGACTATTGGGATGGGGAAACAATGGCCAACATCATGGACCTACTGCATGAATTCTAGGATCTTTTTCCGATGCGATTCTCAGAAATGAAGGGGATATTAGGGGACTTGGGGGATATGAAAATCCCATTGAAACTAGATGAAAAACCTATGCGACAGAGGCCGTATCGACTGAACCGATGATACAAGGACCATGTGAAGGATGATATTGAACGAATGCTGGATGCTAGGATCATTGAGCCTGTCAAAGAATCAGAGTGGATAAGCACTATGGTGGTTCAGGATAAAAAGACCGATGAAGTCTGCATTTGCGTTGACCTAAGAAATTTGAATGATGCCTGCGTGCATGATTCGTTCCAGACTCTGTTTACAGATGAGGTACTTGAAGGAGTAGGGGGTTAGGAGATGTATTCCTTCATAGATGGATTTTCAGGGTACTACCATATCGGAATTGCAAAGGAGGATCACCATAAGACTACGTTTGTCACTGAATGGGGCTGTTTTCAATATACAATCATGCCTTTTGGGATGAAGAATGCACCAACAAAATTTTCTTGGGTAGTTGTCACCGTGTTTAAAGAATTTATTCAAAAGTTCCTGCAAGTATATATGGATGATTGGACAGTCCATGGGATAATTAGGGACCATCTCGACAACTTGCGATTGATGCTAGAAAGGTGTCGACAACATCATATTGCATTAAATTCTAAGAAGTGCATTTTCTGCACGCCATTTGGAATGCTACTCGGACACATAGTATTTAAGGAAGGTCTGTTGGTTGATCCCATGAAGATCATGCTAATTCTTAGTTTGTCGCCATCGATGAATGAAAATATGCTTCAGGCAACGATGGGGAACACAGGGTACTATCGCAAGTTCATCAAAGGATAAGATGCAATTACTGCCCCTATGGAGACGCTATTAAAGAAGGATGTTGCATTTGAGTAGAGTCAGGAATGCCAAAGAAGTTTTGACACACTGAAGGCCAAGATGGCCTCCACACCCATATTGGTATTCCCTGATTGGAACAAGGTGTTCCATGAGCATGTCGACGCCTCTTCTGTTGCGTTGGGGGTTGTGCTTGTGCAACTAGGTGAGGGTGACCTGGATCACCCAATCGCATATGCCAGTATGAAGTTGTCATTTGCTGAACAAAATTACACAACGAATGAAAGAGAAGGCTTGGAGATGGTTTATTCCTTGCAAAATTTTAGGCACTATTTGTTAGGTGGTCACTTCAAGATGTTCACCGATCATTCCACCTTGCAATATTTGGTCAATAAGCCTGTGTTGGGGGGGAATATTTGTTGGTGGCTGCTACTTTTTTAGGAATTTAACTTTGAAATAGTTGTGAATACAGGACGATTGAATGGTGGTCCTGATCAACTGTCTCGCATTGAGACCGGAGAAGAACCTACCAATATTGATGACGGATTGCCAGATGCGCAACTATTCTTTGTTGATATCACAGATGATCATTATGCCCCAATCATTCAATTCTTGGCCACTAGTGTTGCCCCTGAGAACCTGTCAATCAGTTAGAAGAAGTAGTTGGTAGTAAAGGCTTCATATTTCCAGCTGATTGCTGGGCAGTTATACAAGCTTGGACTAGACAAAATCTTGCGACAGTATATCCTACCGCCTGAGCAGGGACCCATTCTAGAAGAAGCACATGCAGGAATCGCGGGAGGTCACTATAGAGGAAGGGCTACTACACGGAAGGTGTTGCACGCCAGGATATGGTGGCCTACATTGCATAATGATGCCACAGACTATGCATGGAGTTGTGATGTCTTCCAGCGCGTTGGTAAACCATCGCGGCAGGATGAGATGCCACTTGTGCCACAAGTAACTCTACAACCTTTTGATAAATGGGCCATGGATTTTGTGGGTCCAATTAATCCACCGGGGAATAGTACTGGTGCACGATAAATCATTACCACAATTGACTATATGACCAGGTGGGCAGCGGACACACCAGTTGTGGATTTTACCACTGTGACAGTAGCGAGGTTCATATTTGAGAATATTGTGACACGGTTTGGGTGTCCCAAGATATTAATGAGTGACTAGAGCAGTCATTTTATCAAACGGACTATGAAAGTGCTAACTGAGGAGTTGTAGGTGCAACATAAGAAAAGAACGTCATACCGTCCATAGGCAAATGGGAATGTTGAAGCGTTCAACAAAATTTTGGAAACAACATTGAAAAAGGTATGTCATGTAATCACAACGACTGGGACTTGAAAACTCCAGCAGTGCTATGGGCCTAACGCACCACTTGTAAACGGATGATAGGACAGACACCGTTTAAGATGGTATATGGACAAGAGGAAGTCATGCCCATGGAATACATTGTTCCTAGTTTGTGGATCGCTACAACGACCGTCATGGATGATACAGAAGCATTAGAAGAGCACATTGCATAGTTGATCCAGCTTGAAGAGGATGATTTTATTGCAGGATTCCATGAGCGCGTTGCGAAATATTGACAGAAGGTGTGGCACGATCGTCATATTAAGTATAAATAGTTTGTGGAAGGAGATTTGGTGTTGTTATATGACAACAAGTTCATGAAGCATCTAGGGAAGTTACAGATGCATTGGTTAGGCCCGTATCTTGTTCATTCCATTACTTCTAGAGGTGCGGTTCAGTTACAAAAATTAGATGGTGTGGTACTGTTGACGCTCGTTAATGGGAGTTCTTTAAATCCCTATAGGACAGGGTCAGAGTTGCGCACCGCTTGAGGCGCTATGAAAAAAAAACTGAGGATTTTGTTAGATAGCAGCAAGGAGAGCCTGGGGGAAGAGGTCGCACGAGGATAGGATTTAGTAGTGACGAAAGGGAGACCACCTGCAACAGCCACAGGGCTGTGGGTTGGTTAAATTAGCAATAAATGCAGGTAGTTAAAATAGCTAGCTGGTGGCACTTGTTGAAGCGATGGGCATTAATGACCAATTTGACTGTTAGTAGGGTGATATTGTCGACGTATTTGGTGTCATTACTGCTAGATTTGGTCATGGTGGACGCGGTGGATTTGGAAATGATGATTTTGAATTGGGAAGTTGCTATAAAAAGCACGCAGGATGTGGGAGGAAGGCATTGTCTAGAGCACTTCAGTTGAGTGAACAAAGTGTTGAGTTGAGTACAGTTGAAGAGTCTTGAGTGTGAGTTACGGAGTAGAGGTGCAGAGTCATTGAATGCATAGTAAGGTTTGGGGAGTGCGACATGCTGAGCGACCTCGACACAATTGAGATTTCCAGTGAGAAGGAATCCCCCATTCGGCCCACGACCATTGAGGAAGAAGTCATGAGCATGCCAGTAGGCTCTTTGTCGATCCCCAGAGGGAAGCTAAAGGCTTAGAATCCCAGTTCCACGCCGCCACAGAAGAGGCACACCCACACTTCAGCTAGAGTGCAAGGAGAGGGGATTGCATAGACCGGGTCGTCGATATCAGGAGCTATAGAGTCTACAGTACCCAAGGGTGTCTCTGTCAACGATATCCAGGGATATGTCACTCCAACGCATCTGGGAGTGAATCCAAGGAAGCCCACAAAGAATCAGAAGTATCCACCCAAATTGCTGTCGCTGCCAGAAGGGATGACTTGCTCGGTAGATATCATCCCTGCCTTGATCAAGCTGAAGTTTGAAGACCATGATTTGAACTGGGATGAGCCCTATAAATCAGTTTCAACAGAGCTTGGTGCACTGATTCAGAGCATTCCTCAAGCATGGGTGAGCGGGTTGAATAAATCTAGATTGTTGGGGCTCATTAATATGCCTCACTTTGGGCAACTGAACGAAGCTCATGCATGTGTTAAACAAATCTTGTCCTACTTTCAAGGTGGGATGATGTGGTTGAATGAGCCCATTCCTATCATGGTCGACTTAATTACGAGCATTATGGGCTTGCCGAAGGCTAGGGAAG
Organism: Pseudotsuga menziesii; assembly: GCA_001517045.1. NCBI lineage: Eukaryota > Viridiplantae > Streptophyta > Pinopsida > Pinales > Pinaceae > Pseudotsuga > Pseudotsuga menziesii. The sequence continues at coordinate 108,035 of LPNX010423436.1, forward strand.
ATCCAGGGCAGTATATCCGTGGGTGGGATACTGACAAGAAGCTTTCCAAGCAGCTAAAGGAGCGATTTGGCTTGCAGTGTGATGGTCGAGCCTATCGTATCAACAACATTAATGCATAGGCGGTGTGTATCGGGGCATGCATTTTGGTGAGCAATATTGTCCGAGGGAATCAACCGGTTCAGTGTAACTCGAGTGTAGTCACATGTGCACAAAAATGCGTAGAGGACGTGCAAATGAACTAGTCCTTGTTTCTGCTCAACCAGTTGTTCAATGGTGCTCTCACTGCTTAGGTCGGGTGACCATTTTCCTATAGTTGTATGTTAATTCTCATTGCGCTTGTCACATGGATGGAACCAAAAGATTATCATCCGATGGCAATTGATGCCGTGAAGGTGTGCCAGGGTGCACGCTATCAAAATTTGTGGTGGGTTGAGGAGCCCAGTCGATAGATGGACTATGCAATCCATTTTTGGGTCTATTGGGAAGCGTTGCAAGCCGCATCTATCAAATTTCCCCACTTATCCCAGTACGCAGCAACCAAGTATCAACGACTCATTCAGTTCGCTATTGGGCCTCATTCCATTTATATCTAGGCATGGTAGGACCCCGACAAGTAGTGGCTACCTTTGGCCGATAAATTCATTGATGAAGAATTGGATTCTCTCATTCAGAAGTGGCCGGCTGAATGCTATAACCCCATGTGCAAGGAGGATCTCTCTAAGTATCCACCTACTGATGCCCCAGACGAGCCTGTCCAGAAGGAGCTACGTGTTCGCGACTTTGATAATGAATCGTTGACGGACCCTAAGGCTGAAGCACAGCACATGCGGGACGAAAATCAAACCAAATGGTGCCTAGAATACGATGCAGGCAGCGGTACCCAACCAGGAATGGAGGACCAATTGAAGCGGCTCATCAAATCTGTCACTTACTCCTCTGAGGCTACGGCGTAAGCGAGACGAGAGTCCAACCAAGAAGGGTTTTCTAGGGTAAGAGATACATTGAATTCTATTTATTATGTTGTTTCTAGGAGGACACTTGAGAGAAATGTGATGTAGGAATTCCCTTCGATCAGCACCGAGCCGCAGGCTAGGAATGTTCAAGTTCACCCGACTGCGATCAACGCAGGGAGTGAAGTGAACCTGTTACTGTGACTGCTCCAGAGAATTACCTTGGATCTTAACAATTTACCTGCTCAGGCGCTTATGGATCTACAACATGTTTCCACCCAGGAACTGGAGGATAGGAAGAAGGAGCTTAGCGATGGGTATGTGAGGTTGCAGAGCATAGCTGAGAAGTTGTAGAAAGAAGCTGAGGAGTTGCATCAGGTCAAGGTGTAGCTAGAGGAAGAGAAGGTATGGGAGATTGAGGCATTGAAGGCAACACAGGCCAAGCTGCAGCACAAGGCTGCCAAGGAAATCATCGAGCTTAAGAAGGCGCAAGACCACCTTATCATTGAGAAGGCGCAGCTGTGCTCAAGTTGTGGCAAGGTAGAGAAAGCTGTTGATGAGGCCTGTCAACATATCTTCGAGAGCATGGTCGAGCTTACTGTAGTCTCTAAGGATAAGAGACTTGGGGAATTTATTGTCCAGCTCCAGGACACCAATCTTTTGCTCAATGACCTGGTCCATTTAGAGACGTCACTAGAGTAGGGTGCCGAATGAAAGGCTACGGTTGAGGAGATAGCGGCCTAGTTTGAAACAATGGAGAAAGAAGCAAAGACTTTGTAGACTTTCCCAGAAAAACTCCACACACAGTAATTAGGGTTTTGCATTCCCAATGGTCACGGGGAATACATAAAAAATTACGCAACTTATTACCTTCACATAATTTTAAAAAGGCATGGATATTCACCGCAACAATATTCAGTCACCGATATTCCACAAAATCATAGCATCCAAATAAAAATGTGTCTTCAATACCTAACAAAGAGGTCACATCCAAAATGCATCTATTCTAAAATTCATAGCGAAAGTCTTCAATAGTCTTGAATGTAGCCAAGGGGTTGACTCATGGACCTCCAATATTGGGCCTAGACCCCATGCAGTTCAAAATCGTAGGTGGAGGATACCTTAACATCTTTAATGCAAAATGAGATTATGGGCTGAGAAAAAATGGTATACAAAATGTGCAGGACGAATAGAGGGAGATGGACGACTATAGGTATCTCTTGAGTGAAACAATGGAGTGGCTCACACTCCAAAGGAAAATGTAAAAATGATGGTGAAGACGCTGCCAATCATGAATACAAATGAAGATGTCTCAACATAAACTAGAAATGATATAAAAGTGGAGTGTGGACTCAATTACGGTTAATGTAGTATTGTGATATACGTCAACACACAACATGGTACTGAATTTAGTCAGAAAAATGCTCAAACATTCCGTATTCGAGGTTGGACCATGCAGGATAATAACGCATATACTAGTGACTGGAAGGTGGGTGAGCAACATAATTAATTATGAGTGTGTGCAACAAGAATGAGGGAGAGATTCCAATGAGATGAGCAAAGGGAAAACACATTGATGCACCAACAGTCTGGAAATGAACTAGAAAGCATACAAGATGCCAAAATTGAAATGTAGTAGGAAGGAGTTATGGAAGGTATCCGCTCTGATACCACTCTAGGATACATCTCTCGAATTCACTTTATTTCATTTCCAAAGCATTTATTTACATTTCAAGAAACCCTTTCAATTTCCTATGTGACTATTCATCTTCAAAATCTACTTACTGTTATAGATGATTTTACCACACTTGGTAGATCACACTTTTATGTCCTTCCATGTTGCTCTATAGACTCTTTGGTCCCCCTTTTATCAAAATACAATTTGATGTTCTAAGAAACACTTCAAAAAATCTCTAATTATTGCTATACGCGGGTCACAATCTTACAACTCGCTTGTACATGCAGCTTGTCCCACCATGACTCGCGTACATTGGGAAATGTGCCCAAAAATAAATATTTTGGATTTTCCTCATAGAGTCACAAATAACTTGACCTTTAGCCTTCCAAATGCTTGGAAATGCTCTGAATTGACCCTTCACTTCCTATTCAAGGGTTATATATTAGGCCGCTTGGATACACTGGAGGAGGATAATTGAAGAGAGTAAGGAAACTATAGTTCATTGTTTACCAATTCATATATACTTGAGTCTGCATCTTGTTGTCCTTTAGAGAACACATTGCTGCTCTTCCCAAGCTTTCCATTTTCTTGTGAGCTTTCCATTGAGATGGATATTTGAAGTGGTGGAGGCCCAGGTGGAGGACTTAGTTTCTTTGTTTCAACGAGGTGCCGACAGAGGTTGTCACTTGTATCTATGTTCATTATTAATATAAATATCCATTTATTGTCCATTGTATGTGTATAACTATGTATGATCATTATCCATGGATGATGTAGTTACTTCGATTTATACATATTGGTTTTATATATGCTAGAGTATTCCTAACACTTTAACATATATCATGCTTGTCTTGCTTGTTGTTGTTGAGGATGAATTGTAGGTACAAGTGTGGTTGAAAAGCTCAACGAGGATCAACTACAAACTTATGGAATAAGGTACAGCTTCCATTCCTTAGTGTTAGTTATTTTTATCTCTATTCCATATTGAAATGGGTTTATTTCTAGTGTCATTCATTCTGTTGTGGTCCACCCCAAGCCATAATAAATATTCTCTGTAACAGAATTGGTGACTCCACTAGGTAAGTTCCTTGTTTTTATTTGGGGTTTGGGTGCACAGTGTGCTTGAATTGGTCTCTGCTTCTTTGAGTTTATGTGTCGGGTTATGAAGTATGTGAGCCCTTAGGTTTCCTTTTGAATTAATTTGGATCTTATCCTTATTTTTTCCACCTTCCTCTTGCTATACATGGGTCATAGAGGTATCAGTCGTGTATACATGCAGGATGTTGTACTAACAGTCACGTATGCACATGGGTTTTCTATGATCAGTCGTGTATGCCCCTCTTTTTGAGTGAGTGCTTGATGTTTGAGAGATGTTGGGTGGGTTCTGAGTGTTGTTGAGTCTTCCTGGGTGCCTTTGGTGTCTGTTTGCTGCTTCTATTCTAACCAAATATATTTTTTCTCTTGATTTTTAGTTAAAATTTGTTCTTGCATTTTTCTCCTTTTTGTTTTGATATTAGTGCATTAGACCTTTTTTATATCAGTGTCTTTCTTGGCTTGTGTCTGAGACTTTCTATAGGGCCTGGGAGTTTTAGAGTCTTTTTACTGCATTCACATATCATATATTACAAAAATACAATTTTTTGTTTTTTGTTTTGCATGCTTATGCATGATGCATTTGCATGAAGTAGTGCTTACATTAGGTTTGCTTAGTTGAATAGTGATCATTCTTTCATATAGGAAAAAATTTCATTGACATTTGAAGGAAATTTTATGCATCTCATGTAGTGGCATACCCTGTTTTCATCATTAAAGACAACTTCGACTTGGCATTGTTTGTTAGGTGTGCATATATACTTCACTTGCTGATCCATAAAATCATTAGTTGCACAATCATTTCCTTTGAGTAATCACAGCCTTAAACTAAACTCTTAATTTAAAATGAATAACACTTTTTATTTGATAGTGGTGCATCAACAAGCTTAGGTTGTAGACTCTTGGAATAGAGTGTCGTGAGCAAATTTTTCCAAGACTACAAAACAAAACATTTAGGTGTATGTCTAGGTGAGAGAGAGAAATACTTGGTATAACTAGTGTTTTGAGGAGGCTCCTCTTACAAAGGAGTTAAGCACGAGGAAACGTACACATTGGTGGTGGGGATATCCCCTTACCATTCTCTATGCAATGCTAGATATACTTCCAGGATCTTATTTGTATCTGGGGGATTTTGAGGTAACTTTGGTGCTTTCGAGCTTCGGGCTTTGTTACCCTTCCCATACGATATATCCCTCCTATGACTTTCTAACTGATAATTGATTATATTGGGGTGACCTTAGTTTCCTTACCTAAGTATCGCATGGGATACCTGCAGAGGTTATTCTGTGAGTGTCCTAGCCAGGTAGAGGTCGGACAACATAGTCACTTTATGCATTGAAGCTCAGGGCCCCTATAATTGGTTGTGCACCTTCACTTGTAGTGTATGAGAGTCTCAGGCCTCTCCTAGGCAAGACATACCCGCTACATTTGGGAGCTCATTTCTCCTCCCTCTTTTATTTCTTGCACTTGGCTTATATTTTCTTAGGAGCGTGTTCTTTGTGGACTAGATTTATTTAGGGTTCTTTATTGGTTGAGTCTTTTTTCTTTCATGGAGTCATCATGGAGCAAGGTCCGATGCCTGGTTGTTCTCGTCATCTGGCAGGGTTTTCACCTTGCGGATCTACTACTCCTCCTCGGAAGAGGACTAGAGATTATAGGCATATTCATACACACCTTGATCCCAAGGATAATTTTAGGGGAGAAATTTAGCCCATAGGAGAAATTTAAGGGGTTTCAAATTTTTATTGGGAGAATCTGTTATATACTAATGTTTTTTTTTTATTATCTTTAGCCCATGTTATATTTAAAAAAAATTATGCACAAATGGTTATCCCAAGCCTCTATACCAGGGATAAGGAAAAGATTTGGTTTTCGTCGCTGAAATTCGAGATACGGTTCTCCATTCGCCCCATTTTTTTTAGGAATGGACATTCCTTGGATAAAATTCTCCCTTCCCATTTGGATTGAATCAGGTTTCCACTTGCATTCACCACCAATTTCATGAAGCATAGATTTTTTATGGGATAAATTGCCTATGTTTTGAGGAATATCAGTTACAAGAAATGATTCATCACTATATAAATATTCTATATTATATTACTGGATTGAGAATTAATAGATTCGCTTGAACCTTCTATTGACAAGTTTAGTTCATGATCCAACCATTTTCAAGAGTTCGTGTTCCGTCCATTTTAATATATCTTTGGATTGAAAAATGATCAGGTATGTTTCTAGAGTTGAAAAGGGCACAAATTTAAATCTTTACTCTCAATTTTTTCTCTTTTCTCCTTTTTTTCTAGGTAATTTTTAACCTTATGACACTTTTGTTTCTCAATATGAACCCTTTTCCAAGTACAAGCATTGTCTAGTTGAATATGAATACCAGTTGAGATTGAAATATTTAACTTTGGTTTTGTCTGTATATCTATATTTAGGTGAAACTGGTCACAATTTTTTATTTTACTTCTTTAGCCTTGTAGAGTTTTTGCATCATAGTCCATTTCAATTTCTAAGATACTTGCTGGATATGGTTATTATCCAATATAATTTGATTATATTTTTGATGTGGGTTTATCAATTTTGATAAATCATGATTGTTCTAGAAAGTCCTAATGAAATTCATCCTTCTCTCAAATTAAATCTCTAGAAGAAGACTCCTATGATGACATATTTCTTAAAAATAGCAATTGCAGATATCATTGAGTATATTTTAATGATTTTAGATTGATTCTATACAAAAAACTCCATGATTGAACATATTTTAGTGCCATTGCGGGTCAAGGTCTGATTGTTTTGTAAGTGCTAATTGCAAGAGAAAACTAATATGATCTCCTTGTTACTACTTGGGCTCCCTAAAGTTGTCTTCTAGTCTCAATCATTTCGGTTAAACCATAGGAAAATATTTTTTCCAAGCTAATAGTCATAAGATCTATTATGTATAATATTTAAGTGTATTTTCAATTTTTCATCTAATCTTATTTCATGCAAGACTCAAATTTGAGTAATTGTAATCCATTGCATCTAAGCTTATGAAGTCCAAGCAATTTCTAATTTCATAACAAACTCCACCCTTTCCTTGATGAGCATTTAAAAACCGAAAAAAATGTTTTTTCCTTCTCTATGTTCCAACAACACCACCTAGGGTCATTAGAGGTATCTTTTATATAAGTTGTTTTCAATTAACGTCTTATTTATGCAACATATACAATGAAGGTTACTCTTTTCATCCATAAAAGAGGCTACCAGAATTTTCCCAGTAGCCTTTCCTTTGGATTGAAACACCTTTTCCTGAGGCCTCTTGATATCCAAGCTTAACTACATTTTGTTGGTATCATCCAGGAGGAAGTATCTTCTCTATTCTATTATATTCTTAAATCTTGTATTCCATGATTTATTGTTACATATGGATTCAAACCAATTAGACACACATAAATTATGAGATTTTTATGTGCTTACTATATTATGAAAATATTGTAGGCATGTAATACTCATATTCCATAATGAAGTTGGATAAATGTAACACTGTTTCCAATACAGGTGAATTACAGATCCTATTATGAGTAGCAAGCCGGTTTCCATTGCTTGTAATACTCATATAATGTTTGTTGTATTCCCATTTATTATGCTCTAAGAAGTGATAACAATGATGTTACTTCCTATTGATTATTCTTTACAGGTTCATGTTAATTACAAAAGATACATGATTATGATCAATAAGGTAGATTACAAGAACATAGATCATAATAATCGGATACACTCTCATATAATGTATGCTAACTAATAACCTATTATCATTGATTCCTTATTATGGATATATTGATACACAAATCATGATTGGATTAGTAACATGCAATTATTTTGTTTCATAACATAGGGGAAAACTTTACAATATGGTTAGAGTCATTACATGCTTACTCACAGTGATATCCCTTATTATTGTAATCATACTAGTTTCCATAACCTATGAAATTGTGTCATCAATCATAACCAGTAAGCTGTGATTATTATGGGAATACCTATGTGTTTAAAGTTGATGATAGTTTACTAAACATGTAGTATTTGATAAGTTTAGACTATTTGTAATATGATCTCATTGACTAGTATATCAAGCTTAATCAAATCCATTGTGTTATAAGGACATGTTATTTGTGTTCATATTACAACTTATATATTAGGGGAATACTGGTCATTACTTAGGATTCCATGACAAAAGGTGATACTAGTGATATGTACTCGTACTAATTGAATACCATACCCATGTGTGATTTGTTGGAATTCAAGTAGCCATGTCACATGCTTCCTTGTAATCATCTATGTTCTAGGTTCAATCATGAATTAAAATGTTCCTGCTCACCATATTTCTGCCTAAATTCCTAGCTTATCTGAGAGTATCTATGAGATACCACAATGACTAATTTGATTATCAATTGTTGTTATTATTATAATTTTATCATTTTTAACAAACTTTTTAGCTAATGAAGTTGATGGCTAACATGAAACTCCACTTGTATTTAAGCGACCACATTATCAATGTAGCTAAGGTGGTATGCAATGGCCTTAGTCAGTTTCCTTTTCTCACAAAAGTTCATTACTTATTGTAGTGACATATGTAACAATAAAGGTGGATATAAACCATTCTAGGAGTCATACCACATACTGTTTCATCCCTATGATATTCCAGGAACTATGTCCTTACATAAATGTATGATTCTGTAAAAGAATTGTCTTACCAAAAGTAATATTTTCAAGGCTTCTAAACTTCCTTATCCTTAACTGTATTTGGGTTCACAAAAGTAGTTATTTACCATTTGCACAACATCATAGTGAAATAGATTAAAATCAAGAAGATGAGTTTACTTACACTACTGACATATTCAAAGCATTAATATGATGTGAATAGATGGAAAAAATATATATTGAGTATGCCATCTGTTATGGTGATGCATCAATTGATCTAAAATTTGATTGCCCAATGTTGGGATGTAAGGGTTTGTTATTATTAGTATTAGTTTGTCTTATGGTGAAAATGTTGTCATTGGTCTATATATGTCCTATATATTTGGTTTTAGGATTAAAGATGAATCCTGAAATACTGGGACCTTCACTATGCATAGCTGAGGTAGTACCTTTCATGACCTACCCTGAGCAGTGCTCATTTAAGACCACAAATATTCCAATCCTCATTGGCCAGACATTATCAGGTGGATTGTGTTTTTTCATCATATCTATGTTATTGATCTTGTCGCTTATGAATAGTGAAGATTATACCCTTTTGTATGAATTTGGATGGCTCTTCCTATGAAACTTCTTGTACTCACAATGAGTGGATTATCAACCATTAGATCCAATTCTGGATTTCTGTCCCATATACGATATTAAAAATTATACATGATTTATTAATTTTCAAATATGCTTATTTAAAATGTAATTTATGAATCATTCATCCATTTTTCCTTGTTTTTAAAATGCCATTTATGAATCATTCATACATTTTTCCCACTTACTTAGTCCATTCCATATTTTTTCATTACTAGATGATATTTTTCCTTAAGTTTGTAAGTTCTTAACTGCCAATGCAAGTTTCTCCAACTCAATTGATGGGTTTAAATTAGTTTTATGATGGATTTTCCCTGCTCACCTTCTTGTTCTACACCTAGTATTTGAAATGCAGTTCTAGGTCCATGATTTTCCTTGAATATATTATTTCTTCTTACTCTTACTTGGCACGGTATCTTATCCATTTGCATACATCTCTAGCTCTATTGCGCCAAGTGAAGATTTTGTATAAGGGGGAGCCTAGTAGTTATTATGTATGGCTCCATTCCATCTTCAATATTCATAAGTTCAACTTTCACCAAAGCTAGTGAGATCAATTTACTAATGTTACTATTTGGATGAAGGAAGGTTCGAAATTTCCAAATTCCATTTGTTTTCCTAAATTTGATTTTGAATATTTGAAGGATTGGTATTTTGTACACCCACTGAAATTTTGGCATCTTATTTTGTTAGAGGATTTGGCTGGTGATACATCATATTTTTCAACTTGGTATTTTTTGATAGCTTTGTATAAATTTATGCTTTGATGTATAAGGTGGTGAAAGATAATGGGAATGTACAAACTACTGGATGTGTTGAAGATGGAAAATTAAGAGTATTAGTTTTTAATTTTCAATTATCAATTGAAATATCCTTGATCCATGTTGGGTTTCATGAGATTTTCCTATTTCATGGAAACTCTTCTCCCTTGATTGAGTTTGAAACTTATGTGAAACCCATGTTTTTGACAATATGAAAGAGTTAATCCCAAATGGATTCAATAAATTAATTGAGTGGGTTTGAGGCCAAAATGGAATCAATAATTATGGATTAATTTTTATATTTTAAGACTCCTTCATGGGATTGCTACTATAATGTCATTTGCAGGCTGGTTGAAATCCAAGGATCTCTATTTATTTTTGAAAATATTAAACATATATTTTGTTTATGTTTTTGTCCTATTTTTTGAGAAAAAACCCAATAGTCATAAGCATATGCTTGAATACTTGAATTTTTGAACTCATGGGTACTTAGACACCATGACTTTACTAATGCTCTATTTCATGTGCACTGAGTTCTAAATTCGGACTTGCAGAGAACATTAAGAACCCTAAAAGCCACTCATACTTGTTACCATGGGCACTAAAAACTTGGCATCATCATTGCTCTCGAGGGCCTTGTATTATCTTCCATCCATTGAATTATTTGGATTACAATATATGACAATTTATTAGAGAATTTTTAGTTGTAAGTACCAACAAATTTGCAAATATATGTATAGAGATTTCATATTTTAGTAGCATGCTTATTTTCCATGTTGAATAATTTTATTTTTAATAACTAGGGGGACAAGCCTTGTTGAGGGTTTTTGTCATTGCTGAAGCCTAATTGTAAGTTTGATTTTTCATAAATACGTATCAATGGAACTTGAGCTTGCCATCAAAAACTTAAAACTCACATATTTAAAATTCAAACTCCCATTGTTTGAATCTCAATTCTAAAATGTACAATTTTCTTTTATACATTTTTTTAATTATATTCAATAAATTATGTGTGTGTGTCAGGTTAAGACTATGAATAAAATAACTGATATTTTATCTCTAGAAAGGGAAGACATGGAAAACCTACTAGAATGACACCCACAAATAAACTTCCAAGGCATGGAAACACATCAAAAAGAATATCTAGATAAACTAAAATCTCTGTTATGTAGCAACCATTAACAATCTCTTTAACAAGAACATGTTGGAAACTATATGCCCAAATATTTATCTTAAATAGATAATCGATATAAAAAGAACATAGATAATTTAAAACAAACATTAATATTTTTTTTTTGCATAATTGTATATATATTTATAAAAGAAAAAGTGACTTAAAGATTGTCTCAATGGTTTTTAGTTTGTTATAACCCAATAACTAACAACATAGTGAGAGCCACAATAGTTGAACATGTCAATTTATAGTGGGAAGCCCAAATATTGAGTGGACAGGTGGACGTTGAAATTATGCCCTATGTTGTTACTTGAGATGTTCTTGGTTACTTATGAACTTTGTCGAGGCTCTTGGGCCAAATGGTAACCATCGGTGATTATCAGAGAGTTGGATGCTCAATATCACTATAGCAACAACTCAAGTAGCAACATCTCACAACATTTAGTGGAAAGAATGACAAGTTTAGGTAAATAGAAATAGATTCTTGAATAAAATCAAAGTAAAACCCTCATACTGAAGGCCTTTCTAGACAACAGTAACTCACAACATTTAGTGGAAAGAATGACAAGTTTAGGTAAATAGAAATAGAGTCTGGAATAAAATCAAAGTAAAACCCTCATATTGAAGGCCTTTCCAATGGGCACTAGAGTTTCGATGTGTAGAGCACAATAATTGAAAATGGTAGGTGAAAAGAAGTTAAGAAGAACATATAAATATTTTTCCTCACAATGAGTAAGGAATCCTTGCTAGTTTAAGATGAAAAAGCATGGGATAAATTAAGAGTTTGTGGAATTCGTTAAGAAGAACATATAAATATTTGTCCTGGAAATAAGTAAGAAAATATTTGCTAACTTAAAATGAAGAAACATCAAGTATAAATTAAGAGTTTATGGAATGATCAAACATCCTTGACATGCAAAAGAATTACTGCGCATTAAAATATTGATCCAACAATATGCCACTTAATTAAAGTAATCAAATGAACAATTTAAAACTCTCGTATATCAAAGGTACAAAAAGAGTCAATCTCTGAAATTCTTACACCATACCCTGTATTTGCATAAATACTTTACACAAAGACATAAATGACAAAAGAAAACCATTACACAATCTGGCCTTTGTCAATCTTTGAATATAGAAAAGGATCTGGCCTGCAAAATTACATTAATGTATTGAAAGAACATATATGAAAATAATCAGAAGCTGAATGCAAACCATCCCCTGGATGTTTTCTTAAATATGGGAATTTACACTATCCCAAGGCCCATAACCAAAACTCAGTCTCTCGCTGCCAACAAATTCCCTCCCTCTTGCTTTGTCTTCAACTGCTACCTTTATGCTCTTCTAATGATGAAGCCATGCTTTGATTGAGGAACCGAATTCTATATTTAGAAGTTTGAAGATAAGATATTATTAATCTTGCACATTGATCTAGGAAGAAATAATCAATCTCATCAAGAAATAATCAACAAATAACTCAGAAATGGTGTTAATCAGAACCAGAATGGTTTCCTCTTTGTATATTCAATAAACAATGAATAGTTACAATTACAATGTCAAGCAATAGCTTGAATCAATGAGGAATTTGAATACCTAAGGAGGTCATTCGAATTCAATGAGTGATTCTAGCTTAACCGACTATAAGCCATTGGTTCACACTCAGTTAACCACTTGACTAAAACCCTAATTGACTCACCAAACCCTAACTGAAGTCAGAGTGCAATAAATGACTGAAACTCAACTGAAAGAGATCAAACACATGTCATAGCAAGCCAACCATCAAGTGCTAGTGCTTCAATGACTTCAATGAACCCCGATGAGGTTAACTAAAGCTAAACTGATCATCAAAAGTTGGTGGAGGAGCCCCTGTTGAATCCAGATCATTAAATAATATTAAATAATCATTAAATAATATATTTAATGAGAGGAGGCACCTTAACTAACTGGTTGAACTGATTGTAACCACCAGTTAGCAATTAGGTGCATTAATATCACTTAGATCACCCCCGGAATGCTCCAGTTAGCCTCCTTGACTGTAGGAGAAGGATAAGTTAGCCTCCTTGACTGTAGGTAGGCATGGGTGTGACTGGATGATGTCAATTAATGCTCCACTGATGTCAATTAATGTCAATTATACTTAGGATAGTGGTTTAACTAGGCCAATTTGACCAAAAAGAGTGTGCATGGTGGTAAATGTCTCCAACACCCCCCCTTAAGCTATACTTAGGAAGAGTTAGAAAACATAAATGCATAAAAATGCTAGGGCCCTAGAAACTAAGGCCATAGGTCACCATGTACAATGCTGAAACTGAAACAATGCTCAAAACAAACTAAGTGAGGAAAAGAGGGAAAACCCAGTGGGAAAAACCCCCCCTCAAGCTGAACACTGAAAGTAGTCTCAATCACTCTGATGAACTCACCCCCAACAGTGAACGGAGGTAAGTGAACTTCTTTTCTGAAAATCTCTTGGTGAAGATGTCTGCAATCTGCTCATCAGTCGGGCAGTATTGCAGAATGATGGTCCTGTCATGCACTAGCTCCCTGATGTAGTGCATGTGAATCTCTACATGCTTGTTCCTCTGCCTGGTAACTGGATCCATGGATATCTTAATAGCACTCTGGTTGTCACAAAAGAGGATAGTGGACAAAGTACTACCAAGATCAAAGTTTGAAAGAATGCCTTGCAACCAAACTGCTTGGATGCAAGCATTCACCGCTCCTCGATACTCGGCCTCTGCTGAAGATAGTGCTATGGCAGCCTGATTTTTGCTTAAACAGAAAATGGGGCCACCACCAAACATCAATACATATCCAGAAGTTGAATTCCGATCAATAGAATCACCTGCCCAATCGAAATCTGTGTATCCAACCAGCTCTAGCTTGGAGTCTACAGCATAGTGAATGTCGTAGGTCCTAGTTCCATGAATATACTGGAGGATCCTCTTGGCTGGATTCCAATGAATATCATGAGGCTGCTACATGTATCTTGATACAACATTCATGGAATAACAAATATCAGGCCTAGAATGTGTCAAGTACAACAAGCTACCAATCAGCTGTCGATAGATAGTGCAGTCCATGGGAGGTGTGTGTTTTCCTTCTTCAAGGCTGATCCCTGAAAGGAAAGGGAATGGTGCAGGCCTACATTCAGCCATGTTAAACTTGACTAAAAGGTCTGAAGTGTATTTGTACTGAGTGACCATAATCCCATCATAATTTTGCTCCATTTTGAGCCCCAAAAATTGTTTTAGAAGCCCCAAATCACTCATTTCAAAGGCATTGTGGAGAGTAGTTTTGATGGTTGAAATGGAGGCAATTGTGCTACTTCTGATCAGTAAGTCATCAACATATAAAACAATGATAATTATATGACTATCATGCTACTGTAAATACATATTTGGATCTGATCTACATCTCTGAAAGTTTTGCAAGAGAAGAAAGGCATCCATCTTGGAATACCACTCTCTTGGGGCCTGTTTTAACCCGTATAGTCACTTCTTTAGCTTGAAAACCAAAGATGGATCAGTGATGTATCCCTTAGGATACTTCATGTATATCTCCTCATGAATATCTCCATGCAGAAAGGCTGACTTAACATCCATGTGATGCACCTCCCAGTGCTTGGATGCTGAAATTGCCAAAACAAGGCGGATGGAGTCCATTTTTGCAACCGGTGCAAAGGTCTCATGGTAGTCCACTCCTTGGACCTGAGAGAAACATTTTGATACCATAATTGCCTTATATTTTCATTTTCTTCCATCAGCAGCAACCTTTTTCTGAAACACCCACTTGCATTAAACCAATTTCCTTCCCGGAGGAAGAGAAACTAGCTCCCAAGTAGTGTTTTTCTGAAGATAATTCATCTCTTCATGTATGGAAACTTGCCATCTCGGATCATTCCGAGCATGGTAGTAGGATTTTGGATCTGAAATAATCATCAAATAGCAAGTTTCAGATAGCAAATTATCAGAACAAGAGAGTGCAATACCTGCTCTTTGGAAATCAGACCAGGTTCTCCTTGGATCATCCGAATTTCCAATGTTGTCTCCTGCGGAGGAGAGTGTCTGTTGTGCCCATGTAGGAAGATGATTTTGCACTTTAGGTTCTGATTCAGCATCTGATGATTGATGCACACTGATATCATAAATCAAAGGATCCAAATCAGGGTCATAACCCCAAATTTCATCATCCAAATATTCAGTTGAATAGGAAGGAAATTCAGCAGTTTTCTCCTTCACTAGTTCCATCTCCTGAAGAGGCTCATTGAACTTGACACTTCTCTCGATGATGATCTGTTTAGTCTTGATATACAGAATCTTGAATCCTTTATATTCATAAGGATACCCAATAAATAGACATTCTATTCTTTGCGGTTGCAAAGCCCTTCTTTTATCAAGCGGAATACAAGCCCATGCAGTGGACCCAAACACCCGTAGGTTCGACACATCTGGCTTGTGTCAGAAGTATACTTCGAAAGGAGTCTTTCCTTTCATAGATGAGTGTGGAACCCTATTTTGAATGTATTCTGTAGCATGCATGGCTTCATCCCACAAATGTTCAGCAAGCTTCTTTGACTCCAACATACAGGTGGTCATCTCCTTAAGAGACTGATTCTTCCTTTCTGCTACTCCGTTCTGCTGGGGAGTGTAGGTTATTGAATGATGGATCTGAATATCACTTTGGGAGAATATGTACAGAAAATAATTACTGACATACTCCCCTCCATTATTAGATCTCAATATCTTGATCTTAAGCCCAGAGGCATTTTCGATCAAGGCCTTCAATTCAGAAAATTTTTCACATACTTTTGATTTCTTTTTGAGAAAGAAAACCCATGTATACCTTGAAAAATCATCAATAAAAGTAAGGAGGTACCTTGATCCATTCATGGATGTGACATGCATCAGACCGCTGATATCAGAATGTATCAGCCCCAATATGCTTGTATCTCGGTTTGCCTTCCCCCGATCGAACTTGTGCTCAGGGTGTTTTCCAATCACACAGCCCTTGCAAATTCCCATGGTTGCCTTGATGACCGGGAGGCCTTCAACCATGGAGTTTTTCTGTAATTGCTACAAAGATTTGAAATTAATATGGCCAAACCTCTCATGCCACAGCCTACTAACCTCATTTCCATGAGTTAGCAGAGCAGTGGGCTTTGCATCCGCAACAAAGTGAGAGAACTCATAGGATTTTGCATGATGATTTGCAAGGCCTTTTGCAATGAGTTTCCTGGATGCAATTTCTGTTATCTCAACATCATTTGGGCTGAAAGAGACTCGCTTAGGAATTCCTGTATGTGTCATCTGATAGACACTAAGGATATTTGCTGCTAGAGACGGTACATACAAAACATTAGAGAAAAAACCATTTTCAAGATCTACAGTACCTTGTCCTTCGGAAATGATGGTGGAGTCATATCCCATGTGGATGGGGATGGATTTTCCTGTCTCCAAGGATGAAAAGGAGTATTTTTTAGCCATCATGTGATTCGAAGCTCCAGAGTCAATCAGCAGTGCTTTGGACTTTGAAGTGCTTGCCATGAGGGCATGACCTTTCTCATGCTGTGGTTTCGGATCTTGGTGATCTCTCCTCCGAAAGCTCTCCAGAAGATTGATGTGATTCCTCTCAAGGAGAGAGGTTGCTTCGTCAATATTTTTCTTCATGTAGGAATTTTTAGGGTGAAAACCCTTCCTATAGTAAGAACAATTGACTTTTTCTTTCCCATTGTGCCCTTTTCCTTTGTTCTTCCTTGAGCCGGAAGATTCATAATGCTGCTGGTTTTCAACTCTAGGCTTGGGAGCATCAAATTTAGTTTTCTGATTTTTCTGCTACTTTCCTTCACCCTTCAGATCTTTGGGCCTCGAGACATGGAGGGCTTGATCACAGGAAGATCGGATGATCCCCATCTGGACAAGCTTGTCATGTTCATTTGTTAGGGACTCAATGAAGGCATTGAGTGTAGGCATCTTCCATCCAGGGGTTGTGAGATTTTCTGCACGGAATGTAGAAACAAAAACTGAATAATCAGCCCTAACTTTAGAGAGTATGGCAAGGATGAGCTGATCATCCTCCTTCTCCATGTTGCATTGCTTCAAGAGTAAAATAGTATGCTTGAACTTTTGTAAAGAAATCAATCAGAGTCTCGAAATTGGAAGGTTGGAGAGACATGAGTTCATTTTCGAGCTGGTAAACCCTCAAGTCATCATGCTTTCCGTATAGAGATTCCAATTTGTCCCATATTTCTTTTGGTGTCTTCAAATTTGAAATATGGAAGAGAAGGTCTCAGGAAATAGAGAGGCACAAAGAAAATGAAGGCTTCATCCTTCTTGTTCAAGAATCTTGATTTTTCTATGGCAGATCCAGGCTCAACTTCAGTGTCCATGGTGACTCTAAAAATTCCTTTGGAGCGCAGCTGAATCTCCATATCACTTTTCCATGAGTGGAAATTGTATGGAGTTAAGAGATCTGCTGAGGAGGCCATCTGGATGTGCTGGAGCGAATGCTTCACCTGTAGAAACCTGAAAATCAAAACAGAAAAGGAAAAATAAGGCCAGACAGCCTGTACATTCTAGGCTTTCATCACACCTAGCATAGTCAATCAAGCAAGCTTGATCAACAAGTTCTTTACTTGGGGTGTTGAGTGGTAAGCCTTGGCTTCTGGTGCAGTGCTGGATTTTTGAGCTATTGCTCACTTTTCATGGAGAAAATTGTCAAAAAGATTGTTTTTAAGAGATAGATCTTCATCCCGCCATATGCTCTGATACCATATTAATCTTGCACATTGATCTAGGAACAAATAATCAATCTCATCAAGAAATAATCAACAAATAACTCAGAAATGGTGTTAATCGAAATCAGAATGGTTTCCTCTCTGTATATTCAATAAACAATGAATAGCTACAATTACAATGTCAAGCAATAGCTTGAATCAATGAGGAATTCGAATACCTAGGAGGTCATTCGAATTCAATGAGTGAGTCTAGCTTAACTGATTGTAAGCCATTGGTTCACACTCAGTTAACCACTTGACCAAAACCCTAATTGACTCACCAAACCCTAACTGAAGTCGGAGTGCAATAAATGACTGAATCTCAACTGAAAGAGATCAAACACATGTCATAGCAAGCCAACCATCAAGTGCTAGTGCTTCAATGACTTCAATGAACCCCGATGAGGTTAACTAAAGCTAAACTGATCATCAGAAGTTGGTGGAGGAGCCCCTGTTGACTCCAGATCATTAAATAATAATAAATAATCATTAAATAATATATTTAATGAGAGGAGGCACCTTAACTAACTGGTTGAACTGATTGTAACCACCAGTTAGCAATTAGGTGCATTAATATCACTCAGATCACCCTCAGAGTGCTCCAATTAGCCTCCTTGACTGTAGGAGAAGGCTAAGTTAGCCTCCTTGACTGTAGGTAGGCATGGGTGTGACTGTATGATGTCAATTAATGTCAATTATTCTTAGGATAGTGGTTTAACTAGGCCAATTTGACCAAAAAGAGTGTGTATGGTGGTAAATGTCTCCAACAGGTATGTGGATAGAGCTCGACACCTTAATTCATGTGTTGTCCCACTTATTTATAAATGAAGAATATGTTGCTTGTAATATATCAAATGTACCACTTTATCCTTCACATCAACTCTAGAATTTCATCTTATAAAATGACTTAATATTAAATGAGCAAAGCTGAAAGCTTGTACTCTATTTTCAATGATCCTATGTTCACTTTAAGCATACATCTTGCAATTTCTCTTTTGATTTCAAAATTTAACATGGTATACGTAATTTGTGCTAATTTCAAAAAATGCAAACTCAACTCTCAATGAACATAGTACCTCTCTTTAGGCTAAAAATAAGATGTCGCTCTTTCTCAAAAGATATTTGTCTCAGATCAACTCCTATAAATTAGTTTCTTAAATGGCGATTGTATTGATAGGTATATGTAATAATGATGAGTGGGAACATAACAATTGGAAACACACCCTTCCAATCAGTTTGAATCCATGCATATAACATAAACACCATCCTTACTTTAACTATCATGATCTCAAAGCTTGATTTTGTGATATGGAAAGGGATTCACTGTTAGTGTACTTGAAAAGTGTCAATGCATAAACTAAAAATCTTCCAAATAATCCCAAGTCACTCTATCACTATAACGTTCATTTTTTTATATATTTGTCATGGAACTTTGTCCCACATGGAGCAAGGGAACATATATATTTGTGACATGAAGCAATTCCATGAAATAGACTTGAGAATAACAGTCCATGACATTTGAAGTATTGTTAAGTTCTTTAGTATCACTGTTTGGGATGTTATATGATAGTCATATTACTATTTGTACACGGGTTATAAAGGTATATTAAGGACAACTTGATGACAGTCATAAAAGTTATTTTTTCAGACCTCAAAGGGATCATAAATAGCAGTAGTATATGGAAGTATTAAAGTACAAAGAGAGATATTTTTGGAGAAGATCTCAGACAAGTTTCAAATCTCAAGGAGAAGTTGTTCCAAAGATGATAGAGACAGAAGAACCAATGACATTTACATTTTTGGAGGGAAAACTTGACACATTGAAAATCAAGATCTAGCATCCCTCATTGTTGAAAATGAAAAATCACATATTTGTGTGGAGCAATGCTATTTACTACAGAGAATATTCAATAGAAGATGTCAAATCTATAAAATAAGGCAAAGAAGGTGATGTAGAGAGTGGAGCTAACAAGGTTTCCAATCCTACTTCAACTAATATTGCCAGTAAATGCCAAGGAAAGGGAGAGGATATCAATTCATCTCAGAAGAATGAGAATTCAGTGTTGACTCCACAGCTAGCACCTATTACACTCCCCTTGCACTGCAGGGTCCAACATCCACGATAAAGAGAGAGGCCCTTGCTGTGTGTATTGAAGGCAAAGACCTTCCATATTCAAATAAAGTTATGTTTTGCATGGGAGAATCTACTTCCAAAAATGTTGTAGATGCCACAAAAAATGATTCTGCAATTGAACACAAAGAAATTGGAGGTAAAGATGAAACCCTTGTGAAAAATGATTGCAATGATTTGGGAATTGGATAGCTAGAGAAGGAAATCTCCCGTCTTACACAAAAACTAACATAATTTAAATTGCAAAACGCTTGTGAGACACCATCCAAAGTAGTTGGTATTCAACACAATTCTAGTGACAAAAGCACACCAATGAAAATTGCAAATAATATAGAGACAAAGAATGGTCCTCGAGAAGGGAGTTCTGAGAAGAGAAAAAAAAGGAAGGGTTGTCTATGCTAAATTTCTTCAATATAGTTCGAAATCCTAACCAAGATTTAAGAAACAAAATGAGAAAATGAAGACAAAGAGAATTTCCAGTGGGAAAAGCGCTCATATTTAGAATAAATCTGGGACATCTGGGCCTCAGTTAAGAAGCACTCCTAGCAACATAGCCTGTCTCAAAGAAGACAAGTTTGAAGGGAAGAAAGATAACATCGGCATGAAATTGAACCAGAAGAATTCTTTTGGAAGATTTGATGGAAAGAAGAACATATCTCTATGCTTAAAACTTTAGAGAATAATCACAGTTTTTTCCTAGGTTCAAATTCTAAAGAAGTTACAAAGGATGAAAGGAAGCTAGGAAAAGGATTGCTTGAGAATTTCAATAATCTTTGTGAAATATCGGAGAACAAGAAATTTCAAAAGGTACCTTCCAATGTCACTATTGGTATTTGCATAAAAGTGCCCCTATGTAAACAGGGAGACAAGGCATCTCCTGCCAAGAAACAAGGTCAAATAGATACTAAAACGTATGCCCAAATCACCACTCCCAATAGGACTGCAAGTTATCCTTAGGGTTTTGTAGTGTTGAGCTCTCAAAGAAATGTTCATGGAAATATAATTTCAACAGATATGGAGGTTGAAGATGCGAAAGAAAGATTAAATAACCATTCTTCCAAGAGACCCGTTGTGAGTTGTTTTGTTGGAAGTCCTTCTATCAAGGACTTCACGTTGAGGAATGGATATTAAGGTGGAGTGATGGGATTCCCACTATATTCTGGAACTCTTCAAAATTCACCAACACCATATTCTATAGCACCTAAAGGTTTAGCAACAATAGTGAAAAAACTAAAACACCCAGCCCTTGCTTGAAAGGTGGAAAAACCACATCCAATCTGACAGCAGTTTTGGCTGGAGGATGTAGGACAAGAACCAACAATCAACAACTAGTTCATGCCAAATAGAAGGAACCTTCAAAGAGAATGAATGCTATAACTACAGAGAGGAGCTAAATTACATGTCAGATTCATATAAGTATCTCTTTCCAACAAACATAAGCAAATACCGATGATGTATGAAGAAAGAGTTTGACAAGTCAATGACATTCTGAGGAAGAAATCACATCTCAAAGGACTAAGGACGAGATCAGGAGAAGCAGATAGAATGATGGATGAAGAGAAACAACAACCTCAAGGGGATTATAACAATTGAAGAATGAACCAACAAAGGTGGTGAATTGAAGAATTATATGTGCAAATTCCATCTCATGTTTCTTCATTGAATGTTTGGAATCCCTACTTCAGGGGGAGCTAAATCATTGATAGTGGAACTGAAAAAAAAAATTAAGCAAACATTATGAACTTATTCGCTAAGTTTTCTAGTATGATTTGGAATTGTTTTTATTGTGGGTAGCAGATTGAAGAGCTCTTTGAAGACTTCCTTAATCAGTGAAAAAAAATTCTTGACGATAAACTATGTGATAATTAAGGGTAGCTATTAGTTCTTCTCAAAAGAAGGCAGAGTTGAAGGATTTTGTTTGGTGCACCTTTACTGTGGCATGTCTTAATTTATTGAACAACAATAAAACAATAGATGGAAGAGCCGATACATTAATTGCATTGAATATAGACTTTTGGAAATCCTGAAGACTGAATTGAAGGTCTTTGTTCGACTTTGGATTTACATGAGAAATATTATGAGGTGATGCTCAGGGGGAGAGTCATTTATAATGGGATCTACACAAAATATCTGAATTGAAATTTGAACAGAAGAAGGTCAATGGCATGCTTGAGTATTACTTAAATACTACTTAAGGATAGACTTGAATGACTAAATTTTACTTGCAAGAGAACCATGTTCTGAAGCTGAATACTATTAAACTTATTGAGTCTTATTTTGGTCTAGGTGTTCCATGTACCCTTGCTGGTCAGTGGTGATCACTGTATATGAATTTGGGGTTGTGATTTAGGTAAAAATATATTCTACATTGTAATTTTTTGTTGTAACATTGATGATTTGAGCTACATTACCTTCATGCAGCTTATTTTAATATTGATGGTTTGATATTTATCTCTTACATTGTCTCTTTCTTGTATGTGACAATAAATGATGCTGGAATTTGAGAAAGCTAGGCCTAGGAGCTAGCTCTTCCCATAGATAGTGTCCTAAAATTAAATGATAAATAACTAATTTGACAACACTTTCGCTGAGCAAGAATGGGCTCATTCAAGTACATGAAACCATCTTGGTGTTTAGCACGAATATCTTCACAAATTTTTATGGTTTGTTTATTGCTTTTGTTTGAAGCATTTTGTCGATTTTTCAAGTTTGTGTGTATTTTGGTTAAATATTGTGTTAGTTCCTTGAATGATTCTAGTTCTCATTTGATGCTTGATTTAACCCTTTGTTCTAGCTTGAACCAAGATTGGTTTTAGTCGATTTCCATTGATTCAAGGTTTGAGAAAATATGTTTTTATTAACTTTTAGTTGCATAAATTAATTCTCTTCACTTTTTCGATTATTTTATGATGATTGTATATTTTCTTTGTAAATACTTATCATTATTCAAAAAAATAAATGAGATCTACATAGCTAAGCAACAGAAAAATGGTCTATACACTAGGTTCATATGCATTTATCATAGGATACCTATTGGCATGAGACCAACATTGATCTAATGCAATAATCAATTTCCATAATTACAATGCATAATTGTATTAGCCTCCACGACCACAAATGGCGAGTGGAGGACAAGATCGAGCATAATGTCTGATTCTATCAATTTATCGGTTTTTCAAGATTCAGGTCCCCACATGTCCGTTGGACCATTAAGGGACGAGATAACAAGTGGAGTCCCCACTTTCCCTGAATCTAGTCATTGCAGTTGTGCTTCACTGACACCTTCCAGTTGTGACTCGTGAGTCTACATGTTCTGTTGTTGATGATGTGATTCATGTTATTTGACTAATGTTCTTGTTCCTCTATTTTTACAATATTTTATAAATCAATGAAAGATTCGCTAGTTTTTACAATTTTTTATAATGAAGTTAAATATTTGCCAATATTTTACAATATATTATAACTTAGTGAAATATTCACCAATATTTTACAACCTTATATAATAATATGAAAGATTTGCCAATTTTTTTATATATACATATTATATTATTGATAAAATCACCTTCAAATTTTCCTATATATAGGAGAGATTCATCCATTTTTAATACATATAAATCTAGGGGGGTTGTTAAAATCATCCTTGCTTGATCTACACACCGGTCTCATCATTAGTCATACATCTAAGACCCCAAAGGTCCCACCTTCTCCATCCTCTAGAATGGGGAATGTGACATTCAATAGACCTGGGACTCCGGTCAAAACTGACCCTCATGGGGGAGGCACTTCCTTTGATCCACATCCCCATATGTAATATTTCACATCTACTTATGGGAGGTATTCCTCACGTTGGTCGAATGGTGAGACTCACCATGTTCCCTCTATAACTGGGCCTTTTATATTTTGCATTCCATATATGACTAATAGTTTCCTGTCATCTGTTGTTGATCCTGGTGTTAGTCCTAGTGTTGTTCCTGGGGGCACTTCCATCCCTTTCCATGCCGATAGGTTTGGTAGTGTTCATATTGCACCTTCCGCACCATTTTTGGGATTATTTTCACACCCTTCATCGAGGGATAATATTGGGAATATTCCTTCTTGCGGAGGTGACCCTAGACATGTGAATATTATAGGTACATCATAAATTCCATCATATGTTCCATTTTCCTCTGCGCTTGTTCCTTTGAATGTGTTTCTCATGACACACCCTCCTCATAACCTGCACAGTCCTTCGGGATTGAGTTCCAGGGATGACTTTAAGGAACCATACTTATTTAAAAGTGTATAAATGTTGGTGAATCTTACCAATTCTTAAAATGCAAACTATAAAATGTTTGGTGATATTTTTTAAAAAATATTTTAATTTCCAAGTATAGTATATCGTTTATATAATAATTTGGCGATTTTTAGGGTGAAAACATTTTACCCCATCAAAATTGGGTGAAACAGGGATTCAAAAAATGCAAAATGGTGAATGTTTTTTTGGAGAAAAACATGGAAAAATAGCCCATTGGGATAAATTTAGCCCCTAAAATTATCCCTGTTGAGTTCTACCTCTAACCATGTTGTTCCATCATATGTCGGTCCTATTGTATCGAGAGGTTATGCGCCTCCTTTTATGTCCGGGGGGAAACCCTTATATCAGTCTTATAATTATGGTTATGTAGAACCCCAGTCTCAAAGTGTACTAATTATACTATTCCCATGTATCCTTTTATGGGTCAAGTAGGAGGAGGATATTATTCAACTGGATAAGGCCACAGTATTTACAACAATCAACCCTATATGAATCAATCTTGTCAGGGAACATGGAACCAAATGGCTCAACCTAGGCTCCCATTCCTAGCTACACTGAAATTTCTTGACTTGTCGAAATTGACTAACAATCTGGTTCCTCATGATCTGATGTGGCTATTTGTTCCCGCTAAACTTCCTTCAGACATTCCAAAGTTTGAAGGTAAGAGAAGTGAGGACCCTAGAGAGAATGTTGCCACTTTCCACCTATAGTGCTCTTTTAATTCCCTAAATCATGATTTGGTTCCCTTACTATTTCAACGCACACTCATGGTACCTACAACGAAATGGTATATAGATTTTCCTAGGGGCACATATCGGACCTTTAATGTTCTAGCCATGAACTTTTTGAACCACTTTCAATTACCAGTACGTTACGATGTTGGTACCGAACTCTTGTAAAAATTTCAGCAAGACAAAGCCATGCATATTTCTGATCATATTCAAGAGTGATGTAGACATAAGAGGTTGATCAAGTCCAATATTCCACCCAAGTTTATATTGGAATGGTTCCTTAAGTCATTATTGCCTTATATCGCGAAGGATGTTTGGACATCTAGAGTTATGAATGAGGAACATGATATTTTCTGAGCTCAACAACTAGACTTGATTTACGCTCAGTCTAGGATCTTATATGAGATTATACCTAATGCTCCAAGGTCAAATTTCGAGCCTGAGTTTAAACCTGGGCCACATGTCGGTGGCATTGTTGGCTCTACAAGTACTAAAGTTGTAGAACAGGTTACAAATAAAATGATTAATTTGTCTACTAACTAGTCTGTGAACGGACAAGCTACGACCTCATCCAATCCCACCTAAATGGTGGATGTTCTTTCAGTACACTCATTGGAACAAAAGGGCAACCAACAGCCCGGATGGAAAAAGAAAAAGGGAAGAAACAATAGGAGAGGAGGGAATAGGAAGTAGAATGCTAACGATGACAAGAACGGTTGTGATGATGGGGGGGATAAGAAGTCTAAGCATAAGGTTAATTTCCCTTATAATCTTTGTGGGGTAGATCACCTCACTTACTTGCGCCCTCATATCGATGAAGCCTCAAAATTCATCACAGAGCCAAGCTGTGTTAATAGATCTTTTACTACATAACCAAAATATGAATTCGAGGAATGTGGAATCTGGAAGTGCTTTTGGTGGGAATCAAAACCCACCGAATGCTGAAGGTGGCCACGATTGTATCAACATGATGTCAGCCGCCAATTTTGTGATGCATGATAAAGATTATGGTTCTTTGCAACCCAATGTAGGGAAAGATCCTGCACCTCCCGAGGTTCCTTTGCATATTGGAAAGCCTAAAGTTATACCTCACATTCCTAAAGGATTCCTAAGGCTCTCAAGGAACAATACTGATGCTCAAGTCACTCAACACTATTATGTTGTCAAGGATTTGGGTTAGACTCCTTGTGCGATGTCAGCTCTCGAAGTCCTTTAGACTTTCCCTTTGCAGAGAAAGGCCTTATTGACTTGCCTTGGGATGGTTGATTCTTGTCCTTCCACAGTGATTAGATTTGAAACCCATGAGGTCCATGCTCTCTTTCTTTACCATGTGGATTTCTTAATCCATGTGGAGTGTATGAACAACATGATAAAACACATAGTGGTTGATGAAGGTGATGCATCCTATGTGATTTCTCTATCCTACTGGAAAGGTCTTGTCTCACTCCCATTGTCAAAATCCGAGACCATGTTGACTGCCTTTGATAGATGTTATTTTCAGCTGCATGGTATCCTTCCTTCTCTTCAAGTGCAGTTGGGAGGGAATACTGTGTCCATCGAGGTCGAGGTGGTTAATGCTCCCCTTGATTACAATCTTTTACTGGGTTGCAACTGAATTTACAATATTAGAGCGATTGTGTCTTCCATCTTTCGTGTTATTTTCTTCCATTTCAAATAGTGAATTGTCATGATCGATAAGATGTATTTTGATAATTCTAGTACGTCAGCATATCTGGGATATACCATCCCGATTATTGATAATTCTCAATCGACAACTGAGAATGTTGGTGTTGGAATGTATCCATCTTTGATGGGATCCTTTAATATTTCTGCACCAATCCTAACTATAGGTTCCACTCATGGTAACGAATCGTTGTCATCGAGCTTGGTCCCATTTCACACTATGTATTTGAAGTACACTTGGACTCTCCCTTCTTCGAGCACTTCAAATAAATATCCTAGACTTACCAAGATGGAGATACTGTTGTCTATAACAGAGATTTCTTATCAAGCTACTCTTGATCCCTTTACAGACCCTAGTCCCTCCTCTTCGCGAACAGAGGAGGAGGAAATTTTTTCATTTCCTCCTTGGGTAGTTGTGCCATCGCACTCACATGATTGCTTCAATGATGTTTTTCCTTTATATATAGAGATTATTGAAGCCATGAATGGTTTGGAACAACCTTGGGATTATTTGCACCATCGCTCTTATTTTTTCCCAAAGCTTGAACAAATCGAGTGTGATGACTTTAGGGTGACCCTTAGTGAGAAGGTTGGTAGTCATGTGATCTGACTGGGAACTCATGGTATATATGTCGAAGGGAACATGGATAATTTGTCACCTACTATCCCTATCAACATCTCTCAAACTCTTGGTAAGGTCGAGAACATCTACATTGGGCTAGATTGTTCTCCCAATGAGATTAAGGCATACATTGAGCTCTTTAAAGAATTCTGGGATGTTTTTGCTTGGTCATATGATGAGATTCCATGAATAGACCCTTGGATTGTCAAGCATGATATTAAAACATGCCCTAATTCTAGTATGATTCTAGTCCTGGTTGAAAACGCTTACATGTGATGAATCCCCGTAAGGCTCCTTCCATTAAGGAAGATATAGAGAAGCTGATCAAGGCTAGTTTTATCTATCAATTTCCCTTTGATGATTGGGTATCCAACCCCATTCTGGTTGATAAGAAGAAAGGAACCATTTGGGTATGTACTTACTTTAGAGACCTGAATAAGGCATTTCCTAAAGATAACTTCCCCACACAGTTCATTGCTTATATTTTGGATGAGTGTGTGGGAAGCAAAGTATTCTCGTTCATGGATGTTTTTTCAGGATACAATCAGATTCAAATGAAACCTTAGGACCAACACAAGACAACTTTCATTTGTCCTTAGGGAACTTTTGCGTACTGGAAAATGCCCTTCGGCCTTAAAAATGATAGAGCTACGTTTTAGTGGGCGATGACCTTTGATTTTCACGACCTTAATCGGATTATTGAAGTTTATCTAGATGATTTAGTTGCTCACTCTCGTTTGAGAGTGGATCATCCGGACCATTTGTGCTTGGTTTTCAAGAAATGCCGACGTTATAAAATCCGTATGGACCCTCATAAGTGCATCGTTTGCATGAAAATAGGTCAGTTATTGCGATTCATCATTTCTAAGGATGGGATTAGGGTCGTTCCTCTTAAAGTTGGGGAAATAATTTGATTGTCTCCCCCACGCACTATTAGACACCTTCAGAGTCTCCAAGGGATGCATAACTTCTTACGAAGTTTTGTTGTCAACTTTGCCAATTTGACCAAGGGTTTCATGTGCCTATTCAATAAATATACTCCTTTTATATCAGATGAGCGAGCCCATGAGTCTTTTAATGCATTGAAAGAAGCCTTGGCATTGCCCCCCATGCTTATTCCACCGATTACAACCATGATTTCTTGTTATATGTGGTCGCGTCTCAAGAGACGATTGGGATGGTTTTGGTTCAAGAGGGCGATGAGATCCAAGAGCACATTTTCTACAATCTTATCCAGAAGCTTATTGATGCCGAAGTTTGTTACACTCATGTTGATAAGCTATCTTTAGCTACCATTCATGTGGTTTAGCGGTTGAGACATTATATATTTCTTCACCAAACCATGGTTGTGGATCATATCAATCCATTTCACTTCGTCCTAACTAGACATATGATAGGGGAAAAATATAACAAGTGGACTGTTATCTTGCAAGAGTTCGATATTGAATTTGTTTCGGTAAAATCAAAGAAATCATTGATCTTTGTGGAGCTCATGTCGTATTTTCCTAGTTTGGATGAGGTTGAGATTCATGAATATTCTTTTGTTGATGAGCATATCTTCCTCATATTAACTGTGGACCCTTGGTATGGTGACATCATATTATATTTATAGACTTTGAAGGTCCCTCCTCACCTCTCACGGGACAAGCATTGACATTTATGACACATTGCTAAGAACTACCTCATTATCGGTGACACCTTATATCGCCATGGGGTGGATTCAATTTTGTGTCAATGTTTGACTTGTGAAGAGGCTGAGACTGTGCTTAATGATTTCCATGGTGGGGCATGTGGTGTTCATTTATCTAGGCTTGCTACAACCCAAAAAATATTGAGAGCAAGCTATTTCTGGCTGTCATTCTTTAAGGATTGTGTTAATGCGGTAAAGGAGTGTCACCCTGGCTAGGTGTTTGCATGAAACATTCGTTCGCATCCCACCCCGTTGCACCGTTTTATCATTGTCAGTCCCTTCACCAAGTGGGGGGTTGAATTTATGGATTGCAACCTAGTTTCAGCTGGGGGAACCATCACATCATAATGGTCGTGTATTAGTTCACGAAATGGGAAGAGGATATGCCTGCTATCAAATTCGGCGGTGAGACGACTACTCACTTTGTGTTCAATCTGATTATTACTCGATTTGGTATTTCGAGAGATCTTGTCACAGACCATGGCAGGCACTTTCAAAATAGGATGATGGATGAGTTATCTTCCAAATTGGGGTATGATAAAGAGTATTCCTCTTTTTATTATCCTCAAGTGAATGGACAGTTCGAAGCTGTAAACAAATCCTTTAAGTCCATTATGCAAAGAACCATTTCACAAATCAAGAATAATTGCCACAATATGCTTTACCCTGCTTTGTGGGCCTACCAACCATTGTTAAGGATACTACCATTTTTTCTCCATATCAACTAGTACATGGGGTGGAGTCGATAGTCGATATTACTGATTGAATGTGAGATCCCTTCTTTGAAACTAGCCATAGAAATCTTACTAGAGACTTTTGACTTGGAAAAATGTCTAGTCCACTTAGAACACCTCGATGAGCAGCATCGATATTCCTTAGTGTCTCTTAAAGTAAATAAGCATCATGTTAAGGCTCAATATGATAATTTTGTGCACCCCCATATATTTAGTGAGGGTGACTAGGTTATTTTAAATGACCAAGCTAGTGAAATGTTAGGGGCAGGTAAATTCAACACCATATGGCAGGGGCCTTATGTGTTTAAACAAGTGTTAGAGAAGAGCTCTTAAGAGTTAGTGGATTATGAGGGAACAACCTTGGCGGGGCCTAGAAATGGGATCTCTCTTAAAAAATATTATGCTTAATGCTTAGATGAGGCTGATACTTTGTATATTAGTGTACAATTGTATACTTTACATTTGGTCCCCTTGTAACGATTCGGTTTTTTGACACACTTTCCTTTGTTGTGGAAGATGTCCATGGAGTATTTGATATATGTAGGATACAATGATGATGCCAACCTCCATACCCATACTTCAACCTGGGTTGCTTGGGTCACATATATGTCTACAGGTTATGTTGTGTCTTCAGGGGGTGTACATCTCCGACCATCATCCAACAATGTTTTTGAATATAGTGTTGTGATTCCATCTCTCATGGTATTCAATACATTGAGGTATGTATTGACTCACATTTGGTTGTATCACAGTTAAATGGCATGTATCGTATCAGAGATTTGAATTTATTACAGAGATTCTTATGGGTAAGGTTGTTAGAATGAAAATTTGAACACAACATACATTCATATTCCTAGGATCTATTGTTGATGTATTTGTAACTTCGGAATGTATTCACTTGTATATATTATATTGTACCCCAATGTTCCTATCAGGAGAGTAATTAATATAATAAAGTCATGTAAAGTCAATGAGGTTAACCCTCAGTTTTAAATTGGGGCAATAGTCCCCACAATTGATTTAAGGTTAACCCTCCTTGTTGATCGAAGGGTAAAGTCCCCACAGTTGTGGGGCACTAGGGTTATTAGACTCTCCTAGAGAGGTCGGCCATGGTAAGTAATTGTTAAGTGAGGTCGACTTGTTGGAGTGGAAATAAAGTGAATAGAAGAATATAAATAGAAGTGAGGCTCTCCTCATTTCTACACAACACACACACTCACTCAACTGGGGCGCATGAGTGAGAAAAGAAGTGCTCACACAAGTGAGAGAGAGAACAGCTATGGAGATCATCTTTTTCATCTTTGGGTCTTAATGCTCCCATTGGCGCCCATTCTATCTCTGAGGAAGTTGTGGGGTTTTCTCCTTTATGGTTTCCTTGAGGAAAATTCTGTGTCTCTTGTCTCTTGTGATTATTGTTGTGCATGTTATTCTCTCAGATAATATCCTAAGACCATATTGCTTAAATGATAAAAATATAACATGGTATCAGATCTAACCAGAGAAGAAGACACTGTGTAGCTCTAGAATCTAGTGCTTCTTAATTTTTTGGCCTCTCTCCATAATCCATTAGCAAAAGGATGCTAGGCTAACTCTCCATTAAAGGGCGCATCTTTCTATCCAAGCAGAATTTGATTCCGGGCATTTTCAATTTTTGTTGCAGGAAATTAGGGATTTTCACGGAAGAGGAATTTTTGAGTGAGCATAGAATAGGATTTATCTCCCATCAAAATAGAAATTTAGAGACAAAGGTCAATATTTTTGGCTGGGTAAAACTCTGGGAAAGTCAAACCCTAATTTGACCTCGGGCTTGAAAAACCCTAAAATACTAAAAAAGGTAGTTTTGGTACATTCGCTATATCTTGGGATTGAAGAATTCTCAGGGGCTGAAACTTTCACAGGACAAACATAAAATCTTGATGTACCCTATGTAAAAATTTCAGCCTTACATTAGCTATATTTTGGGAGATATGTTTCCTCCAAATTAGGGTTCCAGCCTCTTCCAGGATGCATCCCTAAACATGACACCTAAGGAGAATTGCTATATCTCGGGCTACAAAGATACAAATGAAATTTTTCAAGATTTTCTAGATAGGTAACAAAATTTAATTTATATGGTAAAAGTTTCAGACCCTGATGATGAAACAGGGACATGCGGAAGTCTGTACAAGTTTGCTATGCTGAACAGTCCTGAAATAAGTCACCTTGGGAGAACTCTCATAAGTCCCAATTGGTGAAACAAATTATGGTAAAACCTATGATGTTAGAAATAGGACAAATGAGGTTACCTCAGTACAAAATTTCAGACATAGAGGAGTAGTACTTACGTATATATTGCAAAAAGAGTATCAGGCATTTCTGCAGAAGAAATTGGTAAACTAGGGCTTCCTTTTCCGGGAGCTTCCCTCCACTTTTTTCAGAAAAGGAGTACATTGGACAACTCGCATTGAAGAGGTCTATCTTTCTATCCAATCAGATCTGAAATATTCCATGTTTTGAAAATTAGGGTTTCTTTGACAAACCCTAGACCAATCAGCTCTGGGACTAGGACGGACACCTCAAATCAGTAAGATCTAATCTTTTGTTATTTACATTTGAGGTTCTCATTTCTAAATGACTAGTCACACCAACTTGATGACAAGCTTGGTGAAACTGACAAATTCCAAGCATGGAAGTATTGGATCTCGCTAGTTCTTGAAGAAAATCAATTGGACACCTACATAAGTGGAGAGGTTCCAGTTCCAGAGGGAAATGAGGCTAAAGCCTTACACAAGAAGAACTTGGTCAAGGCCAAGAAGATCATTGCTAATTCAATCAAGGATCACCTTATACCACAAGTGTCTTCCCTAAATACACCTAAAGAGATGTTTGATTCCTTGACCAAGATATTTTAAGAGAAGAACATAAATCAAAAGATGACTTTGAGAAACCAATTGAAGAATGTGAAGATCCAGAATGCAGAGACCATGCAGTCATACTTTACAAGGGTCTCTCAAATCAAATAACAACTTGAAGCAGTGGATAAATAAGTAGAGAATGCAGACGTTGTGATAACCGCCTTGAATGGCCTCCCAGGATCATGGGATTCATTCATTTGAGGAATGTGTGCAAGAAGGAAGTGATTACTTTAAGCAGAATCTGGGAAGAGTGCACACAAGAAGAAGCTCGACTCATAATAAGATAAAACAAGATGGGAGCAACTGAATATCAAGTTCTCACGATTCAAAGAAGATCCCTCAAGCAATGAGGAATATGAAGAACTCAATTCTTGAAGAACCTCTTATCCATCTTAGCATTTGGATAAGAAATGATGATGTCATGAATGAAGAAGATGATGAAGCTGAAAGAAGGAGTCTATCCACGAAACAAATAAAGATAAGTATTCAATTGTCATTTCATGATATTGTTTTGTTATGCATTTGTTTATATTCAGTTGATGTATTATGCATGATAGAATGTTTTCATTAATAACAATATACTACTAATATGCATGTGATGGGTAAGTAGCTCATGGTGCTATACAACTCTCCATTGCTACTTATATAGAATCAAACGTCTTTGCTAACATATTGGATTAGTGCACAATCTCAATGTTGTCCTGGTAGATATGGAAGGCATCTAGAAAGTTTCCATGAGATATGGATGAATGTTGTATTGGATAAAATAGTTGCATGATTATATCTTTATGCAGCAGAATTTTCCATTGTGAATATTCCTTTTGAAATGTTTTTAACCATACAAATTCATTTGACTTGTAGGAAAGATCACATACAATCACCTACAAGAAAAGAAGGATGAGACTTGTTCCAAAGAACAAGTGACGACAGTTCAAGAAAGAATCCAAGATGAAGAATAATATGACTATACTTTCAAAGAAAGAGAGGCCTCAGAGACACTTAAGTTATGTGATACTGTTGAGAGACATCATTGATGCAAAGCCTTCCATCTATGAAGAAGTAGCCAAGAAGAAAGGGAAGGAGAGTACTAGTTCAAGAAGAATGATGTCTAGGATGCAGTATCGAGACCTAAAGGGAAGTCCGTAATGTCTTCCATATGGATCTTCACGATCCAGCATGTAGTAGATGGAAACATAGTGGGATACAAGGCAAGATTCATAGCACAAGGCTTCTCACGGAAAGAAGGCATAGACTACGAAGAGACATTTGTAGCCACTAGAAGTTAAGACACATGACAGGAAGAATCATGTGTGCAAATGAAACAAGGCCTTGTATGAGCTCAAAAGACACCCATGAGATAACACATACATAAGGAGATTGATGAAGATCTTAAACTTTGCTATAAGGTTGAAGATAAAAGACTATAGAAGATGACAAGCTCACAGATGGGTGCGAGAAGAAATTTTTGAAAATGGCTCAAGATAGAGGATATTGGTATCTAGTGACCCTAGATGGATACATAGAATATTAGTAGTAGAGGAAGCTACTTGCCACTCCAGTACAGAATGTTTCAATGCATATAGTATGAAAGACAGAGGGAGTATGATTCTCCACTTCAGAGGGAGTGACTGCAGAAGATCCTAAGGTTTGACATGGTACAATAGGATGGACAACTTACTGATGGCTCTAGGATTTACTGAGAGTAAAGAGGATTCCAACCTTTAATTCAAGGTTGAAGGTGGAAGACTAGTGATGCTATTGTTACATGTCGATGACTTGTTCCTGACAGGAAAAGAGGAACTCATTAAATTTGCAAGAATAAGACTTGTTGCCGAGTTAGAGATGAAGGACTTGGGGATGATGCACTACTTTCTAGGCATGGAGGTGTGGCAGAATGCAGATGGAATATCCCTGGGACAAGGGAAGTATGCATTAGAGATCCTAAATAGGTTCAAGATGATGGACTGCAAGGCCATGAACACATCTATGGCATCGAACCTGAAGCTATTGAGTGTTGCTTCATCAGAGTCAGTTGATGCCACGATGTATCGTCAGATGATTTGTTCCTTGATGTGCCTGATGAATACAAGACTAGATATTTGATTTGCTGTGAACACATTGAGCTAGTTCCTGTTAGATCCAAGATATGTTCACCTGATTGCTGCAAAGAGTATTATAAGGTACCTGAAGGGTACAGTTGATTATGGGCTCAAGTATGAGGCGAATCAGAAGATTAACCTGGAAGGTTATGTGGATTCAGATTGGGCAGGAAGTGCCATTCATAGGAAGATAAATTCAAGGTGCTACTTCAATATGGGATCAAGTGTGATCTCTTGGTTTGGTAGGAAGGAGTCCTGCATGGCACTGAGTACAACCGAGGCAAAAGATACTACTTCTATTTGGGAGGTAGTATGTTTCTTTTGAAAATTACTATTTGATTTGATTGATCTAACTTGTATTTTTGTATGATGTAGAGAGGAGCAGTGAAGCTCTAGTTTGTGATCCAGATTGAGATCTCTCGAAAGAGGGAGTTCTAGCATAGCTGGCGAGACAGGTTGTCTGAGCATAAATCCTGGCAAAGCTCATTGGTTGCTCAGATGCAATTAGTCCTGTAGGTTTTCATTGGATGTAATCAGTCCTGGAAAAGCTCGCAGGTTATCCTTGGATGTAATCAGCTCTGATGTGATTCTATGCTAGAAATGGCCAAAGTGAAGTTCGAGTACTTCAGGGAGAAGCTTGGTGTTCTCCAGATCGAGGTTCCTTCCAAGGGGAAGTGATGAGTCCGTGAGCCCTTCTGAAATGGTCAGAGGATTGGTTCCTTCCAAGGTTAGATGTAAGTGCAGATACATTCTGATGTGATTGTGGGATGTGTTCCCACATGATCAGTGCAGAGACATTCTGATGTGATTGTGGGATGTGTTCCCACATGATCAGTGTAGAGCCATTCTGATGTGATTGCAGTATGTGTTCCCGCATGATAAGATATAAGTGCAAATCCATTCTGATGTGATTGCAGGATGTGTTCCCACATGTTCAGATGTAAGTGCAGAGCCTTTCTAACAAGATGAGGTCAGATGTAAGTGCAGAGCCTTTTTGACAAGATGAGGTCGGATGTAAGTGTAGAGCCTTTCTGACAAGATGAGGTTGGATGTAAGTGCAAATCCTTTCTAACAAGATGAGGTTGGATGTAATTGCAGAGTCTTTCTAACAAGATGAGGTTGGATGTAAGTACAGAGCCTTTTTGACAAGATGAGGTTGGATGTAAGTGCAGAGCCTTTCTGATAAGACGAGGTCAGATGTAAGTACAGATACTTTCTAACAAGATGAGGTAAGATGTAAGTACATAGACTTTCTAACAAGATGAGGTTGGATGTGAGTGCTGGGCCTTTCTGACATGGGTTTTGGATGTGTTCCTCCCATGGTTAGGTGTGAGTGCTGGGCGTGCCTTTCTGACATGTTTCTTGGATGTGTTCCTCCCATGGTCAGATGTAAGTGTTGGGTGGGCCTTTCGGACATGGCTCATTCCATGGTCAAATATAAGTGTTGAAGATGATGAAGACCTACATGGAGGCGAGGCCTACAACCAACATGATAAAGGGATGTCTCTATAGAACTTCCTGTGATGAGTAGAATTGAGATATAACACCATTTGATCGAGATAGTGGAAGTAGTGATGATGGTGATGATCTAGTGATGATCCAGATCAAGTGATGATCCAGACTTGATGATCCAGTGATGATCCATATCAAGTGATGATCCAGACTTGATGATCCAGTGACGATCCAGATCAAGTTATGATACAGACTTGATGATGATCTAGTGATGATCTAGACTTGATGATGATCCAGAGATTATCTAGCTTTTATGATGATCCAGATCAAGTGATGAGCCACATTTGATGATCCAATGATGATCTAGACTTGATGATCCAGTGATGATCTAGATCAAGTGATGATCCATACTTGATGATCTAGTGATGATACAGATCAAGTGATGATCCAGACTTGATTATGATCCAGTGATGATCTAGAATTGATGATGATCCATTGATGATCCAGTGATGATGATGATGATCCAATGATTATCCATCTTTGATGATGATCCAAGGATTATCCATATTTGATGATGATCCATTAATGATCCAACTTTGATAATGATCTAGTGATGATCTAGCTTTGATGATGATCCAGTGATGATCCAGCTTTGATGATGATCCAGAAAAGAAGACTTGTGTTGATGAATTGTGTCAAGAGAATACCTTCCTAGTTAAGAGGGAGTGTTGATGTATTTTTAACTTCAGAATGTATTCACTTATATATCTTATATTGTACCCCGATGTTCCTATCGGGAGAGTCATTAATATAATAAATTCATGTAAAGTCAATGAGTTTAACCCTCCGTTGTAAGTCGAGGCAATAGTCCCCACAATTGAGTTAAGGTTAACCCTCCTTGTTGATCGAAGGGTAAAGTCCCCACAGTTGTGGGGCACTAGGGTTATTAGACTCTCGTAGAGAAGTCGGCCCTAGTAAGTAATTGTTAAGTGAGGTTGACTTGTTGGAGTGGACATAAAGTGAACAGAAGAATATAAATAAAAGTGAGGCTCTCCTCATTTCTACACAACACACACACTAACTCAATTGGGGCGCATGAGTGAGAGAAGAAGTGCTCACACAAGTGAGAGAGATAACAGCTGTGGAGATCATCTTTTCTATCTTTGGGTTTTACTGCTACCATTGGTGCTCATTCTATATCCAAGGAAGTTGCGGGGTTTTCACCTTTATGGTTTCCCTGAGGAAAATTCTTTGTGTCTCTTGTCTCTTGTGATTATTGTTGTGCATGTTATTCTCTCAGATAAGATCCTAAGACCATATTGCTTAAATGATAAAAATCTAACATCTATAATCATGTTGTCAATTCTTATGCAAACTATGTATTAGACTATAATTTGTTGCATCAATCATGAAAGCACACACATTCCATTCACATTCAGATACACATGTAAATATAAGAAACTGATCACTATAATCATTTTCATTTTCAAAATATAGTCCAAAAATGGTTTCATAGTACAAATGTCATGGTACAAAATTGGGGCTTTAAATCCACCAAAAAACACTATACAACCAGTACATAATGTATATCTAATATCCTATTCCTACGGATTGGGATGATGATCATGAAAACACATGGCAACATTTTCCAACCGTTTGAAGAGTCTAACCCATTCATAGGGAACTCCCACTACATGTCTCTGCACAGGGAAATTGGGAAAGTCCTCGACTTGCACCATAGGCACCCTGTGCATCATACAGAAAAAGTTGGTATGTATGTTCTATAGTGCACACTCTAAATCTGCACCTAGGATATGATCACTGCGTCCCATCCGACGATGTTAAGGGAAGCCATTCGACTGTCTAGGTCCCACATTTGCATGTGCATGATCGATATTAGTACATGACACCACCAAAAACATGTTTTTTTATTTCCTTATCTCAAAAAATGAAAAAAAAATAAAATAGTTTTAAAAAACATTTGGGATGATTACTTAGATCACCATATGTAGCACCCTGTGTTAATGGCATGCCTAGATCATTGTGGAAGTCAATCCATGCATAGGGATAGTCAATTATGACCACGATATGCCGCTATCACCAGTGGTAAAAGTTTGGGGTAAATGGAGTTGGTGTCCTACCTCCCCCCAGCCGCTGCCACCAGTGGTAAAAGTATGGGGGAAATGGAGTGGGTTTCCTACCTCCCCCTAGACTCCGCATCATATCTACCCATCGGGTCTGGGATAGATCCCGTAGACCATGTGGATCAACCTACACTCTTGGGATAAGGCCCGGTACCTACTCAAAGAAGAATGTACTGAGAATGTTGGAAAACCCAAAGTTCCTTTTCCTACCCAGTCAGTCAACTGGTGCTTCATGTTTTTCAACAATGATGTGCTCCCGTCGTATATTTTGGGCCTCATACACTCTACTACATAGAACATAATAGTCATGGAAGTATGATGTATAGAGGCCAACCCTGTTATCTTGGCTAGCACTAGAACTATCACTTTGAGACCGAGGCTTAGAATGGATTTGACAAGGAACTGACTTCCAATCTTTTCAGTATCAGGAAGATAGTAACAACTATATATTACTCAATAGCAAGACCACCTCCTACTCCACGATCCCATAGGTTGACTACCTCACCTCAGCCAGATAGTCTAGTAATGAAATATAATTCTTCTACCTCGAGTCTCAATGGCATCTCGTCAAGATGAAATTCCTCTATTTTCAGATCCAAATAGTCTACCAGCATCTGTAGTAGACTTGGATGATCTCTTATGCTCCCAGGTTGGCAAAATTTGTAAAGACCACATCCCCTTAGAGATTGTTGGGAATTTTCATCACGTCGCACTTCCCTATGCATGTCCTCATGTTCACATTCACGCCATTCTAGTACCATGATGCCAAACAAACACACAATTTTGATGAGATTTTGCCCCTTTTTTGGGTATGTATGCATATGTACGCGACTTTTCATGTTGACAGTCGTGTGTATATGCGGGCATGATTTTTTTTCCCCGCATATACCCAGCCCTATACGTGGCCTGATAAACTGTGACCTGCGTGGGTGGGGTTACCCATTGTTGGGTTTCTTAAAAAATGGTATGGTGAAAAATGGACTTTTTACTATTTATAAAATTTCTTTTGAAATTTTTACCCATTTGTATATAGTTTTGGACCTTTATTGACCCTTTTGAACTGTTTTGGCCTAATTTTGTGATGTAGGGACTAGTTTTGAGCATTTTTTCACTGAGGTATTGGCCTGTTTGTGCCTATTACAGGTATATTTTTGAACTGGCATATAGGATATGATCACTTTTTCTGCTTGCATCATTCATCATCCTATGACATGTTGTCTTAACTATAGGTACGAACCCACTTCGTAATGTTACAGAACCTCGCACTGCTATTAGAAGTGTCATTACATAAGTGGTAGAGCCTTCCTATTCATGGGTTCCCTAGTTATATCCCTCTTTGTCATTTGGTAGCCATGCTGCAATTTTTCCCTTAGGTCTAGAGTCCCTTATATTCATGCCATGCCTTCAAGCAAGAACCACATATTCTTTCTTGAAATTTATGCTAACCATATCCCACAAGGATTCCCTTTTTATATCAAGTTGTAATTGCATTTTCATGCGTCTCCTTTCCTTTTTGAGATTTATGCTGACTCCTTGCTTCAGTTTTATTAGCCATATAGCTTGAGCTTGCCTCAATCCCAGCCAAGCAAATCCTTTTAATATATATCCTTTGCAACTTGATCATCCCTTACTTGTAGGAGACATTCCACCGAGTGTCCTTATTCTGCACATGCTTCCTTGCATTGCGCATAGGTATGTTCCACTGCTTGGAACTAGTTTTCTTTCCTGCGACACTCATCTTCTCCTAGTTATGTACTATAAACACCTTTTATTTTTCAATCTTCCTAATATGAAAAATACCAAAAAATTGAAAAACATAAAAAGTTGGATGGGAAATTATATTACTTTTGGTAGTTGTCGAGTTGTGTCTCCTTCGAACAGAGCATTGTATATTCCATCCATTGGTTGGGTTACTAGTATGAATTTAGGAGATGTACTTGTCACTCTAAGTTTTCTCTATCGACTAGTTATGCTTCCAGTCCCTATGGAGCCTCTGTCGATGCCTCCTGTGTCACAGAGTTATCCCAGTTTTCATGTTGGTTCTATGTTTCCTATCCGTCACTATCTTTCTTATGCTCTTGTTCGAAGGAAGTTTTATCCTAAGTCGGCCATTCCTCAGTTATCTTTTCTTTGCATGTCGACCATTCTCGATACAATTATTGGTTCGTGCACATCTTGTTCGTCCGAGTTCTTGCAAATTATCCATTGTTGCTGAGTACCTCATGTTGGTTGATGGGGGATGCCTTAATTCCCTCCTTCTATTGGATTCCATCTCATCGTTCAGATCATTTATTCTGGAATAGGAGTCTAGATTCCATTGAGTTCCTTAAGGCTTGCAGTCATCAGTGGTAGGTTCTCTTGCCATCGACAGTTTTGGGAATACATAAATGTCCCCTGATAGATGGATTCTTTCAAGTGTTCGACCTCAACACATCTATTCACACTTGTTCGATTGCACTCTTTACCTTGATTCCCATTATCATTATTGGTGGGATATCCCGCGTCTGTTAATGGTATACATCAATGACTGGTAACCAGACAATGGACCATCATGTTCAACCTCGAAACCTTTATTCATGTGATGGGACATGTACCAGTAGAGATTTGTGTAGAGGACCTCCAAGCTTGGTGGCATTTCATATATGCTACCTCATTGATCGTGCCAGTATTCATGAGATGTCAGCTCTCATGACTAGATTCTAGTTTATTATCAGATATCTTCATCCATTATGAAGATCTTGTTCACTATATATTGTATGTGGCGATGACCACATGTGACATATGTCTATTATGCCTATTCATAGCCATTGTACTCTTACGAATCCGAGACTGCTACACTGTATATTTGCAGTCACATGCTGAGATTATCATTGTATTGTACTGATGAGTGGTTGGTTCTTCCACCTGGGTCTTCATTACTCCACTTCTAGGATGGATATAATGTATTTCGGCCATCATGTTTCCCCTCTAACCTCACAGTTTAGGGGGCATCTGTTATAGTTGATTTTACCACACTTGGTAGATCACACTTTTATTGCCTTCCATGTCCCTCTCCAGACTCTTTGGACCCCCTTTGCTCAAAATATAATTTGATGTTCCAAGAAAGACTTCAAAAAATCCCTAATTATTGCTATACGTAGGTCACAAGCTTACAAGTCGCGAGTACATGCATCTTGTCGCACTATGACCCGCGCACACCAGGAAATGTGTCCAAAATGAAATATTTTGGAGTTTTCCTCATAGAGTGACAAATAACTTGACCTTTGGTCTTCCATATGCTTGGAAACGCTCTGACTCGACCCTTCAGTTCCTATTGAAGGGCTATATATTGGGCCCCTTGGATACATTGAAGGAGGAGAATTGAAGAGAGCAAGGAAACTATAGTTCAATGTTGCCCCATTCATATATGCTTGAGTCTGCATCCCTTTGTCCTTTAGAGCACACATTGTTGCTCTTCCCAAGCTTGTCATTGTCTTATGAGCTTGCCATTGAGATGGATGATTGAAGTGGTGGGGGGCCAGGTGGAGGACTTGATTTATCCATTTCGACGAGGTGCCGACAAAGGTTGTCCCTTGTATCTCTGTCCATTATTAATAGAAATATCCATTTCTCATCCATTGTATGTGTGTAACTATGTATGATCTTTATCCATGGATGATGTAGTTAACTTCAATTTATACATATTGGTTTTATATATGCTAGAGTAGGCCTAACACTTTAACATATATCATGCTTGTCGTGTTTGTTGTTGTTGAGGGTGAATTGTAGGTACAAGCGTGGTTGAAAAGCTCAACAGGGATCGACTACAACCTTCCGAAATAAGGTAGTCCTTCCATCCCTTAGTGTTAGTTCTTTTTATCTCTATTGCATATTGAAATGGGTTTATTTCTGGTGTTATTCAGTCTCTTGTGGTCCACCCCAAGCCATAGGAAATCTTCTTCGTAACACTTACATTATTTACATAATTTATAAAACCATGATCCAAGGACTAGGTTTTCAACAATACATATATGTTTTTATGTAATGGATAATATTAGTCAA
Organism: Pseudotsuga menziesii; assembly: GCA_001517045.1. Classification (NCBI taxonomy): domain Eukaryota; kingdom Viridiplantae; phylum Streptophyta; class Pinopsida; order Pinales; family Pinaceae; genus Pseudotsuga; species Pseudotsuga menziesii. The sequence continues at coordinate 150,293 of LPNX010423436.1, forward strand.
TACTAAATAATTTCCACTGCTACACTAACTACAAGCGGGCAGAGTATACAACTCCTTTAACTGTTTAGGTTAAATATTATTGTGCCGAGAGGCACTTTCTATAACCTGAATGAGTGAGATATGACACATCAGTGATACTTACATAACACATGTCAGCTCTAAAAAATATAAAAAACACATTGTAAAACACATTTATTTAATACACATTCAATTTTTTTATTATTTCAATTTCAATTTCCATTCAATTCAATATTTAAACATTTCACACTCCAAATATCGCGACCAACAATTTCAGATTATAAGCTTATATGTACAATTTATAAGAATATCTCAGTAAATCTAAAGATGGACGGATTTCTATATTGATAGGTTAGTTTTTTTTTAAATTTTTTCACTGGATAATCATTAAGAATATTAAAATATTAAGTTTAATATTTATGCCTATGAAAAAAAATCATATTTATGAAATATAAACTTAGGTTATATATTTTTCACTCAATAATGTATTACAGTAGAATAAAGAAAGCAAATTCTTCTCGTATCATATCATTTGCATAGATTTGTCTCCCCGTAATTGCTTTATCCTTTCATAGTACTTGTAATATGCATTTTTTAAATATGTTTTTATCCATTTTAATGGATCGCTTCACATTTATGAAACTTTTCTATCAGTCTATGAATATTTAATAATCCTTGAAGTTTGGTAAAATACTCTTAACCCCATGATTTTGATACCATTTGATATACAATATTTGAACGAACATATTTATATATACTTCTAACAAAAAAATGTGGCTACATTGGCGATATCCTCCCCAATCCAAACATGTTTTAGTTAAATCGGAGAGAGACGCCTCCACACCATAAACATTAAACTATATAAAAACAAGTTAAGAGTTATCAGTATTGCTTGCAATGTTATAACTGCACTAATCTTTCAGATTTATGAATTTTTATACGTTGAAGATTGGGGGAAAATAACTTTGGAAAAATATATCTTTAATATGTTTACGTGAGAGAGTTCTAAGTCTTCTCATGTAAGCATGCAACTAATTAAGAAATATTTCATGTTTAAAATATTCATAAACTTGGCAAACAATTTTATTTTAACTTTTGTGTACTCTACATTTAGTAGCTAAAGTTCTTTTGATGCAAGAAACTCTTCGCTCACAATAATATTTCTCATTTCTAACCATTATTATTATATTAAAGATGAGGGATATTTTTAACAAATATTTTAAAGACTTAGATTTTTAGGATAAAATACCAAATTATATTGTGAGTGCACTCACTAAGTATTCTCTTAAAGAATTTTATTTCATTCATATACAAGCGTGCAGTCTATGTCAAATCATTTTTTCCTTGTCTTTGGAGGATATTTTTTAATAAATAATATTTTATTTTATTTTTAATTTGAGAGAAACGATATTGATATAGTAAACCATAAAAAACAAATTGCATCTTTAATATTTTTTTAATTTTTTTTAATTTGAGAGAAACGATACTTGATATAGTAGACCATAAAAAACAAACTGCAACCTTAATATATAAGAGGGAGTGAATTATAGTTCAAAAATGACTAAAAGAGCTCAAGTCCAATCTCTTGAGGTGCAAACATTTTCCTAAGTTTAGGACTCTAAAAGAGGGTTTTCAACTCAATGGATTTGATCCCTCTCGACGCTCGATAGATCCATACAATTAAGATAAGATGGATCTATATTGGTGTTACTAGAACATAGATCATGAAATGTTTGAGCTTCAACGACTATAAGATGGTCCCTTTAACTAATGTCCGATTTAAGTACGTCGATAGGTGTTTTTCCTTCAAGGTTTGGTTTGAAAAAACATGTACCTATTTCATCATCCATTCATCCTACAACTGCACGATTTGTCTTCCTTGTAGGGTTTTTATTACTTCCAACATTAACATGTCATGTGCATCATTGTCTTGAGTCTCTTGTTGATGGTTTGTTCATCTAAATTGTATTGTTGATGTCATGTTTGTCTAATGTTGTGTCATTCCATTTATTCACTGCAACAAGTGACCCCTCTACGGAAACCCCTTACACATAGAAAGAGTGATTAAATACCAATTTATTCAATTACTGAGTGTTGTTTTCACCTTAGCGATCGATGTTAATATTGCTCTGATGTGGCTTCGACCTCTTGAGTAATTTTACAAATCAAATATGTCAAATCTGTTGTATGCAACCCATTACCAGTGTGGGATCATCTTAAAGTTTGCAAGTTGACCAAGGTGTAAATGGATTCAATTTTTTCTTTGGAAGCCATCGATGATATCATAAGTGATTTCATCTGCATTGAAAACAATAGTTTTTAATAGTTCTCCAACATTTTTTTTGTAGAGCATGGCTTATTTTGTGAAGTATTTGTGCAATTGCCTTCGATGATTTGTCCTTTGGTTCCTCCCATCTTTGGTCATGAGATATATAACCATATATTTCCTTCTTGAAGATCATAAATTTGTGAGTTTCAATGATCTTAAAAGGGACATAGGTAGAACAACTTGTAATTATAGGGTTTTTTATTTTTCTTTGGAAGAGGATTTTTATTTTTATTTTTATTTTTATTTTCTGATGTAAAAAAGGTTGGTAACGTTTGAGTGTTTTGCACAATTTTTAATATGTTGAGGTTCCCCATACCTCTACTTCGATAGATTGTAATCCAGGTAGTAGCAATATCATAAAACACATCAAATGGAGTGACAACGACATTATTTAGCTGCAACAATAGTCGAGCAAGTAGTTGTCTCCTTCACTTGTATACAACATCAACAAGAAATACTTCCATGATGTCATGTAGCGAATCATTGGCTCGCCACTACCGAAGTGATACCAAAATTTGACTCTGTTTGCTCTGCCCCCACTTCCAACTCCTGCTTTAGAAAATATTACCTCTTCCCTTGGATGCCTTCAACTTGTTGTCGTTCCATAGAAAAGGAGAAACAACATGAGGAGGGGAAATGCTCATAAAATTTCCCTACTTTTCTCCCCTACTACCATTGACATTGTGATCTGCATAAGCCCCCCAAACTATTGGCTATTATCCCAATAAGTACTATTTGAATCATGTAGCCTCTTCAATATCATTTTATATTTTATGTAGATGTTTTACTTGTCATTTGATGGTAGGGAGTGTGAGAGCGTATCCATCACAACAATTATATAGGTGTCTGTGGATAACTATTCGTTGCACAGTTTAATTTAGTTGAATCTCTTATTGGCATTGACGCTTTTAACTATTGCTATGATCGATTTGAGATATGATTGTGATCCTTTGGTTAAATGGTATTTATACCAATCCTTAAAAGAATTTGGAGAATGAATATGGTGTTTAAAACAATCTAGGTGTTCATGGGGATTGATCCTTTCCCTCAATGATATATTTCCCAACCAGCCTAGCATTCTTCCCATAGAACCAAAACCACCCTAAGGGGCATGCGATCCTCAATTGGAACTGAAGAAGAGGATAGCATGGATGCTCCATCCTTGATAGTAGACACACTTCTAGAATCACTATGTTGGTTAGGGCGTCGTCCTGACCTTTCTTCTCACTAGCGAGGAAAAAATTTATTGTTTTTTTGATGATAGGATGGAAATGTGGGAGAAATTGAAGAATTATGTTTAGTTTATGGGTCATAATGCCTATTTGACATATCTTCTCTAGGTATGTAAGTTGAATGTTGAGATATGGGTCACAATGGTTATTTGAAACATTTATTCTCTGCACAAATAAGTTGAAGAGATGTGTAGTTGTGCAATGGAAATATTTAGCTATATGGATGCTTTTAGTTGAAAATCAACAACGTTTATGTAATACGGTTAATAGGGAGAACTAAAATCTAGAGTTGAAGATTTAAACAAATTTTTCGAGGTAAAATTGTTTATAATTTTTAGGTGCTCTCTTTGAATTTTAAGGTGTTATCAGTTTGTGATGTACAAAGTGTTTGATACAAGCAATATATTCACTATATGAAAGAGGCTATGATGTTGAAGTGAGTACATGGTAAATCCAATAGAGTGGAGCTCCACGCAATTTTTTATAGAGAAATCTTACAATCAACACTCAATCTTTGACAAGGGGTACATATGTGGTCATTGAAGATCTTACTGAGTAGCTTATTTATAGAGGATGCAAGGATTGAAGAGAAACCCCTTCGCTTCCATCCCATCCCCTCCCCAACCAATAAATATTTCTTTAGAACGACCCGAATTTGCTCATTTAGTTATAATTTAGAAACTTTGTTAGGATTAGAAGACAAAAAAATTTAGAAACTTCATGTCGTTTAATTTTTTTATTAGGGAATCTACAATTATCTTTGAGTCAGATAACTTAGTATATTTATATCTTTTACAATAGAATTTTCACGTGTCTTAGGCATAAGAGTGTAGTGTGCCATTTCAAGATTTCTCTGAATGGACAGGATTTAATTGAAGTTTTGTTGCTATGACTATTGTGTATTCAGACACTAGTGATCCTTGTAGAAGTAACTGTGTTGGAGGAGGAGGTTGTTCATTCTTGAGGATAAAATTGGACATTTAGGAAAATATGTATTTTAGGAGGATATTTATATCTCATTATCCAACAAACAAATAAAACCTATTGAAAATGATGAATAATCTATAGCAATGAAATGAGATCTCCTTAGGTATCCTTCACGGGATCACCATTTTGTCCAAGAAATTCAACAAGGAAAAAGAGAGTTTGTTGTTGGAGGTTTTCTTCCCTATATAAATGAACCCTTCCCTCATGTGGATTCTGAAACTAAAAGTGTACATAGAAGGAAAGCATAATTTGTCTATGCCTTTGAGAAAAATGGCCTTCATTTTGTAACTCAACTTTTTAACTGTTCTCGTCACAAGGGGGTTGTAGAAAAGGCCTCAATATTGTGAAGGGGGGTGTAAACAGTTTTGGGGACTTCAGATCCTGGACATGGAAAAGAGAATGGGCTCTATAAATCCTCATTCTTTGCCTCAATTGTCAAAACCAGGGGTTGCATCCAAAAAATGGTCTCCAAAAGACAACTCGGTTTCCAAGAGGTAGATACATACTCTTAAAGTATACCACCATATACCAATGTTACAACATTATGTAACATCACATGCAATATTTGATCTAAGCATTGTAAACATTGGTTTGTTATAAATTAGACATAGAGAAAACTAAAATTGTAAAATGGAAATTGTGAGACATGATTTAGAATTTCACTAAAGTTGCTAGATCCTTATTTTCTATATTTATACATAACCTTGTAACATTATCCATATTCCCTACTAATTGATCCTTATTTTCATTCTCATTTTCACTAAGCCATTCACCTGCCTCGTCAAGACCTGATTTGGTGTTTTTGATATCTTTATTCTCCATCTCTCCCCTTGGATTTTCCTCTACCAATTTTTTTGTCATGTCGTAGATATATTGATCCAATGAATGCCTCAATTCCTATGTTTCCTTCCATAGTTGACCTTTAATTTTGAGTTTCTCCGCGTCTACAATCATTTTGGCAATGACATTATTTCTCGAACTACCACTTTGGTTCATCATAACCATAAACTCCATTAGCTCACTTGATTTTTGTTTTGTTGAAAGCTTTAAAATTTTGTTTGCATCGATATCCAAGCTTTCAATGACATTGATTGTGCCTCTAGGTGCATGTAGAAGTTCCTTGAAACTAAATTTTCCCAAAATAATATTATGTTTGATATTAGGCCTTTCCCCTTCATAGACTTCAATTAGTACTGAATCCCGATTGTCGTACATAGTAGTGTAATATCTCTCGCTTCTAACTGGAATTTGTGTATTTTGAGGGATCCAAATGCTCATGATATCCCCACGAATTCCAACCCCTAGAATAAGGGGACTGAAATATTGAAGTATGAATTTTGTTGTGTGGTTGTAATTCAACATCAATGCACCTTTTTGGGGCCACATTATTAAACATTTCGTAGCTCTAATAATTTTTTTTCTCGTGTTGCATAATACATATATCTACATCGCATATTTCACCTTCTAGTTATAATCAGTGTCATTTTCTCGTGTTGCTGAATGCATATATCTACATCGCATATTTCACCTTCTCTAAAGTTTTTTTGGTTCCTTCTAATTTTTAAAATGGAGTTCAAAAACCAATTCATAGTTTAGTTCTATCTAGATCACAAGATGCTCGATTGAAGTTGATTGTTAGTTTTGGATTAATGTTGTTTGTCATTTTTTGTTTCTATTCATGGGATTTTGAAAATTTGGGAGTTGGTTTCATTTTGAAATTTCATTGCATCCAATCGATGATTTTTTATAGGTATTTATCTGTTTTATTGACAGATATATGCGATCAATGGGATCAACATCCAAACTTACTTTGAAGTATAAAAAACACCTCAATTGGGAAGGGAAATTATGTCTTTTACTCCCATGAAATGTGAATATTTTCAATTATTATCAACTAGGTTGGAAAATCCTCCTTTTCCATGTTATTTATAGGGATCATGTAAGTGTGTTTCAAATAGTGTATTTCATGTTGTGGAGTCATTGGTATTGGTCATTGGTGTAGGACTTGATATAGATTCTATTATTATAATATAACTGCATTTTTTTATGAAAAAAGTCGAGCATATGAATATCTAATTCATCTGGCTAGTTAATCCATTATTTGACCCAATACATTCTTAAAATTTCATACATTTTACACAATAGGGCTCCACCCATAATCTTTGTTTCTGTTGGATATTTAGTTAATCCATTATATCACCCGATACATTTTTAAAATTTCATAGATTTTACATAGAGATCAGATATTTAATTTTGGTTTGACGCATTTCATTTTGGACCCATATTGAGAGGTAATAAGAGGCTCTTCATCATTACTACATCTACACTCGACTTTTATAGTCTCATTTTGTTTTCATTTTTAGACCCAATAACTTGGAAATTGCACAAATTTTGTATTCCTCAAAGATATTAATCTGTCGCCAAGTTTTGGATAATGCCTCATGTGTTTTTACTTCTGTATAAACCATACACAATAAAATGCAAATGTAAAGAGTATCCTCCAGGTTAATGGACTATGTGTCATTCGCAATCTTGAAAACATATCATTCATAAGCACAACAAAATGAATAAGTAACTGTAAACATATCAATATTCCTCAAAGATATTATTTTGTCATCAAGTTTTTTATAATGCCTCATGTGTTTTCACTTCCAAATAAACCATGCTCAAGTAAATGCAAATTTAAAGAGTAGCCTCTAGATTAATGATCATTGGGTCTTTTGTAATCTTCAAAACATACCATTCACAAGCGCATTGTTACACCGAAATCTCGTCACCATCATGTTATGAGATAGGTATTCCCTTGTTTGCTCCAATCCCTCAGATTTTCCCTAGAGAAATGACAGGAAAAAATATCCCCTTGCAATTTTTCCCTGTGTTGAGCTGGTAACGCTCCTCTTCTATTGACAAAAAGAATTACACAAGTCAGCACCGCTCCCGATACATGATCAATAAGTGGTGCCACCACTCCTGTCCTTACTGCAAGAATAGGTTCCCCCTTATCACCTCTTGTTTGCTTCATTGGAGGAGCGGTGCTTGAGTTTTGAAGGAAAAAAAGAGAAGCTCTGAGAGGATTCTCGAAGCTGACCTCTGTAGAGGCTCATCCCTATGGTTTAGGACCCAATGGAACTCGATATCCTCCCTTTTAGGATCTAATATCCACCTCACCCATGAGATCCTCAACCATTCATATCCTGCCATGCCTTTAAATACTGGCTCACCCCCCATGGGAAAAATAAGGAAGAATTGTGTTTCATACCCAAACTCTGTCAAAATCATTCTCGAGTCTTTGGAGGCAAGGTGAAGTTAGAGGAAAGTAGCCATTGGAAGGAACTCTCAACACCAAGGCATGAAGGTTGTAGTCTCTCCAATCTTTTCTTATAAAAAAATTCTTTTCTTTCCCATATTTGCTATTTCATATGTTTATATTGCTTGATTCCTTGGTCACAAGCATAGATCTAGTTGATTTTATTGTATGCTATCATGTTTCTCTTGTTGTTTTCCATCTTTTACAGGTTCTTCTTTGGGGATAGTGAGGAAAACCTTTGAGCGAAGTATTATGGCATTCCATTCAGTTGATTAACTAGATCTAGGGGAGTTTTAACATTTGGTGTTTGTGTTTTGTTCTAGATCCGGACCATTTGGATCTAGGGAACCAGCTCTTGTCTGCAAGAGGTGTGTATTTCCGGCTAAAAAGCATTACCCAAGTTAGCACCGCTCCTGATACATGAGCAAGAAGTGGTGCCACCGCTCTTGTCCTTACTGCAAGAAGCGGCGCCCCCTTATCACCACCCATTTGCTTCATTGGAGGAGTGGTGCTCGAGTTTTGAAGGAAAAAAAGAGAAGCTTCGAGAGGATTCTCGAATCTGACCTCCATGGAGCCTCATCGCTATGGTTTAGGACCATCTGGAGCTCTAGATCCTCCCTTTTAGGATCTAATATCCACCTCACCCATTAGATCCTCAACCATTCCTATCCTCCCATGCATTTAAATATCGGTTCACCCCCCATGGGAAAAAGGAGGAAGAATTGTGTTTCATACCCAAACTCTGATAAAATCATTCTTGAGTCTTTGGAGGCAAGGTGAAGTTAGAGGCAAGGAGCCATTGGAAGGAGCTCTCAACACCAAGGCATGAAGGTTGTAGTCTCTCCAATCATTTTTAATAAAATATCCTTTTCTTTCCCATATTTACTGTTTCATATGTTTATATTGCTTGATTCCTTGGTCACAGGCATAGATCTAGTTGATTATATTGTATGCTATCATGTTTCTCTTGTTTTTTTCCATCTTTTACAGGTTCTTCCGTGGGGATAGTGAGGACAACCTTTGAGAGAAGTATTATGGCATTCCATTTATTTGATTAACCAGATCTAGGGGAAGTTTAACATTTGGTGTTTTTGTTTTGTTCTAGATCTGAACCATTCAGATCTAGGGAACCGGCTCTTGTCCACAAGAGGTGTGTATTTCTAGCTAACACGCATAAGAACAAGAAGTAATTAGGAATACATAATTCACTATTTCTCAAAGATATTGGCCTTCCACCAAGATTTTGATAATGCCTCGTGTGTTTTCACTTCTATATAAAACATAGTCAAGAAAATGCAAATTTAAAGAGAGCCTCCACATTATTGGACTTTGGGTCTTTTGAATCTTCAAAGCATATCATTCATAACCGTAGAAAAACAAGAAGTAATTGCAAAAATATAATTAAAAGGGAATAAAGCAATGCAATATAAATAAGTACATTAAAAGTCTTTAATATATCAATGTGAAGAAAATTGACTTAAAATTTGCAAAGAGTAAAAGAAAAGGGAAGAAAAGAAACATGCAACTAAATAAATTATTATGCTGCTCTGTAAATACAGTAGAGAAGTCAATGGTATCTCATGAGGAGAAAAGTGGAGCAACAACTGCTGCAACTAATGATAAAGGACTCATCATTTAAAAAAAAAGTAGAAGATTGTTTTGATCTATATGAGATTTAGAATAATTTATTGAAAATGACTACTGTATCCCTTGAAAAAGACCTCATCCTATTAAATTTTCAAAGTAGAAGATTGTTTTGTGTATGAGATTTATAATAATTCATTAAAAATGGCTGGTTTATGTTGTGCTTTAGTATAGTGAAAAAATGGTTGTAATCAATACTATTGAGATATATAATAAATGGTGATGCTTCCTATATTTTCAAGCGATTTTTTTTTTTGGAAATTAAGCTCAAGCTTAGATCAATTGAACTCACAAAATTACTTGTAAAACATGCATAGATTCACTCAAAATGGAGACTGTAAATGGAGTATAATACAAAATTATATTGAATAAGTTTATCTCATCCAACCTTATGAAAAAATAGGTTTTCCAAATATATAGTTACATCAGATATTCGAATGCATAAGGATTCTATTCGAATCAAGACAAAAGAAGGCTTACTAAAAAGTCAACCCCCCCCATAGGTGCATAAAACACTTTCCTAATCTATCTAGAAGTTCACGAATAGGATGAATGAAGTGTATCAACTGATAAGTGAAGGAAATTGGATAAAATCATGCTTTTGGAAGAGAAAAAGGAGGGTGAATTGTACAAAAAACAAGAAAGTTTCCTTAAGACTAACTTTACCTTTTGCCTTAAAAGTTGCTAAAAAGCAGTCTAATTTTGGATAAGGAAAGAATGTGGAATTACTAAATTGGGAAGTCTGATGGGTTGTCATAATATTATCTAGAATATTTCCAAAGCTCTCCTAAAGGAATTTTTGGCAAGTTTGACCATAAGGAAGAAAGTGGATGCCAACTAGCTAGTGTAGGACCTAGGAATTTAATCAAAATCATTAAATATTATATCCTAAGTATGGGCATGAGTTTTAGTATTCGAACACCCCCTATTAAGCCTAAATTAAGTAAAATATTAGAAACACCAAGGCTAGCACTTGTTGGTGGATTGGAGGGCATGGGCCTATACAGCTCGAGCAGTAGAGACTCTAGAGTATGTTAAAAGTAGATATGTCAATATTGTAGACTAGCAGTGGATTTAGGCAGGTTCAACGTATCTATGGCGGTATCATATGTGAACTCATAGAGATGCAACATCGTATATGAACAAGTAGATATGGCTGCTATGACAAGGTCTTTCGCAGGTCGAGTTTCCTAACTAGGTGGTCTTATATATCAGAGATATAAATCCTAGAAAAAATTCTTAGTCACCCTTTACATATTGCTTGTCCATACAAAGCAAGGAAAGAGGCAAAACCACAAAGGGGAAAATCCTCCCTTAAACATGGACATGAAAAAAATGGTATGAAATATTGCCTTCAATCATTCTTCACCATATGATCAGCTATCCCCAATAGTGATTTGATATTGCTGAAAGTATTCTCAGAAAACACCTTGGTGAAGATGTCTGTAACTTGCTCAGATGATGAGCAATAGAGTAGACCAATGATCCCATCAGGTACAAGCCCTCTGATGTAGTGCATATGTATCTCTATTTATTTGGTTTTCTTCCTCTATACTGGATCAGTTGAGATTTGAATATTAATTTGGTTGTCACAATAGATTATTGTAGAAGTCTCAGATTCGATCCCAAACTCTCCAAGTATACCCTACAACCAGAAACATTGAGTAGTTGCATTCACAACTCCTCTGTATCCTGCCTCTGTAGATGAAAGTGCAATGGAACTTTTATTTTTACTTGAATAGATTATTGGCCGATATGCAATAATAAACACATATCTATAAGTTTATTTTCTATTAGTGTTGTCACTTTCCCAATCAGAATAAGTAAATCCAACTAACTCTAGGTTAGATTTTGCAACATAGTGAATCCCATGTGTCCTTGTTCCATGCACAAAGTGTAAGATTATTTTTGTTTCCCTCAAATGGATGTCACGAGGCTAATACATGTTTCTAGATCCAAAATTCACTGCATAATATATATCATGTCAAGTATGAGTCAAATAAAGAAGACAACCAACTAGTTTCCTATACAGTGTGTTGTTTACCAATGGAGTGGAATGTGCTTCTTCAAGCTTAACTCCTGAAAAGAAAGGAGTCTTTCTTGGGTTAAAATAATTCATGTTGAACTTGTTCAGCAGGTATGAAGCATACTTGGAATGATGTACCTTGATTCCAATATCTGATTGAGAAATCTTAAGCCCCCAAAATTGTCTCAACAATCCCAAATCGGTCATGGAAAAACATGGTTCATTGCACCCTTCAAGGAGGCAATTTATTTCATGGATTTTACTGTAATTAGAAGGTCATCCATATAAAAACAATAATTATAATTGAACCATGAATCGGCTTCAAATAGACATTGGTATCATACTTTCATCTATTATAGTTATGTGATAGCAGAGATCCATCAATCTTGGCATACCAAGCTCTGGGAGCTTGTTTTTGCCCATATAGTAATTTTGTCAACCTGCAAACAAGAGATGGGTTGGTAAAAAACCTTAAAGCTTTTGCATATGTATCTCTTATTTTATATTTCCATGTATAAATGCACTCTTCAAATCCATGTGATGTACCTCCCATTGCTTGGAAGCTTCAATGGCCAAAACTAGTCTTATGGAGTCCATCTTTTCCACTGGATAAAAGGTCTCATTGTAGTCAATTCCTTGGAATTGGGAGATTAAATTTTCCACTAAACTTACCTTATACTTCATATGATATCCATAAGCAGCAAAATTTGTCTGGAATACCCATTTGCACTTGACTAGCTTTCTCCCTGGTGGGATATTGACTAGTTCCCATGTCTCATTCTTCTCTAGAGAATGGTATTCCTCTTCCATGGATGTTTTCAGTATTGGATATTATTATTCTTATTCATATGTTTTTTATATATTATTCAACCATTAGGTAACACTTCTCAGAAAATAAGGGGTCCTTGAGAGGAAGGGCACTCTCAAATTGAGATCTAGTTCTTATAGGATCACTAGGATTCCCAACTAGTTCCCCAACTGCATGAATGGTATTTGCTGCCCACTTTGGTATTGTAGGTGTGTTAGGATATGAAATTAAATCATAATTATCAGACATATCATTATAATAAAACTTATCATCCTCTTCACTTACAGTCAAAGGTGGTGGTGGTGAAGAGGACTCTCCAATTTCTGTTGTTGGCATAGGCTCTTCTTCAAACTAAACACTACTTTCAATAAATGATATTTGATTTATCATGTTAATAATATTATACCCTTATGAATATTCAGAATACCCAACAAATAGGAACTCTTGAATTTGGGGTTCCAAGGCCTTCCTCTTTTCTGTTGGAATTCTAGCCCAATCCTTAGAGCTAGAAATCCTGAAATGAGACACATCAGGTTTTTGTCCACTCCAAGCTTCAAAAGGAGTGATTCCATAAATATGCTTGTGAGATGCCCTATTTTGGATGTAGGATTTATAGTTTATATATTCAACACAAAAATTTGGTGGACAAGTCTTAGAATCCATCATGCAAGTGGCCATCTCTTTGAGATATCTATTCTTCCTCTCAGCAACACCATTATGCTAAGGTGTGTAGGGAATAGAGTGCTTCATATGAATACCTACATATTCATAATATTGAATAAACTCAGACTTGACACAGTCACCACCATTATCAGATATAAGGACCTTAATATTTCTTCTAGACTATTTCTCAACCAAGGATTTAAAAACCTTGAAGAGGTCAAAAAATTCAGACTTGTGCTTAAGGAAGTAAACCCAACAGTATCTAGAAAAGACATCTATGAAGTTTAGGAAATAGTTGGATTGAATCATGGATATTTGAGGAAAAATAACAGAAATTTCATTGTGAATAAGTTCAAGGGGTGCAAAGGTTCACTCATGACTGACTCTCTCATACTTATTCTCTAGGTGATTTCCTAGGATGAAACCCTGACATACTCCTTTGGAAAACTTGATCTTATGCAACCCTATGACCGTTATTTGTCACACAAATATGAAAGGTATTTTTAATTAGATGTAAAAACATCTCATGCCCAATATTTCTAGCTTCATTAGAATGAGTGAGGAGAGCAGATGGTTTTGATAAGGGAATGAAGTGTGAGAGATTGTACACTTTCGAGTTGTGATCCAAAAAACCTTTAGCAATGACTGTGCCATTATAAATATCAAATATTTCAACATATTGGGAGTTAAGACAAACTTCTTATGATACCTAGTGTGGTTCATCTGATAGATTGACAAGATATTAACAATAAGACCCAGGACATACAAAAAATTATTGAAGGAACCATGGTCAAGATCTATTATACCCTTTCCCTTACTTTCAGTTTCAGAATTATCTCCCAACAAAATATTTGGACCATTCGAATCATCAAGAGAGGAGAAGGATTCCATTTTCAAAACCATGTGCCTTGAAGCTCCAAAATCAATGATAAAGGAAGGAGATCTTATAGTGCTTGCAACGAGGGAATAAACTCTCTCCTTGTATTCAAAACTTGATCCTCCTTCCTTATTCTTTGTGCCTTTAGGAAGAGATATGTTGTGTTTTTCCAGGAGTTGAGTAACATATCGATTTTTTTCTTCACAAGATCTCTCAGGATGAAATCCCGTACCATAGTATGCACACTTGCTCACTTCACCTTTACCTTTCTTGTTCTGAGATTTATTCTTCTTGGAGTTTGAGGACTCCTCATGAGACTTGGGATTTTCTCCATTTGGATCAGGAGTCTTCTTATCCTTCTTCTTTCCTTTGAAATCCATTTTTGAATCTCCAACAACTAAAACTTGATCTTTGGAAGGTTTGATGGTGCCCATCATGACCAACTTGTATTTCTTTTGAGTCAAGGATTCCATGAAATATGCCAGTGAAGGCATATTCCATTTTTGAGTTGTCAACTTGGTAGCATGGAAGTTTTATACAAATATTGAATAGACAGGTCCAAGCTTTGAAACTATGGATAAGGCTAGTTGTTCATCCTTATTTTCGATACCACACTGTTTCAATTGCAAAACTAGTGCTTTGAACTTGGAGAATTATACTTGTAAGGGTTTGAAGCTGCTTGGATTCAGTGAAATCAACTGGTTCTCCATTTGATGTCCCCTCATTTAATGTGTCTGTTAGCACCAGAATTGAACCAAAGGTTGCGGAAGGGCTCGCTTCCGGGTAACAACAAAACCGATTTTGAAGAGAGAGCTGGCCTTCTGCTCTTCCGAGAGGGATCTCTCACTAAATGTATGATAGTGCCATGTATATATATATAAAAATAGAATTTATAAATTGCTTATGGAATTGGTTTAAACAAAACACAACATCATTGGGTGATGGAGTTAAGATATACAACAAAGATAATTAGAACTTAAATGCAAACGTTTTCATCACAAGGGCAAGGTAGCCATTCGATCACAGACAATTCATATTTGTCTGGTGAAAAGGAGGAACATGAAAAAACCATTAATGCAGAGCATTGTGAGAGATGAATTCTACATTAACTTTGGAAGAAACTTTGGTGAATACCTGAAACAACAGATGGAGCATAGCAAGTATGAATTCCGAGCTGTTATACCCTAAGTCTCAGATATGAAAGAAAAATAGAATGGAAAGGAAAAATGGAATAACATTCACATAAGAAGAGAAATAACAGACTGTAAGTGCAAACAACACAAGAATCCTTGTGTGAAAAATGCCAATCTCGGCTCTGCGATTATATTAAAACTTTCTTGAAAAACATACACAATAAAAGATTACAATGGTTTCAACCCATTCTCCTTCTTTGGGAGGTATATTTATAGCATTCTGGATTTCCCAAACTGACCTTCGGGAATCAAAATTGGTTACAACAAAGAGAAATCTTCTAACAGCTTCTTATGTGGCATATCGGATGCAGCTTGTATGAAACGACGAAACAGTGAAATGTGGAACGCGAGATGAAAAAGACATAAGAGTATCCCATACTCCCATATGGCTGATGATGACTGTAGAGACCCTTCTGAGAGAAACGATCGCTCAGGTGAGCGAGCAACACCTGGAAAATCTTTCGTGCATTGTCACTGCTATTTCTATTGGTGTGGTGGGAGCTTGACTGACCCATATTGGTGGATGATTTTCCATGTATCAGAACTGGGCAGAGGCGCCGTAGCCATGTCATAAGCTTGCGCCTTGAGCTCCATCACTTTCAAGTGTGAATCTCGAGGGAATTTGGAGTACATGGCCTTAAGGTCAAACCATAACTCGAAATCATCGGCAAATTTGTCAAAAATGGTCTTCCTTGACAACGCTTGCTGCAGATCTTCGAATTTGTTGTGATTCGATCGATAGTTTACTAGGAATTCTTTATAATCCTTCTGGGACAGTAAAGGACCCATCTCTTCCCAGAAAAAGGGGAGCCCCTTACTCGTCAAAGGTTTAGACATCTTGATGATCTCTCGAATTTTGTGCTCAGTGTGCTCTATTTTGGCCTGCATTGTTTCCTTCATCCTATGTTTAGCTATCACCTTTTGGGCTATAGAGACAACAACGACCCTATTTTGAAGACCAGAACTACTAGAGGCCTCGTCTGAACTATTTATGCAGTCTCCAATGGTTTTTTGTTCACTTCAGCCTCTACTATCTGGACTTGCTTCTTGGCTTCTCTCATAGCAAGTTCCAGGTCTTCAACAACACGGAGATAGGGTCGGAACTTATCGGCTTCTACAATTATTTGATCCCATATCATATGCTTTGTTCCTTGCAAGGAAAGGTTGCCGATCACTCGTCGGCTCAACTTATCATTTTGTTGAGTCAGCTCTCAGCATTTTTCTTCGGCCTGTTCTCTATCTTGTTTCTCTTTAACTCTTTCCTTTTCTATTTCTTCAACTTGCTACCTCAATTTAACAAGCTCGGTATCCTTCAGGCCTATCTGGGACGTTGCTTTGGAGAGGGAGCGGGTGTCTACTCCTTCAGTCATACCTGTGGACTGAATTTCCTTCTCTGTATTCATGCTCTGAAGCTCACTTTCCTTAGCTGTCAGTCTAGATTTTAATTCCACCTCACTATTCCTTAGGAGCTTGATATCTGCTTCCCATTGCCTTCCCTTTTCTTCAAGATTCAACAGCTTAGCCTGGCTATCAGTAAGCCTAGAATTCAGAGCCTCTTTTTCCTTTTCGAATTCAGCCAATTCATCTGCTTGAGCAAGCTAGGAGCCGGGGATTTTTAACTTCTTTTTCAAAGCATGTATCTCTTTATCTTTGTCATCGAGCAATTTCTGGACCACACTCCCTTTCTGCCGAACTCCCTCCATTTGTATAGCTTCCTTCTGTAAATTGTTCATTTGCGCTTTAAGTGCTTTTATTTACACCTTCAAATTCCTTAAAAGATTAGAAGTGCTCACCTTACTCTCCTCTGACTTGGACAATTGTATAGCATCTTTAAGTAGTCTGGTATTCAGTATGTCTTCGATCTCTTTGTTCAGGTGTATGATGTCAGAAGTGGGAACTTTAGAGAGGCTTACATTAGCCTTGGACACCTTGTTCCCTACTGCCAAGGCTAAGTTGAGGGTATCAGTGGCATGATCACGCACATTTTTTAGTGCCATGTTGGGCTGAGGCAGATGTGCGGCCTCTCTGTATAGTTCTGTTGTTTCCTCGAAGGTTTTGTCAGCTCTATCTCTGTAAGACCTCAGCCATTATTATTTGGATGCAAACTCACTCGGAGTCTTCCCTTTGAATACGTATTCCTGTATCTGCATCTTGGCTGCTTCGGGCTCCACCTACTGCTGTACCTTTACTACATTATTCTTCTTCGCATGTCCCTTCTACACCAATTGTTGTATGGGCTCTATTTTCTGCTTCTTGGGGGTGCTAGCAGTGTCCACTTCATCGGTGTCCATGGGATGTGTACTCCCCCTTTTCATCAAACTCACCGAATAACTGAGCAATGATGAATATCCCCTTGCGATTGCAACTACAGCAGCGAACTCCTGTTGGGGGGGAACTGCTCCAGGCAGCTACGATCCTATGCCCTGCTCGACGCTAGTATCCATTGGGGTAGGATTAGGGAAATCATCCCAATTTGATTTTTCTCTGACTCCAGGCACCTCCGTGTGCTCAAAGGGCTGGCATTTGAGAGCTGTTTTTCTCTTGGAGATAACCTGGTGAGGATCATAATTTATTGCTTGGTCTTGGGGAAATTCCATGCCTCTGAGCGAATTGGAGACCAGGGTCAGTGCAGCCCTATTTCTGACTGTGTATGGTCCTAATTTCCAAGGAAAAACCAAATTTGAACACTTCTTGAATCTCAAGAAGTGTTCCTCTTCGACCATAATTTTTTGCCAGATTAATTCCAAGCAGAAAATATTGGGTGTCAAGAAAGCTGGCAAGATGTACAGAGGATGTACGAAGCCATAGAGTCTTATGGTGGTCCCAAAATATGAGAGGAACCAATCCCCTATCATCTTGCTTTTTGACAATTGCAACATTTGCCTCATTTCTGGAAACACCCTAGGCAGCCTCTCCTGAAAGAAAACTTTATATATTTCGGCCATCAATTGGTTCATGAATTTACAGTAATTAGTGGCCATTTCAGTGGTGATGGCCAACTCTGGTACCTGGAAGTCTTCCTCATCGTAGGATATGAACATCCTCAACAAAAAGGACTGGAACCTAAATGTTCTGGCATCATGGAAGTTTGTCAATTGAGAATGAATGTTCTCAGCTAAGAACTCATCAAACTTAAGGAAACAAGACTGACTTGACTATCCAGGCAATTCAGGTTCGGTTGGGAAAGTATCTAAGACAAATAAAGGACTCAACAATGACTCTGGGACATACGCGTTGGTATCTAGACCTAGGAATTGACGGGCTAGGGATATGCACCACTGAGTTTCTTCGTTGAACCGGCTGAGGTCAATGGGGTAAGACAGGTCAAGGGGTCCACTATCAAGATTAGAATAGTTCTATAGGAAGGATTCTTTAATTTCATTAGTAGACTCTCTAAAATAGTGTATAATGTCTTCTTCCTGATAGTCTTGGGATGAATTGACAAATGTGTCAGGGATATCAAGGGTTTTGTGGATGAAGGAGGCTCAAACAGGGCAAAGGATTTTGGGCTTAGACTTATTCATGATAAGTCCTTCGGTGGTATAGAAATTCTCTGTGCACCACTCAAAAAATTTAGGGCACTGGGGGGCTGGGTCGATAGAGAAGAAATGAAAGAAATACTTAAAAACACCGCAGGTATCCATACCCCGGTTCTTACGATCTTCCAATTTTCCCCTGGCGGTTTCAATAGTTTCTCCCATCAGGATGGTATCACAAACATCAGAGTTCGCATCTAACAGGTGTTCCTCTATATCCCGACCTGATACCTCTAGTTCTATCTCATCTCTCACCTCCGTCACCCCCATTGAGACAATTTTTTAAATAATATTGAGGGAGTAATAAAGGGCCTACCTTTTCCTACAACGTGGTCCCTTGGTTGGTTTGGACTGGCACTCTGTTTGTGACTTGGATATTTGACAGCTTCGAGGGTTCAAAAAAGACAAATATTTGTAGCTTCGCGTGGGCCTTTTTATAGTTTTTTAGACAATATAACCCTCGTGCATTTCCTGGGCGGCTCGCACCATAGATTCACCTTCCACAATCTCAGGCCATAGATCTGTGGGTTTCCCATTTCTACACCTGTTCTTATTCTGTGTGTATGTAGCTTGGTCGTCGATTGGGATTAGCTCCCTTCACGACCGTCGATCTGAGCAGACCCCACCCTTTTTCGCATGGTGAAGTTTTGTTTCCTCCCTTGCTACTCCAGATCATGAAATGAATTATAGCCATCGATCTGCCTTTGCCCATACGAGCACCGTTGACAAAAATAGCTTGCACCACTTTTCGCAATCCGTATTCACATCTATTTCCTCGTAAGTTTGGGCTACGGAATGACTCTCGACCGTAGACCTTTGCGGGGTCTAATCCTGATCGCCAGATGTGTCCGAGATTTAAACCATTTTGCAAGGCTAAGGAGTGGTCTTTGGTCGAGCAAGTTTGTCATGCGAAATGATCTGATGCTGTCGATTTTCCCTCTGATCACCTTCAACCATTGATCGGGACTTTTCTTTAATGCATCCAACACTCCTTCTCAGCTCTGCTTTCCCAATCCCCAGACTATCCTGTTGCTGAGCCTTACCCTGTGCACGCCATCAGCTCCTTTCGCTGCCTACTCGACACTTCTCGACGGGGCCAAAGAATGCAAGGAACACCCATGCCCAAATTTTAATTGGGTGTTAACACTGTCTTTCCAAATAAAGTTTGAATCTTCTCCCATAATTCATTTAGTGATGTCAATCCATCAAGATGGAAAATAAGGTCTTTGGAAATGCTAAGACAAAAGAGACCATATGCCTCATCTCTCCTATAGTGCCACTTAATCTTCTCTACTACTACATTAGGCTCAGACTAAGTTTCCATGGCCAGTCTATAGAGGCCTTTACTCCTCATCAGAATCTCCATTTGTGCCTTCCATTCGAATAAGTTGAATGGAGTCAAGATGATATGGTGAGATTGATCCATTCTTCAACAACTACACCCTTAAACATACAAAATGTGCTCCTAGTGAGTGATGACTATCCAGAAAAATCAATAGAAGAGGAGAACAATTGAGCTACCAAGGCTCTGATACCATGTGGAAATTAATCCCAATCTTAGATCAATTTAACTCACAAAATGACTTGTAAAGAATGCATAGATTCACTCAAAACGGAGTCTGCAAATGGAGAATAATATAAAATTCTACTGAATAAGTTTATCTCAGCCAAACTTATGACAAAATAGGATGTCCAAATATATAGTTACATCAAATATTCCAATGCATAAGGATGTTATTCGAATCAACACAAAAGCATGCTTACTACAAAGTCACCCCCCCATAGGTGCATAAAAAAAATTCCTAATCTGTCAATAAGGTCACGAATATGTTGAATGAAGTGTATTAGATGATAAGTGAAGGAAAGTGGATAAAATCATTCTTTTGGAAGATAAAAATAAGGATGGTGAGTTGTACAAAAAACAAGGCAGTTTCCTTTAGACTAGTTTTACCTTTTTCCTTAAAAACTGTTGAATTGCAGTCTAATTCTGGATAAGGTAGGAATGCACACTTACTAAACTAGCAGTCTGATGGGTTGTCAGAATCTTATCCAAAATATTTCCAAAGCAATTCTTTAGGAAGTTTTGGCAAGTTGGACCATAATGAAGCAAATGGATGCCAACTAGCTAGTGTAGGACATAGGAATTTAATCAAAATGATTAAATATTATATCCTAAGTACAGTAATGGGTTTTGATTATTCTAATAGTTTCCGAGTAAGATATGTTTCCTAAATTTTTAATAAAATGTTTCCCAATGAAACAAAAATAACTAATAGAATTAGAATCTCTGAGAAAACTTTAGATCTATTTCATTGTATTGTTTCCCATGGAGTAGTTAACACCATTAAAACCAAACTCTTTCATTCTTATTATTTCCAGTATCATTAGAAAAAGCTTGGAAATTTTCTTACTTCTAATTATTTTCAATGTAACCAAATATTTAAGGAAATGAATAAGAACCAACAATTAATAGAAATTTTGAACCCGTGTTGACATAAAATTGATGAGTTGAGAATCCTTAAATCACATATATGTAATGGATGTACACCTCTAATGCATGTGATTATGTTACAAATAAAATTTCTAGGTTGAAGCATTTCCTGCCAGGTTACAAACAAATTTTTGTTACAGATATGGTTTCCAAGTTTGGAAATCCATAGGTTGTATAGTGCACCTTGGAAGTTCAAAATATTTTTTGATTTTATTGATGAGAGTTGATAAAAAATCATGGGTGACCACAATTTTGACGATACTTTAGATAAGATTTCCAAGTTCCAAAGATACCTTGAATTTATTTTTTAATACAAAATTATAATAATAATTAAAATTTAAGGTGATAGTTTAATTATATTTTTTAATAACAAAATGATAATTAGCTTAATTAGACTTCAAGTCAAAGAATTGTAACACGCCCAACCTAGGTCACAGGTAAGGGTGTACAGGTTCTCTTCAGGGTAAAGAGGGATGATTTGTGATCTTAGTGCAGTGGATATGTTTATTCAAATGGGGTTGGTCACTTGGGAATAAATTAAAACTTTCTAGGTCAACTAGTAAAACTGACACTTCTTCAACTCAACTAGAATTTTGCATACATTTCCATGGCCTATATTTTAAAAATAAATAACAACTATAAAACTAAATGGGTGACTTGATATGGAGATACAATATACATCCACATGGTAGTCTATATCAGTCCTGTTATAGCATGATTTTCCACTCCTGATATATCATGCTTTGATGGCCTATCCCTATCCCTATGCAGACTCTTTTTACCCCATTTTCTCTCCATTACGTTGATGCTGCAGTGGAATCCTTGAAAAGGAATTTTATATGTATACATGGGTCACAAGTCTACAACCCATGTATACACAACTTGCACCATTATTAACCACGTACATCAGGATTTATGCTAAAAAAAAAAATATTTGGAGTTTTCCCTCACCAAGTAACAAATGACTTGATCCTTGGAATTCCATATGTCAAGAAATGCTCCACACTTCCCCTTGAGGGGATGTATATTGAGATATTATGAATCATTGGAGGAGGATAGATTTGGAGAGAAAAGATACTATAGTGGAATTGTGCCCCATTCTTACATACTTGAGTCTACATCCCTTTGTTCTTGAAGCATCCATTAGTTCTATTTCCCAATATTTCCTTTGTCTTTGTGAGATTTCCTTTGTATGGAAGATTGAAGTGGTGGAGGCCTAGGTGGAGAGACTCGGTTTCTCAATTTCAATGAGGTACCGATAGAGGTTGTCATTTGTATCTTTGTTCATATTAATAGAAATATCCATTTCTCATCCATTGCATGTGTAATTATGAATATTATTATCCATGGATGTATTTAGTTTGTTTATGTATTGGAATTTAGCTTGCTGTATTAGATTCTAACGCTTTACATATATCATGCTTGTATATCTTGTTGTTGTTGAGGGAAATCTGTAGGTACTAGTTTGATTGAAAGATCAACGAGATTTACTTTGAACATCTAGAGTAAGGTATGCCTCTTGTCCCTTAGTATTAATTTCGTTTATATATTTAGCATGCTTTGAAATGGGCTTATTTCTGGTGTCATCTTGTCTGTTGTGGTCCACCCCAATCCATAGGATATTTTCTCCGTAACAAAATTGGCGACTCTACTTGGGATTTCCTTTTTGCTTGGGTTTGGGTCCATGATTAGCATGATTTTCTCTCTGCTTCTCTACGGTTTTTTGTCGCGTTCAATATTTGGTTGAGTTATTGGAAGTCCATTGAAGTAATTTGGATCTTAGCTTATTTTTTACCACCTATTCCTTTGTATACGTGGGTCATAGAACTTACATTCATGTATATATGTGGGTTGCAGTGCATATAGTTGCATACATACGCTATTGTTCCTTGAACATTTGCGTACATACATTATTGCTCGTTAAACAATTGCATACATCTCTCCTTTTGATTGATATTTTGATGTGGGGAGGTTCTAGGTGGGTTGCAAATATTGTTGAGTCTTCTTGGGTTCCTGTGTTTCCTATTGACTGCTTCTATTATGACTAGATATGTCTTTTTCATTGATCATTGAAAATTATTCTTGTAATTTATCACAGTTTTGTTTTATTATTATTGCATTGTCCTTCTTGGTCTCAGTGTCTTGTTTAGCTTGTTTTCTACTTGTTGCAGGGTCTGAGAATTTGTAGGGTCTGCTTATTAAATTTTCATTGCATCTATAGTGAAAATACCAAAATATTTTTTCTTTGAATGTTTATTGCATTGTGCATATACATTGATTTGGTACTTGCATTAGGTTTTGTTATATGGAATTAGTGATTAGGATTTCATATAGGAATGATTGCATGGGCCTTTGAAATGAAATTTTGCATTACATGTAGTGGTATACCCCTTTTTCATGATTAAAAACAAGTTGCACTTGGAATTGTTTTTTAGGTGTGCATATTTACTTCCTTGCTGAGTCGTAACATCACTAGTTGCGTGTTCATCACCCTTGAGTAATCACATTCATTAAAATTAACGCTTAAATTAAAAATGATTACACATTTTTATTTGATAGAGGTGCACCAACAAGCTTAGGATTGTAGAGTATTGAAATAGGGTGTCGTGAGTAAATATTTCCAAGACTACAAAACAAAAAAACTAGGTGTTTGTCCAAGTTAGAAGTGAAATCCTTGGTATAAATAGTGTTCTTAGAAGGATCCTCTTACATAGGAGTTAAGCATGATGCATTGCACACGTTTGTGGTGGGGATATCCCCTTTCCACTTTTTGTTGAGTGTTGGAGATATTTATAGGATCTTGTTCGTATTTGAGGGATTTTGAGGTACCTTTGGTTCTTTTGAGCTTCGGGCTTTGTTACCCTACCCATACGGTAGATAATTCATGCGACCATCCATTTGAGCATTGGTTATATTGGGGTGACCTTATTTTCCTTACCTAGGTATCACAGGGGGTACTTGTAGAGGTTATTCTATGAGTGTCTTGGCCAGGTGAGGGTCATACAACATAGTCACTATATGCATTAAAGATGAGGGCCACTATAATTGGTTACACACCTCTATTTGTAGTGTATGTGAGTCTCAGGCCTCTGCTAGGAGAGACATACCTGCTACATTCGGGAACTCACTTATCCTCCCTCTCATATTTTTTGTATCTAACTTAGTTTTCTTAGGGGTGTGCTCTTTGTGCGCTAGTTAGATTTAGGGATCATAATTAGTCGAGCCTTTTTTATTTTGTGGAGTCAATGTAGATTGATTTCTGGTACCTTTCTAATCTTCACACTTAGCAGGATCATCACCTTGTAACCCTTCTCCTCCTCCTCGAAAGAGGACCATTCATTCTAGGAAACCCTTAGTACATTGTGATTCACATATGTTTCTCTCCATGAGTACTACGTATGATAACCCGAAGTTCCATCCATCTCCATCATCTGGAATGGGGGGAAGAACCACATGGATACCCAGAACTCTAGTTATACCGACCCTTGTGGGGATGACAGTTCCCATAATACACAACCCCAGCTGACAGGAAGTTTTTTTTAGAGAGTTTAGGTATTGAGACTCAACCTACTCCATTTAGTAAAATTTAGTTTACATTCAACACTCTGGATATCATTACTACTATCCCATCACCTGCCACTGGTCCTAGTGTGGACACTGGTATTGGAGTGGAGGTCACCACAACCCCTTATCTTGATCATAGGTTTAGGGGTGGTCATATTCCATCCATTTCTCCATTTGTGGGAGGATTTTCTCTCCCTTCATCCAGTATTAACATTAGGTTTCACTCTCATGGGGTGATAGTGGATACGTGAACATTGGTGCTACGACTAAAATTCCATCCTACATCCCATAGTCCACCACACCCATTCCTTCAAATTATTTTCTCATGTAGAACCCTCCTTATATCTCACACGATCCCTTGGGAAGTAGTTCTCCATATAACTACGTTGTCTCCTCATCAGTTGGTACAACTGTATTCAGAGGTTAAGTGCCTCCTCATGTGTCTAGGGGGAAACTGGCCTATAAATCCTATAACTATGGTTATATGGATCCTCCTTTTGAAGTAATACCTAATTATCAAATCCCTGTACATCCTTATATGGGCCATATGGGAGGTGGTTATTATCAGACTGTTCATGGCTACATCATTTATCATAATCAACCCTATATGAACCAACCTCTTCAAGGGGAACGGAACCATATGGGACATCCTAGGCTCCCCTTTTTGGATAATTTAAACCTACCTGACCTTTTGAAGTTGACCAACAATCTAGTATCTCATGATCTGATGTGGTTGGTTAATCCCGCTAAAATTCCTTCGAAAAGTCCGAAGTTCAAAGGTAAGAATGGTGAGGACCCTGGAGAGCATGTTACTACTTTCCATCTATGGTGTTGTTCAAACTCATTGAACCATGACTCTATTTATTTATGACTATTTCAATTCACCCTCATGGGTCCTATCATGAAATGGTATATAGAGTTTCCTGGGGGAATCTATCGGGCTTTTAATGACTTAGCCATGAACTTTATCAAACCAATTTCAACTACCGGTACACTATGAGGCTAACACCAAGCTTTGGTCAAAATTTCAGAAAGGTAAAGCCATGCACATCTTTGACCATATTCAAGAGTGGCGTCGATGAAAGAGGTTGATTAAGGTCAACATTCCACCTTAATTCTTATTGGAATGCTTCCTCAAATATTTATTGCCATATATCGCAAAGGATGTTTCAACATCAGGAGTGATTAATGAGGAACATGCTATATTTAGGGATCGATGGTTGGATTTGATATATTCTCAATCTATGCTTTTATATGAGAATATCCATAACACTCCTTGGTTAAAATTTTATCCTAAGTTTAAACTTAGGCCACATGTCGATGATATAGTTGGCTCCATAAGTATGAAGGTCGTAGACTAGGTTACACATCAAATGAGAGATTCTTATATTAACTAGTTTGCGACCAGACAAGATATGCTTGTCCACTCCCACCTTGTCAGCGGATGTGCTTTCGTTGCATTTGTTAGATCAGAAGGGTGACCAACAACTCGAAAGAAATCAAATAAAGGGAAGAAATAATAAATGAGGTGGTAATAGGAAGGAGAAATTGAATGATGAGAAGAATGTGGATAATGCTAGGGGGACAAGAAACGTAAGCGGAAGGTTAAATTCCCTTCCAAACTTTGTGGGGAGACCATCTCACATACATGTGCCGTCATATTGAATATGCCTCAAAGTACATCGCACAGAGCCCAACTGGATTGACTAGTCCTTTTCCTCAGAATCCAAATATGGATTAGAGGATGGTGGACACCAGAAGCAATTATAGTGGGAATCAAAATGCATCGGTATTTGAAGGTGGAAATGGTTGCATCAACATGATGTCAGTTGCTACTATTGTGACTCGCTCAAAATATTATGGTTCGTCACAATCCAACATGGGAAAGGAGCCTGCACCTCCTGAAATCCCTTTGCATATTGATAAGCCTGAATCTATACCTTGCATACCTAAGGGAGTCCTTAAGAATTTGGGGCACAATCCTAATGTTCAAGTTGCTCAAAATCATTCTATTGTTGAGGATTTGGGATAGAATCCCTGTGGGATGTAAACTCTTGAAGTTATTAAAACTTGTCCTTCATAGAGGATAGCCTTGTTGTATTCTCTCGGATTAGTTGATCCTAATTCCTCTACCATAGTTAGATTTAAAACTCATGAGGTCCAGCCTCACTTGCCTTACCATGTGGCTTTTCTAGTCCATGTGGAGTGTCTTAATAACACCATTAAATCCATAGTTGTTGATGAAGGCGTTGCGAGCTCTATGGTGTCTCTGAATTGTTGGAAAGGCCTTGGCTCACATGTGTTGTCAAAATATATGACTATGTTGACCGTGTTTGATGGACATTCATTTTGGTCACATGGAATTATTCCCTCCCTATAATTCTAGTTCGGAGGGAATACTGTGCCAGTAGAAGCTGAGGTGGTTGATGTGCCCCTCGATTACAATCTTTTACTAGGTCAGAACTATATTTACACTATGAAAGCGATCGTATCATCCGTGTTTTGAGTGGTGTGATTCCCTTTTGAGTATCGGATTGTGACGATTGATCAGATGTATTTCGATAATTCTCGTTCATATGCATCATTGGGATCTACTATATTGGCCATTGATAATTCTCATCTAGCAACAAAAATGTTGGTGTTAGAATGTATTTGTCCTCAATGAAAACTTTTAATATTTCGGCACCAATCCTAGCTATTAGCTCCACTGTTGGGAGTGATTTGTCACATGTGATTTCGATCCCATTTCACACTATGTATTTGGATGACCTATGAACTATTCCTTCTCTGAGAACTTGGAATGAAGATGTTATACCTACTAGGATGATAAGGCCAGTGTCTGTAGCAGAGATTGTGTATCAAGATACACTTGATCTTGCTATGGGGAGGAGGATCTCCTTGCACTTCCTGCTTGGGAAGCTGCATCATCATGCTCACATGATTACCTCGAAGATATTTTTCCTTTAGATGAAGTGATTCTCTAGGCCATGATTGGTTCATAACAGCCTTGGGAAGAGATGCATCATTAATCTTACTTCCTCCCAGAAGCATGGGACCATCCATGTATGCACATACTTTAGAGACCTAAATAGGGCTTTCCCAAAAGATAATTTCCCCACACCATTCATTGATCATATTTTGGATGAGTGTGCAAGGAGTGAGGTTTTCTTGTTTATTGATGACTTTTTGGGGTATAACCAAATCCAAATTAAACCCCAGGATCAACATAATATTGCGTTTATTTATCTTTGGGGTACTTTTCCATACCAAAAAATTCCTTTGGACCTTAAAAATGTTGGAGCCACTTTTCAGTGGGCCATAAATTTTACTTTCCATGACCTTAAGCATAATATTGAGTTTTATCTAGATGATTTAGTTGCTCATTTTTGTTTGAGGGTGGATCACCTAGAGCATTTTCATTTGGCCTTTTAAAGATGACATTGTTATCGAATTCAGTTAAATCCTCAAAAGTGCATCTTCTGTGTGAGAGTTGTTTGTTTGTTAGGATTTATTGTATATAAGGAAGGGATTAGGGTCGTTCTGTTTAAGGTTGAGGTAAAACCACAATTTTCTCTGCCGTGCATGATTAGACACCTTCAAAATTTCCAAGATTTGGGCAATTGCTTATGTTGATTCATCGTCAATTACACCAATTTGACGAAGGGATTTATGTGCTTGATGAATAAGGATACTCCATTCGCATGGGATGAGCGAGCCCATGAGTCCTTCGACACCCTTAAGAAATCCTTAAAATAGGTCCCTATGCTTAGTCCACCTAACTATAGCCATGATTTTTTGTTATATGTGGTCGCATCATAAGAGACAATTGGTATGGTTATGGTTCAAGCGAATGATGAGATACAAGAGCATGTTATCTATTATCTTAACCAGAATCTTATTGATGTTGAACTTCGATATAATCATGTTGAGAATTTGGCCTTAGCGACTATTCATCTAGTCCAATGGTTGAGAAATTATATCTTTCTTCACCAGACTATGGTCATAGCCCATATCAATCCATTTCAATTTGTCTTGACTAGACGAATGATAGGGGGAACATAATAAATGGATTGTTATGTTGCAAGAGTTTGAAATCTAATTTGTTTCATTGAAATCGAAGAAGTCATTAATATTTTCATATCTTATATCAGATTGTTAGGATTATTATTAATCCTCTCTTGGTACTCTCTTTGACCACATAAGTCTATTTGTTTATTTTTCTAGCTTAGGAGGTCTTCATCACTTCACCAGTGCATGGGGGACACATCTACTAGACATCTACCGCTTATTGTTCCTATCTACATGCATTTTGGTGCTCCAGGGATCAATCCTTAAATTTTAGGAACCCACTCGGAGTGTCACCAATAGCGTCCAATAGTTGACTCCAGTAGATATTTAGTCATGTCTAGTTGTGCTCCGATCTCAATAATTTAGATCACTTCTAGTGTCTCTAGTGCCATTTTCCATTATTCAAGGGAAAATAAGCACCTTTGTTCACCTACCCTATTCAGTTAACTGGTTTTGATCCTTTATTCACCTACCTTATTTAGTTAATTGGTTATTAACTATTTTAGTGATATGGAGTTGCACTAGTTAGCTCTAGTGGTGATTTTCCCACACTGAGTTAGCTGCTAAGTCAGTCTAGGTTGGTAGATTCAACTTCCTCTTTATGTATTTGAATTATTCCTTGATGATTGTATTATATATTCACCCATAATGTGAATATTATTGTAAGGAAAATTTCTCATACTGTTCTTCAACTCATTGTGTAATAGCAATTATTCTTCTGTATATTTTTCTTATGCAATCTATGTGAAGATTATTTCTGTCCCAAGATCTTCCTGTCAGAATATAATATGGTATTAGAGCCTGGTCAATATATTTGAATCTCCCTCGGATACTTCCATTGATGCGTCATATATTTTTCTCATTATCGAATAAGAGGTTGATTTGTATTACATAAATTTTCTTTCTAGTTTTGTGCAGATACAAAAATTTCAAGATGAAGAAATTTCTCATTCAATTTGAATTTGTGAAAGTATCTTTGATGAGAATCCTTCTACTGTTTTTATCGAAGCTTTTGAGAAATTTTATTTCTCATGTTTTCAAGCATCTATTCCAGAAGAGGATATTCTAACCTCCATTGTTGAAGAAAAATCTTCTTCCATTCTACTCAGTCATTCTCCGGTGATTCTTCTATCCTAAATTTTGTACAAAGTTTGCAGTGACTACTCAAGGAGCTGGAGAAAAAATTGATTCCTCTCTCTCCAATATTGTTGTTTGTGTGAAGAGAAGTGATATTTTTTATGTTAGGGAATAAATATCATATTTGGGAAGTAGTCCATTCACCCTCAAAGATCCAATTCTTCCAGTGAATTTCTGCTTGATCACTTGCACCGATAAACAAAGTTTTGTTCAAAAATGATAAATTTGTGCATATTCCATCCTAGTGGTGCACTTGGGACTTTTATTCCACATTATTGGATATTATCTCACCTTATTTTGTTCGAATTTAGAGTTTCAAGTCCTCTTAGTTATTCTTGGAACTGATCTCATTAATTTTGGTGTGAAAAATCAAGCACCTCATGTCTCTTTCAAAATTACTGTTGGGGATTCAATGTCAATTTCTTATTCTCAGTTTGCTGATATTAATATTTTTGAATCATTGGATATTTTGGAAGCTATATCACATTATGGATCTCAAGCATTTACTCTCCATGATTCCAGGCCTCCTCCTCCTTCCCGCTTGATCACATGCTCATCTCCTCACAGTGCTAGAAAAGGTGGAGACCTCTTGCATTCGCTTGGATTCTTTCTTCTCTCATCTAGAGATGATTTTGATTAAAATGGTTCGAATTATCAAGCACATCAAGACTCATTTGAACTTGTTTTCAAGATCAAGTTAAATGAGTGCTCACTTTTTTCTCTTTTGTCAGATTATCTCAGTTGCTCTACATTGTCCCATAATCTCTTATGCAGTTGTATATGTTCCAAACATCTAATAAAGTTAACACCTACTTGTATTTGGAGTATTTTATTTTTGGTGCATCTCATTGTCCAATTTTTAGGAAGGATTTTCCCCATGCGGTTTTTCCTTTTCCTCATTTTACATGGATAAATAATTTTTTACATTTAGATTGTAATGGGTTACCTTTGGTATTAGTTACTTGGGAGCATGTTGTCCAAAGTTAGGATTAAATGGGGTGTTAGGATTATTATTAATCCTCTCTTTGTCCTTTATTTTACCACATAAGTATATTTTTTTATTTCCCTAGATTAGGAGGTCTTCATCACTTCACCAGTGCATGTGGGACACATATACTAGACATCCACCACTTATTGCACCTGTCTACATTCATTTTGGTGCTCCAGGGATTAATCCCTATAATTTAGGAACCCACTCGAAGTGGCACCAACAGTGTCCAATAGTTGACTCCAGTAGTTATTCATTCATGTCTAGTTGTGCTCCGATCCCCATCAATTATATCACTTCCAACGTTTCTAGCACCAGATTGCATGATTCAAGGGAATATAGGTGCCTTTGTTCACCTACCCTCTTTAGTTAATTGGTTGTGGGCCTTTTTTCACCTACCTTCTTGAGTTAAATGGTTACTAACTATATTAGTAATCTGGAGTTGTACTAGTTAACTCTAGTGGTGATTTTACCACACTGAGTTAGCTGCTAAGTCAGTCTAGGTTGGTAGATTCAACTGCCTCTTCAGGTATTTGAATTATTCCTTGATGATTGTATTAGATATTCACCCATAATGTGAATATTATTGTATGGAATATTTCTCATATTGTTCTTCAACTCATTGTGTAATAGCACTTATTCTTCTCTATATTTTTCTTGTGCAATCTATGTAAGGAATATTTATGTCCCAAGATCTTCCTGTCATAATGTAATTCAAATATCCCTAGTCTGGATGAAGATAAGGTTCATGAGGATTCACTCGTGGATGAACATATTTTCCTCATTTCATTTGTAAACCCTTGGTATGGTGATATTATTATCTATCTTTGGACATTGAACGCCCCCTCACATTTCAAGGGACTGACATTGGTGTTTATGTCATAATTCTAAGAAATACCTCATTATCGGTGATACTTTGTATAACCTTGAGGTGGAATCCATTTTGCGTCATTGTTTAACTCATGATGAGGCTGATGTTGTGATAAATGATTTCCACGGTGGGGCATGTGGTGGTAATTTATCTGGGCTATATACAACCCAAAAAATCTGAAGAGAGGGTTATTATTAGCCATCAATCTTCAAATATTGTGTTAATGCGGTCAAGCGATGCCACCCTTGACAGGTGTTTGCATGAAATATGCACTCGCATCCTGCCATGTTACATCCTATTATCATCATCGGTCCCTTCCCTAAGTGGGGGGTAGACTTTATGGATTGCAACCCAGCTTTGGATGGGGGGAATAATCACATTATAGTGGCCATATAATACTTCACAAAATGAGTAGATACTATGCCTATGATTAAATATGATGGTGAGACGACCACTCATTTCATATTCAACCATATTATCACTCAATTCGGAATCCCGAAGGAGCTTGTCACTAACCATGGAATACACTTTCAAAATAATATGATGACATAATTATCTTCGAAACTAGGGTATAAGAAAGAACACTCTTCTTCTTACTACCCTAAAGAGAATGACCAGGTTGAAGCAATTAACAAGTACCTTAAATCCATTCTACAAATAACCATCACTCAAATCAAAAGAAGCTAACATATCATGATTTACCCTGCTTTATGGGTTTACCGAACCATAGTTAAAATTGGCATTGGATTTTCTCCATATAAACTAGTGCATGGGGTCGAGTTGGTTTTACTGGTTGAGTGTGAAATTCCTTCATTGAAGCTAGCCATAGAGTTTCTACCTAAAAATTTTGAGTTAGAAGAGCATTTGGTCCACTTAGATCACCTAGATGACAAACATTGGGATCTTGTAGTGGCTCTAGAGGTAAATAAGTGTCGTGTTAAGGCTCAGTATGACAATTTTGTTTGTCCCCGTTGATTTAGTGAAGGTGACTTGGTCCTCTTGTATGATCAAGCAAGTGAATTTTTAGGGGTGGGTAAGTTTAACCCCATGTGGTATGGGCCTTATGCGGTGAAGCATGTCCTAGAGAAAGGAACATATGAGCTAGCAGAATATGAAGGGAATTCCTTAGTAGAGCCTAGAAATGGGCTCTATCTTAAGAAATACTATGTTTAACATTTATCCAAGGTTGAAATCTTATATATTACTATACAACTTGCATAGCTTGTTTTCGATCTCCTTGTAGTGTTATTGATTTGTTGACATGATTCTTGTTTTGTGGCAGATGTTGATGGAGTCTTCTATCTATTTAGGATTCGCTCATGGTTCCATTCACCACATCCAAAACCTAGCTTCAGCTTGCTGGGTTATATATGCACCTGAGGGTCATTTGGTGTCTGCGAGAGGTGTGTTTCTATGACCATCATCAAATAACATTGTCGAGTATAGAGCCATGATTGAATTATTATGCGATGTCATTTCCAATGGTGTTCGATCTCTTGAATTTCATCTTGAATCCTAGTTAGTGGTGTCATAGTTAAATGTCCTGTACCATATCAAGGATCCTACATTCTTGAGAAGGTCCTTGAGGGTAACATTGTTGGAGAAAAAAAATGATTACATTACATACATTCACATGCCTAGACTTTATAATCATGTTGCTGATTCATATGCAAATTACGTATTGGATTTACACTTGTCACATAAATAAATAAGCATGAACATTAAAAATCATTCACATTTAAACACATGTGTAAATTTATCCAACCAATCACTTCAAGTTTCTATTTTTGGAATAGAGTTAAAAAATGGTGTCATAGTACAAAATGTCATAAGTACTAAAACAAGGCTTTAAGTAACCAAAATACGCATGACCGATACAAAATTTCTACATAGGAATCTATGCCTATGGGCCTTAATTATGATCATGATAATATACGATTGCATTGAACAAATTCCTAAACAACCTAACCCACAAATGAGGTACCCCCACTACATGTCTTTGCATAGCCTCGGGCAAGTCCTTGACTCGCACCATGGGTATCATGTGTGTCAATTGGGTGTTGTTCCCATGTATGTTTCGTAGCATCCGATCGGCATCCGTGCCGATCATCTCGTCACCTCGTCCCCTAATGTTAGTACTTGATACCACCAAAAACATGTTTTTGATTTCCAAATACATCAAAAATACAAAAAAATAAATAATTAAAAAAGTCACACAAATGGGATCTTACCTACATCGTCATATGTGGACCGTGGTTGTAGTGGCATGTCAGAATCTCCACGGAATTTGATCTCTGCATAAACATAGTCATCTATGACAATGACTTGTCATCTCTACCAATGGAAGAAGTGAAGTTTGAAAGGAGTGGGTATCCTTCCTCCCCCTAACCTCTGCATCACCTCTACCCAACGGTCTAGGACAGATCTCATAGACTGTGAGGAGGGAACTCAACTCTAGGGATGAGACTCGGTACCCTCTCCAAGAAGAAAGTGATCAAAATGCTGTCCTAACCGAAGTTCTTTATCCTACCCAATTTGCAATCATTCAATTGTTGTTTCATGGTGCTCAACAATGTTGTGCTCCAGTCATACACTATAGGTCTCATGCACTCTACCGAGTAGAAAATGAGAGGTCATGATTCTTGATGAAGTGATGCCAAACCTTCTATTCTTACCAATACCAAAATTATCACTTTGAGAATAAGAATCTAGATAGAATTCACCAAAAATTGAATTTTGATCTTTTGTTTGTCAGGAATGCAATTCAGAGCTATGTACTCCTCAATAGTGAGTCCTCCACCCACTCCACGAGCTCATAGGTTTACTACCTCACCTTGGTGGGATAGTCCTGTGATGAAGTAGATGTACTCTACTTCTATTCTCAATGGAATAACATCCAGTATGAAGGCCTCTGTGTCTGGATCCCAGTAATCGACGAACATCTATAGGAGTCTTGGTTGAGCCATCACACCCCCCAAGGTTTCAAAATTTATACAAACCACAACTTATAAAGTATTTTTTATCATTCCATCACCAAGAACTACCCTATCAACATATTCATGCTCACTTTCTCTCCATTCCAAAAGCATTTTGCCAAGCAAAATCAGGATTTTGTGAGTTTTCACCATGAATTTGGACATAGCCAGTTCTATACGTGATTGTTCCTGATAATTGGAGTGTATGTATGCGGACAAGATTTTATTTTCTCGTGTACATACTTCCTTATATGCAACCCAATGAACTGTGACCTGCATGGGCTAGGATCCTCATCTTTAGGCACCCCATGCATGAAAATTCACCACTTGATCTGAAATTAATCTGATTTGAAATTTTAGGATATTTTAACCATTAAAATACATGTGAATTTGAATGTTAATTATTCCTTAAACATGCTTATCAACAAAAAATTGACATGCTTTAAAAACATTCACAAAGCAGAAAATACTAAAATGCAAATCAGAATAATAGACAAAGTTGATAACAGAGTTCACCCCTCCTGGGCTATGTCTTTGGGCCACTACCAAATGGGAAGGTCGATCTAGTAGTCTTGAAAAATATTAAAATTGAGTGTTCTGGAAACACTTCAGAATTATGTTTTTCAAAAGCATAAAATAATAGCACCATTGAACTCCTTGCGAAATTCTGAGAAAAATGAGTATAAAGTTGCCTATATGTTCCTGCGACCTCCTATGGCACGCAAAACGAGATACACCTCTAAAAATAAGACAAATTAGTACTGAAAGTGTACAGATTATGCCTCAAGATCCATTCCCATAAATGGCCTCTGTGCCTTCGGAAGCATGCATGTACATGTCTCGTAATCCATGTAGACATGTACTCTGTAATACCCATAATGTGCCCCTTCGCTTGCTCAAAACATTAGTTTTTTATAATGTTCAAAAGTTGTTTTGGAGGTCCGTGGGCCATGGCCATGTGCCCATTTGAATCTAGACTCTCCACCCTTTAATATTTTCTCGCCATTCCTTGCCACAGTTCATTTGTATGGCATGTTGGTTAGAGTGTTGGCGCATGGGGAAAAGGTCTCAGGGTCAAACCCATGGGCCTCTCCCCTCTATTAGTTCTTTTTTGCGGTGGCTATTGTATATGATACCACAATATATTATATGGTTGCCTTATTATATGTCCTATGGTCCACTTTGCGGTGCATGATAATATTTGTTGCGAAATTTTTGGATAAGATATGGTATGGTTAATTTTTATCGTATTGTTTGTTATATGTTCCACACTTAGGCTTACCCAAGGTTTATAACGCGGCACATTGGTTTATACGATATAGTTCAAGGAATATGTATGTGGCGCATAAATTATATGAATTGGATTTTGTAATATGGTTAATG
The DNA here is from genome assembly GCA_001517045.1 of Pseudotsuga menziesii. NCBI lineage: Eukaryota > Viridiplantae > Streptophyta > Pinopsida > Pinales > Pinaceae > Pseudotsuga > Pseudotsuga menziesii. Next base: position 186,390 of record LPNX010423436.1, read on the forward strand.
TAGCAAGGTTATGGTGTATGCTTTGACATATGATAATGTAGATACTAAGGCAGGCCTTGGCGTTGGCATGGGGTTGAGGGCTAAGCCCTCGATCGCCCCTCTTTTGACAAGGTCATGTTTTATTATTATAAATGGAGTACATAGTGACCTTAGTGAAGGTTTTGGGTTCAATTCCCATAACTCCAACCAATAACTGCAACTTAACCATTTTTTAGCATTTTAACCTTCATTGTCGAACTGCTGAGAACTTCATCTGGAGGTTGTTTCACCTTAAATGATGTCACTGGAAAGCTTATGATGAGCTCTTTCATCATGTAAGATTTTATTTTCACTTTGAAGAATTTAACTTAGATCTACTTTGATATGATCCACCTGGATCACCACTAAAACTGAAAATTAATACATTGAATGAATGAGTAATGTGATTATGAGTTACTTGGTCCTGATCGCTCTGTGTTTTGTGGCCCATAGCTCCCATAATTTTTCATTTGAAGTTTTGAAGTCCAACTAGATCTAAATGCACTATTTTGGGTAAAAAACTAAATGGTATGGTAAAAATGCCATTTTTTACTATTTATTAATTTTTTTTTTTTTTACCCACTTTGCCTATAATATGGATTTCTTATTAACTATTTCCAGCTGTTTGGGATAATATTTTTGTGTAGGATATCCATTTGATTCACTTTCACCAAGACTTTGACTCGTTCATAGACATGACAGGTATAATATTAAATTGGCAGATAGGATAGGACCTTTCTTTTGTATGCATTATGCATTATCCTATGACTATGCCACCTCAACCATAGGTACAAAACCACTTCACAATGTCACAGAATATTCATAGTTATACTAGAAGTGTTATTATGTAAGTGGTATAACTTTCCTTATCAAGGGTACCCTATTTAGATCCTGCTTTGTCATTTGGTTCACATGTTGAGCGTCCTCCCTTAGGTATCGGATTCCCTCATAGTCCCATCGTGCCTCTGAGTAAAGAAATTCCTACTCTTTCTTGACCCTTATGCCATCTATATCCTACAGGGACTCTCATTTTATCAAGTTGTAATTGCATTGCATGCATCTGCTTGTTGTATTGAGCTTTATGTCGGTTCCCTGCTTCAATTTCATAATCCATATAGCCCGAGCTTGTCTGAATCCTATCCATGCATATCCTTTCATATATATATATATATATATATATATATTGTAGCTTTATTATCCCTTTACCAGAGGAGACATCCCCCTGAGTGTCCTTATCCTGCATATGCTTTATTGCATTGAGCATATGTTTGTTCCACTTCTTGGAACTACATTACTTACCCGTGACACTCGTTTCCTCCTTAGTGTACTATAATCATTTTTATTCTTTTTCAAGATTTTCAAATATGAAAAAGACCAAAAAAAAATCATAAAACATAAAAATCCAAACGGGAAATTATATCACTTTCTATTGTCAACTGTCGTGTCATGTCTCCTTCGAACATAGCACAACCCATTCATCCATTGGTTGGGTTACTAGTATGATCTTAGGAGTTGTACTTGTTATTTATGAGTTTTGTTCACTGACTGGTTATGCTTCCATTCCCTATGGAGCCTCTATCATGCATCTTGTGTCACAGAGTTATCCTAGTACGCATTTTGAGTCTATGCTACCTATGAGTCTTGATCTTCCTTATGCTCTTGTTTGAAGGAAGTTTTAGCCTGAGTTGGCCACAACTCAGTTATCTTGTCTCTGCATGTCAGCCATTCCTGATACATTTGTTACTAGTTCATGCACATCTTATTCATTTGAGTTCTTCCAAATTATCCACCGTTGTTGTGTACCTAGCACTGGTTGATGGGGGATTCCCTAATTCCTTCCTTCCAGTGGATTCTATTCCATCGACTTCAGAACATTTATTCTAGAATGGGGATCTAGATTCCAGTGAGTTCCTTGAGACTTGCATTCATTAGTGGTAGATTCTCTTTCCATCGACATATTTGGGAATACATCAATGTCCCCTGATCGATGGATTCTCTCAAGTACTTGACCTAAACAAATCCATTCATGCTTGTGTATTTTCACTCTGTACCTTGATTCTCATTATCATTATTGGTGGGATATCTCACGTCTATTAATGGTATACATCAATGACTTGTACTTAGAAGATGGTTCATCATGTTCAACTGTGACACCTGTATTCATGTGATGGGACATGTACTAGAAAGGGTTTGTGTAGAAGACCTCCGAGCTGGGTGACATTCCATATATGATCCGTCATTGATCGTTCCTGTAGCTATGAGATTTCAGCTCTCATGACTAGATTCCAGTGTAGCATTTTATGTCTTCATTAAGTATGGAGACCTTACTTCACTGTATATTGTACGTGGTGATGGCCACTCATGACATATGTCTATTATGCCTATTCATGGCCATTTTACTGTTATGTATTTGGGACTTCTATGTATACTTCATATCTATAGTCATGTGTAGAGATGTATCATTATATTATACTGATGAGTGGCTGGTTGTTTCGACCTAGGTATTCATTACTCCACTCTGGGGACTATTATAATGTATTTGGAAATCACATATTACCTCACATATTAGGGGGAATCTGTTATAGGATGATTTTCCACACCTGATATATCATGATTTATTGGTTTGTCCATGTCCATATGCAAACTCTTTTTACCCCATGTTAATATCACTAGAATATGCACCTAGACTACTAAGGTCCAAAGTCTAGAGAATCTTAACTTAAAGGATGACTAGGTTTATGGTTTTATAAAAATGTAAAAGAAACAAAGATCAGGCTAACATATCAGATTATTAACACTGGATGTATAAATATCATAAAAAATCTATAAATATTACAAGAATGAAATTATATAAGGAGAGGACAAGCTCTGTTTAGATCATTGATAAATATACAAATCATTCATAAGAATCCAAGTATAGGAAACAGTTATCCAATCGAAAGAATTATGAATAAAATATAACATTTATCATTTAAAAAATTAAAACAAAACTGGCTCATCTCACTTATAATCACTTCAAAGAATTCTTTATCAACATAGGAAATTAATACATGCCTGCAAAATATAGTAGCAATCTGATCTCCACACTCCTAATGCCTTTACATTGTTCACTATGACATCTTATATACAAAAAGTTTCCAAACTAAAAAAGTATAAGATCCATATTTCATGGATCTGAATAAACAAAATATATACATCTCGATTACGTCAATCTAGATCAGATTATTTCAAAACTAAGATGAATCCCTAATACTAACACCTGTATAAAAAAATTCTAATATTATCTAACTAATAGTTGTCTATTTGTTTATTGAGATTATCTAAAAATCATGACCTGTATCTTGAGCTGGAATCATTCATGAATAGTTAGAGTTTCCTAGATTCCTTGGCTAGGATAGTTATGTGTAAATTGAACCCAAGTGATAGATCAATTACACTCACAAAATTGCTAATCAAACATGCAAAATTCACACAAAAGGAAACTGAAATTGGAGCATAACTTAATCCTGTATTGAATAAGTGTACATAATACAACCATATGAAGCAATATGCCGCTCAAATATATAATTACATGAGATATTCAAAAGCACTAGGTTGCTATTAGAATTGGTCAAAAAGCAGGATTACTAAATCAAGTCAAATCCCCCATAGGTGAAAAAAGGACTTTCCAAATCTACGAAGATCCTCACGAATTAGATAAAACAAGTGGGAAAGATAATAAGTGGTGAAAAGACAACTCATTCATGCTTTTGTTTGGATAAAATGAAGGAGGATGATGTGGGGAAAAAACAAGGCAAGTTCCCCTAGACTAGCTTTTCCTTTATGCCTTAAAACTGCTATAAAGCAAGGCAGCTTTCAAAAAAATAGATATGCACTTTTAGGAAATAGGAATAAAACAATACTTGCTAAATATGTTTCCAGGATGATTCCAAAGCGCTTCATGACCCATTTTAGCAAGTATTGACTTCTAGGAACATGTGGAATTCAACTAGCATAGAGAGGGCATCTAAGAATATAGGAATACGACAAACATTAGAGGAAATTTCAATTTAAAATGGGCCTTCCAAAAATAATACAAATTCCATGTCATCATGTATTAGCCAATCAAAATTCTTTAAAATTTAAAAAGGGAGCACCTCTTAAACAAATTTTTAATGTAAATTTGGGGATAGGTATCATAAAAAAAAACTACTTTTTTTGTTCGTATTTTCGACATATCTCCCTGTTTGTTTACTCAAATTTTGATTGGGAGAGCTCGTTGGATGTGGAATTAAATTCCACATCCAACGAGTACCCACTCAGCATACTTTTGATGGGCCCCGCTACCCCGAAAACAAGAAATATATGAAAAAACATGACGATGACATTATCATAAGGTTTTTCAGGTATTTCTTATTTTTGGGGTAGAGGGTCCCATCAAAAGTATTCCGAGTGGGTACTCATTGGATGCATAATTTAATTCCGCATCCAACGAGCTCTCCTGATCGAAATTTGAGTAAAAAAACACGGAGATATGTCGAAAATGCAAACAAAAAAGTAGTTTTTTCTTTTCTTCCCCCAAAATTAATAAATATTATTTTATTATTTTAACTATTATTTTATTAATTTTCCTTAGGAGGCCCATTTTGAGTTGAAATTTCCTCTAATGAATGATTAATTAATGTCAAATATGGGTAACTATGGGTTGATTATTCTAACACCCCCCACTTAAGCTTGAATTTATGAGTAAATATCAGAAAATTATAGGGCCTAGAAACAAGGCATAGTCACCCTTTTGCATACTGCATGTCCATACAACCAAGGAAAGAGGCAAAAATCCAGTGGCAAAATCCTTCCTTAAACATGGACATAATTTTTTTTGGGAAATATTGTTATCAATCATTCTTCACCACGTGATCAGAAATCCCCAGCTGTGATTTGAGATTACTGAAGGTCTTCTCACAGAATACTTTGGTGATCATATATGCTACTTGTTCTAAAGATGCGCAGTAGAGTAGAGCAATGGTACCATCATGCACAAGCTCCTTGATATAGTGCATATGGATCTCAATGTGCTTGGTTCTTTGTGTTTGAACTGGATCAATGGAGATTCTAATGGTGCTTTGATTGTCACAATAGATGACTGTTGAAAACTCTGATTCGAAACCACATTCTCCAAGTATCCCATACAACTATAAACATTAAGTAGCTACATTTACAACTCCTCTATACTCTGCCTCTGTAGATGAGAGTGCTATGGAACTCTGCTTCTTACTTGACCAGCTGATTGGTCCTTCTGCAAGCATGAACACATATCCCGAAGTATAATTTTGATCTATGTTTTCACCTGCCCAATCACTATCAGTAAATCCAACTAGCTCTAAGTCATATTTTGCTTTGTATAAAATCCCATGAGTCCTTGTTCCCCAAACAAAGTTTAGGATCTTCTTGGATGCTCTCCAATGGATCTGATGAGGCTGATCCATGTATCTCAAAGCCACAATAACTGCATAGTATAAATTAGTTCAAGCATGTGTAAGATAAAACAAACACCCAATCAACTTCCTATATAGTGTATTATTTACCATAGGAGAAGAACCTGCTTTCTTAAGCTTAACTCCTAAGAGGAAAGGAGTCTTGATTGTCTTGCAATATTTCATGCTAAAACTAGTGATAAAATATGAATCATACTTTGACCAATGAACCTTTATTCCATGTTGGGATTGGGAAATTTCAAGACCTAATAATTGGCTCAACAATCCCAAATCTATCATAGAAAAGGCATGGCTCATTGCATCCTTCAAGGAGGAAATCTCTTTCTTTGAACTTCCCAGAATTAGTAGGTCATCTACATAGAGAAAAGTAATCATTAAAGAACCATTAATCATCTTCAAATAGACATTAGGATTAGACTTGCATCAAACAAAACTCAGTGACAGCAGAAAGCCATCAATCTTAGCATACAAAGCCCTGGGGGCTTGCTTGAGCCCATACAATGATTTGTTTAACCTGCACACTAAATATGGATTAGATACAAAACCTTATGGTTTCTGCATATAAATCTCTTCATTCATATCTCCATTTAGAAAGTCACACTTCACATCCATGTGATGTACCTCCCATTGCTTCGAAGCTGCAATGGCTACAGCTAGCCTTATGGAGTCCATCTTTGCCATTGGTGAAAAGGTCTCATTGTAATAAATACCATGTACCTGAGAGTAGCTTTGGATTCCAATATTTCCTTATATTTCAAAGATGAACCATCAACAACAAAATTATTTTTAAATACCCACTTACACTTCACTAGCTTTGTCCTTGGGGGGAGATCAACCAGTTCCCATGTATTGTTCTTCTGGAGCGAGATGAATTCTTATTTCATGGATGTTTGCCATATTGTATCATGTGCTGCATATTCATATGTCTGTGTATTAGAATCTATCATCAAATAACACTTCTCAGCAAAGAGTGGATTTTTCACACAAAGGGCACTCTCAAATTGAGATCTAGTCCTCCTAGTGTCATTAGGATTTCTAGCTAGTTCCCCAGCTGCATGAATGGTCCTTGCTTCCCACTTTGGAATTGTAGGGTTGTTAGGATCTGTAATTAATTCATCATTATCATACATATCAGAATCAGTAAACTCATTAGTCTCTTCACTTACAATCAATGGTTGTGGTGGTGAAGAGGAATCTCCAACTTCAACTGCTGCTAAAGGCTCTTCTTCGAACCGAACACTTATTCCAATGAAAGATTTGTTAGTGCTCAATTTGATCAGCTTGTACCTTTTTGAATCTTTAGAATACCCCACAAATGGGCACTCTTGTATTTGGGGTTGCAAAGCCTTCCTCTTTTCAGTTGGAATTCTAGCCCAAGCCTTTGAGACAAAAATCCTGAAATGGGTCACATCTGGCTTGTGCCAACTCCAAGCTTCAAAAGGAGTCATACCATAAAACTTATTATGTGGCACCTTATTCTAGATATAGGATGCACAATTCATAGCCTCGACCCAAAACTTTGGTGGAAAATTTTTAGCCTCCATCATGCAAGCTTCCATCTGCTTCAGTGATCTGTTCTTTCTCTCAGCAACACCATTTTGCTGTGGTGTGTAAGGAATATAATGCTGCATCTGGATACCTGCATCTTTGCAATACTAGATGAACTCAGACTTGACATACTCACCACCATTGTTAGATCTGAGGATCTTGAGTTTCCTCCCAGATTGGTTTTCAACCATGGTGCTAAAGACTTTGAAGAGGTCAAAAACTTTAGACTTATGCTTTAGGAAGCAAACCCAACAATACCTAGAAAATTTATCTATGAAGGTGAGTGCATATTTTTCTTGAATCATGGACATATGAGGGAATGGACCAAAAATGTCATTGTGGATCAACTCAAGGGGTGCATAGCTTGAGGTGCCAACAACCAAGGCATGTACTCTCTCCTTGTCTTCTGAATTTGATCCTCCTTCCCTCTTCTTTGAGAAATCAAGAAGGGAGATATTGTTCTTCTCTACGAGTTGGGTCAACATGTCAATTTGGTTTTTTAGACAAGATCTCTCAGGATGATAGCCCTTACTGCAGTATGCACACTTGCTCATTTATCCTTTATTCTTCTTCTTCTGAGGGTTCTTCTTGGAGCCAAGAGGAATCCTCTTGAGACTTTACCTTGTCTCTCTTTTGCTTGGGTGGCTTTTTAGCTTTTTTCTTTCTTTTTAAATCCACCTTTGAATCTCTAGCAACCAAATCTTGGTATTTGGAAGGTTTGATGGTGCCCATCATCACCAATTTATCTTGCTCTTGAGTGAGGGATTCCATGAACTCAACAAGCTTAGGCATCTTCTAGGTTCGAGCTATAAATTTAGTAGCATAGAAGGTAAAAACAAACACTAAATAGTTAGAACCAATCTTTTAGAGAATGGTCAAAAATAGTTTCTCCTCCTTCTTTTCAATCCCACATTGTTTTAATTGAAAAACAAGGACCTTAAACTTGGTAAAATAGAGTTGCAATTATTTGAAGCTATTGGGACTCAAGGAGATGAATTCATTCTCGATTTGATTTCCTCTCATCTAATATATCTTTCCAAAAATATCTTCAATATTCTCCCACTCCTCATTAGTATATTTCAATGAATCAAGATGAAAGAGGAGGTCTCTTGAAATATTCAGACACAAAATACCATAGGCCTCATCCCTCCTGTTGTGCCATTTGATTTTCTCTGCAGCTGCATTGGGATCTACCTTAGTATCCATGGTAACCCTGTAGATACCTTTTTCTCTCAACAATATCTCCATCACATCTTTCCATTAGAAGAAATTGAATGGAGTCAAGATGATCCTTTGAGATTGGTCTATATCTCATCTCATGTGCCCTTCAGTCAGCAGAATGTGCTCCTAGTCATGTCAAACCTGAAATAAAAATTTGGATGGAGATAAATAAATATACAAAGGCTCTCATACCATGTGGAAATTGAACCCAAGTGATAAATCAATTACACTCACAAAATTACTAATCAAACATGCAAAATTCACACAAAAGGAGACTGAAATTGTAGCATAACTTAATCCTGTATTGAATAAGTGTACATAAGAAAACCATATGAAGTGATAGGATTCTAAAATATATAATTACATGAGAGATTATAAAGAACTAGGTTTCCATTTGAATTGGTAAAAAATCATCCTTACTAAATCAAGTCAAATCCCCCATAGGTGCAAAAAGGAATTTCCAAATCTATGAAGATCCTCACGAATTAGCTAAAACAAGTGGGAAAGATAACAAGTGGTGGAAAGACAACTCATTCATGCTTTTTTTTGGAGAAAAGGAAGGAGAATGATGTGGGAAAAAAACAAGGTAAGTTCCCCTAGACTAGCTTTTCCTTTATGCCTTAAAATTGCTGTAAAGCAAGGAAGCTTTCAGAAAAAGAAGATATGCACTTTTAGGAACCAAGAATACAAGTAGACTTGCTAAATATTTTTCCGCAATGATTCCAATGCACTCCATGACCCAGTTTAGCAAGTATTGACTTCTAGGAACATGTGGAAGTCAACTAGCATAGAGAGGGATTCTAGGAATCTAGGAATAAGAAAAAATGATTAATTAATGTCAAATATGGGTAACTATGCGTTGATTATTCTAACAAGTTAAAACATCCAATGTATGAGATCATTTCTTCAGTCTAGACTACTCTTCCTCCATGGCTTTCATTCGATTATGAAGATCTTTGTTTTGATTTACCATTTCTTCATACTATTTCTCAGTGACCCTTTTTATCCTTAAGGATTCTTTGGATACTATGATAAGTTCTTGGTAGCTTGTATCTATTTCTTCCATGGGGGATTCACTAGTTGACCAATATCCTAGCACGTTAGTTCATATTGCGGGTTTTAAATTTCTTAAAAATTAGGCCAATATATTGCAGGTATTGGGGGAGATGACGGGTTTACGGAGGGGGAGATGAGGGGTTTACGGTGGGGGAGTAGGGGGGTTTATAAGGATTAGGGTATCAAAATTGGTGGTGGGGAGGTTTAAAGTATTGGGAAGGGGTTTCAACAAAAGGATTTTGGACCAATATCTAAAGAAATTAAGGGTATTCTTTAATATTCCATGATTGCACGTGCTACATGAGAGGTTCACTGAGTGAAGCCCCCGTGATTTCTTCCAAGTATTCTCGCAGTATTCTATTAGCAATCATCAGCTTCTCATTTGAATCATTAAGGTACCTGTTTTGTTCTTTAAAATATTTTAAAGAAGTCTTCAATACTTCCACCTCTAATAATGATTTCAAAATTTCATATTGCCAGGAGTTTCTTTATCTTCTAAGGGTTTTGAACTTGAAACATCTTCAGAATCAACTACCTTTTCCTTACCTTTGTAGAATTTTTTGGAAATATCTGTTGTATGCATTAGTTCTTTTTGGATTTCTGCTAGAGATTGTTCTTCTTCTTGATAATGTTCCTCTACATCTTGTACATTCTCTTCACTAGATGAGTCTTCTATCATAGTTACAATATTTTTTTCGAAACTTAGGGCTTAGGATTGATTTTATATTCATTCTCAATTTGTTTTTAGATCTAGTCTTCGACCTCCATCTATTTTCATCATTATTTTCAAAAGGGGCTTCCATCTATTAGTTGTTGAGTTCACAATTTCCTGAAATTTCCTCCTATAGGAGTATCTAGAGCCAATATTTCTTCTTTTTTGAACTCAACAACTAATTTTCTTTGAATTTGAGTTCTGTAAATCTCTGTCATGGAAACGATATCACCTACTTTATGCACCTATTCATATTTACCTTCGAGCACTTTCCTCTTTTTCCTTCTATACTGTCTCTTTATCTCCTCATCAACATGCTCTCGAGTTTTGGCTTCAAAACCAGACTAAGAAATAAAGTGTTGCCAAGATCTACTAGTCTTCCCCAATTCATAAATTATCTATATTTTAATCAAACCGTGATGGAAAACTGAATGGATACTATGCTCGAGATGATTTCTTACCCGCGCAACCATTTTTTCTACACTCTTCAATAGGTAATAAGGTAATTTTATTTTAAATTCTCCATTAATATGCAACAGAAACCTCAAATGGTATCTGAATATGGTAGCAAAACGTCCCTCAAAAGTAATATAGTGTTGAACCAACTTTAAAATGTTTCTCCATTTAGGATTAACCCTATTTAAATGAATACCTTTACACCAATCTAAACTTTTAAAACCAGGCAAAAAAAACTGATTGAGATTAACTTCAAACAAACGCTTTCCAAACCATTTTTCATCTTCAGCAAGTACACCAATGGATTTTGCAATGGTAACTTCATCTACCTTAAAAACTAGGGTTTGAAAATCCACTACAAATTCTCTATAATTATTTATAAAAGAGTTTGTTACCTACAAATGGCAACCTTTCATTTGTTCACATAATGAAAACCAACCCGCGGTCTTCATCCTTTCTGCACATCCTTGGAATTCATCCATCCATTTAACGTTACCTGGCTCTAATCTAGATATTTTTCCACTAGGTATTTTAACCACTTCCATCATGATATGGAGGCTCTTCTAACTTTAGTCCCTATTAAAACAGTCAAACAAACCTAAACTATGCATAGAAAGGCCGATTAACAGTCTATAGGGTTAACTGAGAGTTTGAATCCTGGGTATAATTACATTGCACTTATTTCTTGATACGCATCCTGAGCTCTTGTCAGTTTCATTATTCAGAAGGACTAGTTTTTAACCACGTGTCCTATACATATCATATTCTCTTAACATGTGGAAACAATCTGACAATGCCATCATATCCTCCATTGTTTAATGCACTGCTAATATGTACCAAAAACATAAATGAAATACAATCACCATAAAAAAATCCTAACCTTCATCATGTAGAGGTAAATCTTTTATTTATTTAGAAAATGAAACCATTTACACATTAGGCCATGCACATTTCAATTAAGAACTTTGAGAAATTTAAAGATTAATGAAAGAATGAGCCTTATTTGTTTTAAAATGGAACAATGATAAAATAAATTATTTAAAAGAACCTAAGAACTAGGGTAAGGCTAAAGTAAAACTAGATTTAAATAATAACTAAGGTAAATCTAGGGAAACATGTTCTAGGAAAAATGATCTAAGGTAGTACTAAGATACAAATCTAGAGATAACACCCCATTTTCTCACCATTACCCTGATGCTCTAGTGGAACCCTTCAAAAGGAATTTTTATATGTATACACTTGCATATAACCATATTTCCCCACTGTCACCCGCATATACCTGAAGATTATTAGTACAACTCAAATTCATATTATTACCTAAATATCACTAAGTTTAACCCATAAAACTACATTAATTAACTGAATCCAAACTCTAATTATCCAACTCACTCTAATTAACTGTCAATCACACTAGTGTAACTGGATACTGACTCAAGTTAACTTACTATAAACCAGTTAAACTCAAAGAAACTTAAACTAATTGAATATAAATCTGTTAAACTCAAACTAACTCAGATTAACTGATTGTAACTCAATTAAACTCAAACTAACTCAGATTAACTGATTGTAACTCAGTTAAACTCAAACTAACTCAAATTATTTTACATTAACTCAACATTACTGAAATTAACTGACAATAACTCAATTTAACTAAATAAATATACCAATTAGAGTGGAGTTACAAGAATTAGGTGCATGATTGACTCTAGACAATCAATTAGGCGCATAAGACACGAGTGAAGTGATAGTGGGCCCCATTAACAACTAGATGAGGAATATTCTCACCAGTGAGGGCGTAATTACTGCATGCAAGACATTAATTATGTACTTTAGGACCCCTAGGTCCAAAATTAATAGAATTAGGTGGAATAGAGTATTGTTAGGGGAGATGCAACTCATAACACCAACCCCTTCTCATATGGAATTCCAAGACCCCGCAACAAAATTATTTCCATGTTGTGACATTAATAATAATAATATTATTAATGCTAATAATAATAATTTCAATAATAAACATCACAGCATCGATGGTTCACAGTCTAGGCACCTATGCCACTATAAAACAAATGATCAAAATCACAGGTATCTGGGACTTACCTTTTTGATATTACATCCCATCCCCCTTAAAACAATGCATCATCCTTGATGCATACTTACTCTTACGTGTCATCACACATGCCTTCATCATTTCCACTATCAAAAATCCTATTCTGATACACCACAATACTTCCCACTACCACCTTCTTTTTTGTCCGTCCCCACAGCCTATGGAATGTGACTTCCTTCACCCTGTTAATCCCTCAATATATCAACATCCCACTCCTAGGTTTTCCATGTGAGAATATAGATATTCATAGTGGTTCCCAATGTAGAAGCAAGGTTTAATATTCAATTCCTAACACAGGGTCTTCAAGCCTCATTGAAAGGCATTCAATCTTTCAACAAAATAGACCCACATGAATCATATGTCAATCAATAAACCATATTATTAGTCATAAGATATAAGATACATGATACATAAAATACATCTTCATGATACATGAAATAAATTCCAATTAAGCACACAAATTTCATAAGTATATATACGTATCTGCTTGCATATTTCTTAAAGATCCACAAGTATCTTGCTTTGACTCAGAAAACTATGGAACTCACAGACCTTCCCCACCCAACACAAGGATGGTACCTCTTCTCTACTATATATTCCCTCAACTGTACCCACCCCTTCCAGTTCTCTTCAGGGTACATATATGATGTCTTACAAGATACTTTGTTTTAATATCACGTGTGGCCTAGTTAACACCTCATAGGACTTGATATATTCGAGTTAATAGAAAGTACTGGAATCTAGTTTAGGGTTTAAACTATGGCTTAGAAAAAATTTGAGGTTGTTATTTTTAGATCATAATGATAATGTTAGGACATAATCAATCTCTTTTACATCGTAAAATAACATAAACAAGTCATATTAAAATAGAGTTACAATGCATTGAAAGCCCAAACCACCATAGGGTTGTAACCTACAGCTTTGATACCACTTGTAACAAACTCACCCTAGGTCATGGGTAACAAAGGGTGTATGGGATCTCTTCAAGGTAAAGAGGGATGATTTTTTTATCTTAGAACAATGGATATATTTATTAAAATTGGTTTGGTCACTTGGGAATAATAAAAACTTTCTAGGTCAACTAGTAAAACCAACACTTCTTTAACACAACTAGAATGTGCATACGTTTTCATGGCCTAGATTCTAAAAATAAATAAAAACTATAAACCTCAATGTGTGACCTGATATGGAACTTCCATATACAACCACATGGCAGTCCATATCATTCCTATAATCACTAATAAACAATTAAACACACATGGTACTAACATCTCAATTTGACCAATAATATTTGCATTAAACCCTTACTCATAAACAAGATAAATTTTAACCATTTCCTTACTGATAAACCTGATAAAATAGATACTAAACCCATGGAAAAATATGATACGTGAAATCCATATACGGTCATATGATTTTACATGATCAACTTTCCTAAATCATCATACAATATACATATCAAATTATAGATTACTAGTTCATAGAATCACATACATTCCCAAAAGATGTCAATCCAACATCAAAGTTAGTAACATGATAAATCTATCATTCACCTCATCCATAAGAGTACAAAAGCATACTTCAAATTATATGTTAATAATCCTACATAAAATATTAGAAGGGAATAAGTACTTATGTTGATCTACACAACTAGAAAAAACATGCTAATTTTCCTCCCAACTGTAGAACTCTATTTAGTGTATTTTTTCTCATCAAAATATCACCCATGAGCTGAGGTATTGGTACCTTATAGTAGAATATTGTTAGGATTATTAGTCCTCCCTTGTCCAAATTTGGTCATATGTCTAAATTGGGAGTCCATCCAGTCTATTTATAGTCATTAGCACCATTGGGTCCACTTGGCCTAATTGGTGCACATGTTTCAGTTACTAAATTGTGGGGAACACTAATTGAGGATTAATGCCACTAATTGCACTTAATTACATTAGTTTAGGATCCTCCTAGACCAATCCCTACAAGTTAGGAAGCCACTGGGAGTGCCGAAACCAACCAAGGTCAGTTCAGTTCAGTTGATGACTAGTTAAGCTAAGTTAGGAGTCAGTTACATTCAGTTCTAGTCCTCTACATTCAGTTAGCGCTAGGTTTACTTGATTGCACTCAGGAGGGGTGTATTTATCACCTACCACAGTTAGTTAGCCTTAGTCAACACTGAATGTAACATTTGAGTTTTGTTTTAGAGCTCCGATGAACTTCGGTTATGGTTTAGACAAGGTCAGTTAACTATTGAGTCCTCTGATAGTGATTTAGACAAGGTCTTAGTTACCTACAGTCAAGTAGAGTCTATCAATTCAAATTTCCTCATGTGGATTCGAATTTCATGTGGATATTAAAGCCATTGTACTTCATTGTAATTATTGTCCGATTACTTTTTGATTAATGAAAGCATTCACAGCTACAAGCCATTTTTTCACTGTTTCATTCTTCAATTGCTGAGTAAATTGTGTGATCTACTTTGTGAGTTGTGTATTTGTCTATAGATCTATGTGCTCAATTTAATAAATATATCTTCAAGGAAGGAAATTAATGGATGATTCACTTCATTTATTGGAATTTTCTTCCTCTCCTAGAAATGCAAGCAATGGTCGGTCTTGGGATTGTCCCCCTATCCCAGAGCACCTACTTACCGCAAAATATATATCACTTTCCACAATTGTCCCCCTCTTCTGCAACACGAGCACAATCAGAAATGAGATATCCACATATAATTTCCCCCTCTTCTATTGGATAATTTTCGTGAAGCTATTTCTTCACATTCACAACACTTTCGACCTCCCAGGTCAAATCACAAACTTGAATATCTATTAGATCATTCAAAGACAAAGGAATTCCTAAATACTTGTTTCGGGATGTACCCCTCTCCCTCAAGCCCTGGCGCATCCAGATGAAATTTCCACACAAAATTTCCCCTCTCACGACTTTTTGTATAATCTCAATGAAATGGAAACACTTTCAACCTCCTAGGTCAAAGCACAAATTTGAATCTCCACTAAAGAATTTGAAAAAAAGGAGAAACAACTCTCCTGACACCACAAATCGAATCCCTACTAGGGAATATGCACCACATGGAAATACCACCACAAACACCCTCTGGATCCCTACTAGGGCCTCCAAAATACATAAATAATTGGTCTCTAAGACCAATAGAATGTTTTACAATATCCATTTATATCTGCAATCAAAATTCACTGCAAAAATGTGTAATAATAATGGCCAAAACATCCTTTGGCATTCTCCACCCAACCATAGTTCTACTTTATTATGCTCCCATAATTGAACAAAGAATTAATGATATTTTGTTACATTCCATATATGAATAAGAACATGAAGAGCATCTCTGGATTACTTTGCAGATCTCGAGATAAAATCAGCTTTATTCTAGGCATAGCAAATACTCATTTTATCAGAAGCAGTTACTGTATCAAGGTCAAATTATCTTTAAAGAGGGAGTAGTAGTGAACCCAACAAAAATAAAATCCATACAGGAATGGTCTACTCTTGGAAATGTGTAATATGTTAGATCAGTTATGGGGTTGGTTGGATTTTATGGAAGGTTTATAGAATAGTTCTCCTGGATTCCAAATCCAATTACATCTTTACAAAAGAAAGTTGGGAAATTTGAGTGGAGTCATAAGTGTGAAGAAAACTTCATACTTTTAAAGGTATTACTCACATGTGCTCCAATATTAAAGATTCCATATCTAGAAAAAGAATATGTGGTATGTATCAATCCACCTTTAGAGGGATAGTGATTTTTGATGCAATATGGACATGTAATTAGTTATGAATCATGGAAGTTGAAATAGCATGATAAGAACTATGCTACTCATGACCTAGAGTTAGCTTCCATAGTTCATGCACTCCAAATGTGGAGGCATTATTTATCTCATGGGGAACAGATTCAAGTTGAAGATGGATCATCATAACTTAAAGTATTTATTTGAACGAACTATCTTGAATACCTGTCAAGAAAGATGGATGGAATTCCTAAGTGAATTTAATTTTGAAATTAAGTATATTAAGGATGAGAAAAATTTTGTTGCAGATGCACTCAATAGAAGAAGTCGAAATTGCAAATTTCAGCCATCAATGATTGGAAAACTGATTTAAGAATCAAGTTGCAGGAGGCATTAAAAGTAGATAATCATTATCTATAGGTTTTAACACCGTTGCAATCATGAAATATGCCGGTAAATTTTTCAAAATATGTGTTAGATAAATATGGAACTCTTCAATTTAATGGAAAAATTTATATACCAGTTGAAAGTGAAGGAAACTGATATTATATGAAATGCAAAATTTACCTTATGCAGGTCATCCTGGGTACCAAAATATGTTGATAGCAGTTAAGAAGGAGTATTACTGGCCAATAATGAAGAAATAAGTGGCTATAGTATGTTGCTCAATGCTTGGAATGTCAAATGGTTCAGGCATAAGAAAATCATCCTATTGGTTTATTACATCCATTACTGATTCCAGAATGGAAATGGGTAACTATTAATTTCATTATGAAGTTTACAAGGACAGTGAAAAAAAATGATTCCATTATGGTAGTGTTTGTCAAGTTGATGGATTCAACTCATTTTTTCCCTATTCAATCAAAATTCGAAGTGGTAAAAGTTGTAGAAATGTATATGAAGGAAGTTATTGGATTGCATGGTATTCCAAAAGTAATTGTTTCGGGTCGAGATCCAAATTTCACTTCGAAATTTTGGAGAGGTTTATTTAAGGACTTTAGAAGCAAATTCATTTTCAATACAACTTATCATCCACAAAAATATGGAAAGATTGAGAGATTAAATCAAGTAATTGAATACATTCCCATGATGTATGTCATGGACAATCCTAGAAAATGGGAAGACTACCTGTATTTGGTATAGTTTTCTTACAACAACAGATACCAAGCATCATTTAAGATGAGTCCATTTGAATGATTATATGGAATCAAATGCAATATTCCAGTGAATTGGGACATTTCTATTGAATGGTTAGTAATTTGACTAGAATTGTTGTAGGAAATGGAAGTGTAGGTAACAAAACTCAAGCATAATTTGAAAGTGGCATAGGATAACCATAAGAGCTATGTTGATAAAGTAATAATGCAAAAATAATTTCAAGAGGGAGACAAGGTCTTCCTAAAGTTAAAAATAAAGAAAATTTTACTAAGGCTAGGTAACTATAAGAATTTAGTAGCCAGATATTTTGGATTGTTTGAGGTTCTAAATAGAGTTGGACAAATGGCATATGAACTTGCACTACCTCCTATGGTTAAAGTGCACAATGTTTTTCATGTTTCATTATTGAAAAAATATTTATATGATTATAATAAAATACTTGATTGGTCTATGGTATAGGAAGAACCATATGGGGAAATCAAGGTGCAACCATGTAATTTCCCTACTTGGGATTTTGGAGAAAATTACAAATTTGGGAAAAATTCGAGCTTAACTAGTCTTGACTTTGGGAGTTCCAAATCACACCAAATGGTCCCGAAATTGAATTGGACTAGTATGATGAGTATTAATACCTATAAAGAGTATATATGGTCACTTTAGGACTGAATTTATACCTCTTAAACCTCATTTGGGTCTAATGACAAAAAGGGAAAAATGACTAGGAAATTGTGATGAAATCCCCCCTAGGGTGTAGGCCAAAAGAACTTCCCAAATCATGTACAACCATAAAAAATTTATAATAATAGTATGGGGACTGATATAAGAACTAATGGAATTGCATTAAAAATGGTTATTAGTTCTTCAAACTGTTTATAGAGTTCCACATTCATTTGATAACTTTCAGTGAAATTGCTTAAGGGGAAAAGGTATTGATAGCTCGATTTTGACACATGAAAAGTAGATTGAATGGTTCATATAATGAAATGAAATATAGATACCATAAATAAAAAATGGATTCAACAACAACATTAAACATCAGATAACATCCCTCATACAATTCTGGTATAAACACTTCCAATCTTGAAGCCAATTACATTAGAACTAGTGACTCAAAATCATGGGAATGAAATCCTTTCACACCGGAGTTTCTTGGATTTCGAGCTACAGAGAATATGGTAATGGAATTAAATATTCATATATAATTTATTTCTTCCACATCATCATCAATCTCAGATAAATTCATACAAATCTGATATACAACTCTTTCAAAGTGGAATCCAAATACATGAAAACTAGGCATTCAAGTGAATGGGAATGCAAGTATTTCACATTGAAGTTTTTTGGATTTAGAGATATAGATTATATGGTCATGTAATTAAAGAGTAATAAATAATTTATTTTTGTCACAAAATCATAAATCTCAGAGTATATCCCTCATACAAATCTGATATAAAACTACTTCAATATTGAAGCCAGTTCCATGAAAACTAGTCATTCAAGAGCATGAGAATGCAAGCCTTTCATACATGTATTTCTGATATTTAAAATTACATAGAATATGGAAATGATATTACAGATCCATACATCATATTTCACATAGTTTGAATCAAATATACTCAGCAAAGTGCAAGCACCACTCCAACAAGTGCGGCCTCAACATGAAAGTGTGGGGGAATGAAGAAGAAGGAATGAGAGAATATGTGAAGAGATGAGAATTCGACTGTATGATACTCAAAATGAAACTAAAACCATTACATTAATATCCAATTAGAGGTATGAATTGTATCTTCATCAAACAACATGGAAAGGAATCCAACTCCCTCGAAATTGGTTTACAAGCAGGGAGAGTGAACACTCATCATGCAACGGACAAGCAACAACTCTCCAAAATTCCAAAGGCCAATTAAAAAATGATCAAAATCATTTCTCCTTCCTCATGAAATCCTTTTTTTAACTTCAGAGGCCTCCTAAGGTCGAATTTACCTCCATTGGATTCCTCTAACTCATCTTAGAGGTTTAGTAACTCTCATGACACTTGTCTTCATCTTCATGCTCCAATTCTTTCCCCAATTCTAATAGCTGCCTATAACTCCCAAATTAGACCTCTTGGTGGTTATTTTTATCCATTTCATGTAATATTTGTCATATTTATGAAATCAGGTCTTAATTTGTCATACTTGTCATAGAATATTTCATTATTCGTTGTCATAGAGTGCATGGAATCTCCTTCCAAGTGGCAAACCTTGTATTATAGTCTCTTCCTCTTCCATGGGAGTTACTTTCCTTTAACTATTAAAATTAATTGGATCATTATATGATATTTTACACCACATCACCCTCCAATAATGTTACATTACCCATGTGTTCGAATTTGGATGAATATCATGCCAAGTGTGTGGGGAATCTAGACATCCAAAGGCTCCACAAGCTTCCAAGTGTCTTCATGAACCCATGGCACCTTATTTTCTTAAAATATATCATTATTGTGCTATTAGATGGAAGCCAAAGTGAGAAGTGCACTATTTGGAATGGAATTGGTTGTAGCCTTATTTTATTGGATGCTTGTAAATCTGTGTTAAATCCCTTTGATTTGTGAGGATTTTGAATGTTAAATCCTATTGTGGAATGAAATTCGAGTAAAGGGAATAAATATCCTGGTAAATTCACAAGTTCCATATCAGGGGTGGTGCTTTGCTGAGATATTAATGAGCAAAGTAGCCTATGGTCAAGTGGACTATGCCTCATATGCAACCAATTACCCATTTTAGAAACAATTTAGATAAGTTTATGATGTTTATGATGTTATGTGTACCTTATGTAATTTATAAATCATGTTAATGTGAATGGTATGAAAATTTCTATTTTTTGGAATGTTAGATTAATTAACTGTACAAATAACAATAAAAGGATTAAATGACTGAAAGGAAAATTTATGTCCTTTATTGTAGTATTTTTGTGTATATATAGTACATCATGAAAGGTATGGATTGTGAATGAATGAATTAAGAATGAACACGTGAATTGCCATTGTAATTATGGTTAAATTTTCATTCCATGAATTTCTCTTATTTTATATTATAATGTTGATTTCTACGAATGGCTAAACTGAATGATGAACTATGCAATTGAAACTTATTCCTTTATGGAATTGGAAAAACTTAACCAAGTAGAATTTATTAAAGTGGTTAATCAACAAAATTTATACTATTGAAATCGACTTTTCTTCCATAGGAGTTCATTGTATGCATCAGTCATGTTGTTTTAAAATGGCTAAGTGATTCAAGTGGTTGAGATAGTGGTTGAATGGTTATATGAAGTTATGTTGTTGAATGGATTCCCCTACATAGGATTTCAATGTGTGTAGCATGGACATGCTATCTTAATACTGTTAAGTTTTCCCAAGTGCTTAAACTAGAGAGAAAAATGAGAATTTTTTTACAAACCTACACCTATTCTCATTATGCTATGATGCTGAGGTCAAGGAAGAAATTCATTTTGAGTCCCTAGTTAAACCTACTGCCTTAGAAATTTTCATAAATTTGACAAAGTCCAAGGTGGTGGGACCTATGTTGGAAATGAAACATCAAAATGATTCTTGTGGGATGGTTGCAGCCTCATTCTAATGTCTGCATTCTGATTTTCAAGGTCAGAAAGTAACCTCGGGTGGAAACAGTGTCATATAAAAAATATTCCCGATGTTCCGAAGTCAAGGTGTCAATGCTTGCATCGAGATTGGTAGACTGGTTATGTATGTTTTCTAGTTTTATTTCGATGTATGAGGTCGATGTCAGGAATATCATTTTTCAATGTACGGTGTTGGAGATCTCAAATTCTAAAGTTGGAGTGGGAGCATCGGGGAGAAAAACATTTTAATCTTAGTTGGAGTTTTGATGGACAACGTCTGATGTCAGGACATCAAAATAGTCGTGTAGGGTCGAAAATGTCAGAGATAAAATATTAAGATTGATAAATGAATTAAGAAGGGTTGCAACCCGATGTTGATTTGTGAAATGGCTAATCACATCAGAAGTTAATTAATCAAACCTATTAAATCATTTTTAGTGAATTAATGCATTATGAACCAAGATTCTGCAGTTGGAGAATAGAATGATTCTCTCTAGTGTTTTAGTATATAAAAAAATATCACATGCATGTGCTACCTTGTTTAAAGGTGTGTGAGTCTTGTAACTTTAGAATGAGTTACAAGTTGGTATCAAAGAATGGCAATGCATAGGGGTTCATTACAAGTAGTATAGATAAGTAAGTTCTTTAACAACTAGGTCATCATGACCTGATATGAAGAAGGAAAGTTGTTGATGTTGAATAGATAACTTGAAAGAATTAGAGGAAATTTCACCTCAAAATGGGCCTCCTAAAAAAAATTAATAAAATAATAAAATAATATTTATTAATTTTGAAGGAAGAAAAGAAAAAAACTATTTTTTTGTTTGTATTTTAGACAGATCTCCCCGTGTTTTTACTCAAATTTTGATTGGGAGAGATCATTGGATGCAGAATTAAATTCCACATCCAACGAGTACCCACTCGGCATACTTTTGATGGACCCTGCTACCCCAAAAATAAGAAATACCTGAAAAAAATGTGATGAAGATGTCATCATCATGTTTTTTCAGGTATTTCTTGTTTTTCGGGTAGCGGGGTCTGTAAAAAGTATGCCGAGTGGGTACTCGTTCGATGCGGAATTTAATTCCACACCCAATGAGCACTCCCGATCGAACTTTGAGTAAAAACACGAGGAGATATGTCGAAAATACAAACAAAAAAGTAGTTTTTTTTATGATACCTATCTCCAAATTTATATTAAAAAAGTGTTTAAGACCTATACGGTATTTCAAATTTAAAGCAATTTCATTGGCTAACACATGATGACATGGAATTTGAGTTAAAGTTAAAAGGCCCATTTTGAGTTGAAATTTCCTTTCCTACCTCTCTCAACATGAAGAAGGTACACTATCATCCAATATTTTTTGTCATGCTAGATATGGATACTTAATCTATAATAGTCTTCTCTTGTTGAAAAAGAATGGTGCTTCCGTTTCACCCACCATTCCTAAGAAGATGAACTTGTGTGATGCATGTATACTAATTTACAAACATAGTAAGCATCCATTTCATTAGTCCTTCACTCTAACCTATGTGGCCCCATGACTGTTCCTTTTTCCAGTGGTGATAAGTATCTTATGACCTTTGTTTATGTCTACACGCGAATGTGTTGGGTATATTTATTAAATAATAAAATTGAAGAATTTCAAACATTAAAAAATTTCATGTTTGGATAGAAAATGAAGCACAATCTCACATTGACACACTTCAAACTGGTAATGGAAAATAATACACTTGTAATAATTTTGAAGATTATCTTCATTAACATAGGATTGTGCACCAAACCACTAGAAGAAATGAAGGCGAGTCGAGACGGCTCTCTCGCGGCTAGGGCCAAACCCTAGCCGCCTGCACTCTTCTCCAGGCTGCATATTCCCCCTGCGTCTCCTCCAGGCTGCGTGCAGGCCCGTCCATCTGATGCAGTCTCCCTTGGTTCGCGTTAAGCTGCATTTTGGGGTTTCGTTTTGGAGCAGCATTGAAGCTGCGTTTTCTATTTTTCTCCTCCGCCGTGGCCGTTCCTCTTCTCCAGTGGACGGGTCATGGATTCGTTGGAGGATTTCAGAGAGCTCGTTAAATCTGCAGGCCCTAGGGAAAAGGCTGCCACTCCTGCCAAGTTTGCTAAAAAGATGGATGAGATCCCTTCATTGGAGCTCTCCCCTTATGATCCGTGCCGCATGGCCCTTACGCTATCAGAAAAATCCCTCATAGGCAAGTTCACTGGGCTATGGCCTAGTCCCAAAGCAGTGGAACAATGGATAACAGAACCCTGGAGCTCACTGGCGCCCTCCCATATCTCTTTATGTGCTGCAGGAAGAGGGTATTTTGTGTTTATCTTTGCGAACAAAGAAGAGTGGGATCTAATCTTTATATTTGGACCATACTTCATGGGATCGAGGGGGCTGTTCTTAGCTCCTTGGTCTCTGGACTTCAATCCTGAAGTAGAGATCTCCATTGCCCCGGTTTGGGTCCGGCTCCCCCATCTTCCCCTTCATCTCTGGGGGAAAAGCTCCCTTGCTGATATAGGAAACAAGCTTGGCCGTTTCCTGGATAACGCGGAGCCTAAAGGGGATCTATACACCTGTGCGTGCATTTGTGTAGAGTTCAATCTCGAGAAAGGGCTCCCGGAAGCCCTTCAACTCACCTTGGGCGATTGGAGTCACATTCAAGAGCTGGACTATGAGCACATTCCCTTCAAATGCCTCCGATGCCATGTTTATGGTCATTTCGGGAAAAGCTGCCCCAAAACCCCGGTGACGGTGGCTCCTCCCCCGGCCATTGGGACAGAATTCCAGCCAGTTGCTAATAGGAGAAGGGCTCCCCGAAGAAAGGACTCCAAATCAGAGGTGCCCACCGCAGAAGAATCTCCTCCAAAGCGAAAGGAGCCTCAAGTGGCTCAGCAGAAGGCCTCCCAATATCCTCTTGCAGCTTCTCCACGGCCGGAAAACAAAATTATTTTTGCAGTTCTCCAGGAAGATGAAGTACAAGAACCTAAAGTAGCAGTTGTCCAGGAGCAGGGCATCCTTGATCCCATCAGCGCCTTGGAGGCAGTTTCTTCAAAACCTGCTTCCCTTGGCTCAAAGAAAGATCCCATAGATTTGGGTGGCAAGACCTCAGCCCAGGTAGGACTGGCATCCTTGGTACCTTCATCAGAGGAAACCTATGACTCAAAAGATTTTTCAGCTCCTTCTCCTCCCCTCACCAGAGGACGTAAGACAAATAAAGAACGTAGGGAAAAGGAAGCAGCCTCAAACATCAGCGCGGGCTCTCAGAAGAAATTTGATCCTTTCATTAAGGGACACTCCTCTCCGCCTGTTTAATGCTTTGCTTCTGTATTTTTCTCTGCTCACAATTTGTGAGTCTACTCTTGTAAGCAGTACTTTTCTCGAAATAGCTTCAGGAACATTTGGGATTCATTTCTCACAGCACTTTTAAGAAGGCTGACTGTTCTAGTTGAGGCCATTAGCCTTCTTTCTCAGAATTTCTCCTTGTACGCCTGGCTGGGCTACAACCTTTAAATTTATAAAATTTTCTCAGTTTCTGTTAAAAAAAAAAAACATGGGATTGTGCACCAAACTATAGTTCCATACAATCCTCAACAAAATGGTGCCGCATAAAGAATGAACAAAACTATCATGAATATGGTATGCTCCATGTTGTTTTTCAAGAATATGAAATTGATGTTTTGAGGTGATACAATTTTATATGTAGTCTTCTAAGAAATCAAATTCCAACTCATGCTCTTGGGAGCAAAACCTCACACAAAATGTGCTATGGACACATCCCTTTGGTGAGACATCTCAGGGTCTCTGGTTCCACCGACTATGCCTTGATACTAAAGGAACACAATCACAAGCTTGGCACACGAAGTCGAAAATGAATTTTCTTGGGGTACTCAGACACAACCAATGCATATCGTCTTTACGATCAGGTAAAACAAAATTATTCTTTCCATAAATGTCATTTATCTTGAATTTAATAAATATGTCCAGTCTATTGAAAGAAATCTTGATTGTATAGAATTTTTTTCCCATGTAAATAAATTTCATGGAGTTGATAATGAAATTCCACATATTAAGGGGGAAATCCCTATCTTTGATCAATCTCTGGAATTTCCTTTTGAAGCACCAAAACCCCCTCATAAAGAAGAAGTTCCTGCCACTTCACCTAAACATGAGGTTCAACTGGATGATGTGAATGAAAGAATTGGAAGACTAAATATTAAATAAAATGAAGCACCACCAAATTATAAACCTAGGCATTCATTAAAAGTTCTGAAATGGGTCACAAAGGAACTTGAAAGTGTCCATCCAGATGAAGTTGGAAATAAGGGAACAAAAATTTCAACCAGTCAAGAACAAATTTTGCATGACATAATGCAACCCTTTTTCAACTCCAATGGAACAAAATTTGAAGCTCACATCAAATGAAGGAAAATAATTTGACAATGTGACCAAGTACATACATATTGTGGGAATCCTTATCTACATTACCAACATGAAACCATATATTTAATTCATTTTTGGGATCCTTTCATCATGCAAAAACCTTGTGAAGGATATTGGTATGACACCAAAAGAGTTCTAGGATACTTAAAGGGGGATCAAGTATTCAAAAGTGGGTGACTTAAAAAAATTTGGGTACTCTCTAATTTATACTTTGGTGAAGACAAAAAGGAAATAGTGTCTACTTATGGATACCTCATGAATATTGGATCAACAAATATCTCTCAAATATCACGCAAATAGTTAGTTCTGATAAATTCAAAATAGAGGCAGGATTTTTGGTCATTACCGAAGCAATACATGATATACAATGTGGCTCAAGAGGATACTCAAATATTTGTAGGTGAAACAAGATAACTCCACACCCCTATTGATTGACAATACTTATACAATCGATTTGGATGAAAATATCATATTCCATGATCAAACCAAGCACATCAACATGAAATACCATTTGATTCGACATTATGTAGAGGCCAAGATAGTTTATTTACGACATTATTCCATGAACAAGTAATTTGTATACATCTTCACCAGAGTGCTTAGATGAGAATATTGAAAATTTTAGAAAGATACTTGGACCCATGAACACCCCTTCAGATTAAAGGGGGGAATGTTAGAGACCTAATCCGAATAGATTAGTTTTTTGTAAATAATTTAAATAATTAATAGAAGACAAATAGTCTCCTTGTAGTCCAATGGACTTGTTGGAATATGAAAACCGACAATCATATCTATTGTATAAATATATAATATATTCTCAATAAATCAATCGATGAAATTTAGGAGTTTTATCTATGTTATTGCCTTCAACTTACCTCCAGACATCCTTGCTAAAATTCTTTCCAAGCATGCTCAAGGTGTATCTAAACTCCCACCTTTGTGCCTCATGATGCTTCACAAGTTTGATCTATGCAATTAAAATACCAACAAACTCTATTGGCCAACTCTCTCACTACTTTAGCCTATCCACTTAGCCCAATGTGTGTCCCTTTAACCAATTACACACTTGAACTCCTTGCACCAATGTCCATCCAAATTCATCTAAGTTTGATGAGCCCACACAAAGGATTCTACACAAATACTTTTGTTGTTTCCAACTAACAAATATTATGTCTAACATAGTCATGTTCACCAAAGGAACAATTCCCTTTCCAACCTAATATACCTCCCGATATAATTCATCAAAATGTTTGCATATGTTTTCATGGTCGTTTCCTTCATGGTCTGCAATCAACACTTATAAATGCACCACAACATGCTATTCCATCAAGTAGATTCTCCTTTGGTCATTGTGACGCTACTGTTGAGCCACCTCTTGTTGCTTAAAGAGTTCTCCAAGGCACCACTACACTGGATCCTCCATTTTGTTGTTCCATTTCATGTCCAATAAACTATCACTTTTCTATACACACTTCTTTCTTCCAATAATATGCTTCTTCTATTCTCGATGAGTTCTCGATTAAGCCTCCATAATATTATGCACCTCTATCAATACCTAGGGATTCATTGCTCAAACCAAAGTAATCAGCCTCTCACTCTCTTTTGATAATTCCAATGGTGTTGAAAAGTGGATACCCATTCCACTTCCAATGATGAAGCTATTAGTCCAACCTGTATAAAACAAAATCCTTCTTCTAGATAACTTCCTCCCAAGTTATTTCACCTAAACACTGTCCACCAAATGCTTTCATCCTTTTCCATAGAAGAAATATGAATGCACTATTTTATAAGTGCGCACCACACCGTGAATCATACATAAGGCTACCATCATATACCACTTACCTCCAACTTCATCAAGTAGTTCCCAACTATTATAGGAGATCACAAAATCCAAATGAGTCACCATAACTATTCATCAAGCTCTATGTGGGTCGCTTACCTTAGTCTACATCGAAGGTACTCACCAACAACCCCAAAGTCTCTCCAAAATTACTTTAGAAATCCCAACCACTCTCCTCATCTTCATGCATAGGTGGGCCTAACTTCTTCTCTACTATGGCACTTTGCACTGCACTGAACGATACCAAATTTGGATTCAGTTGCATCTAAATATTCACTTGGAATTCCAACTCTTCCAATCATTCACTCTAATATTCAAACCATATGTGGCCCTGAAGCAACAACTCTTGTAACTCTTGGTCCCTTCTATCCATTTACTCCTTCATGAATCCCATATTTGCTTCCATATTTTCTCTTGAACCTATGACCCATTCACGTTCTCTGCATGAACACTACGAAGTACCATGTTCTGTTGCACTCATGTCCTCTCTTACTTAAAGTGTCCCACACAAGTCTGTCACACTTGCACTTTGGTATTCTCAAAGAAGAGTCTTCCATGCCTATGCCCATATTTCACTATCATTTTTTTTGTATTTGTAAAAAATTCAAGCGGTGTTCCCAACTCTGTCTAACTGACACATTGCACCAACCTTCCTGCTCAAAAGTGGTGAAGAGTTATACTCTAGTACCAACTTTTTTCAAAATTAGTGCTTTGGTACCAACTATCATGGACCTAGGATTAGTGCCATAATTTTTCCATTTCAACTCCAAGGAACATGCAACACCAACATGCCTCATTCACAAGGTATTGGCCTACTTCTAACTATTACACCTAGACCATCCCTCTTCACTTAAGGTCTACCCATAACTATGCCTTGAGCTACAAACTATTAGGTCACTGCAAGCCCCTACTGAACTTACTCTCCCAACAATCACTTGCACTACAATACTTCAACACTTATCCAATTATACAATTAATAATTACACATGAACATCACAATAAAAGTATCCATAATATACACAATAGACAATAAGTATGGTGGTGTCTAAACTAGGCACCCGAACTCATTATGAAAAATGTTACTTGTAGTACAATATACAACACAGGAGTCTGCCAAATCTATAAAACACTCATAAAAAAATATAAATCATATCTAGGATGATTCCCATACAAATATATATCTAAGATATTCTAAACAAGTCCCTCACTATATGCACATCCAACCTTTATTGCGTCTATGGAACTGCCTCAATGTCTGTCTCGACGTCTTCATTGTGTTAAGCACTGCGTACTTTGATAGTAATCCTGATCAACACCAAGTGCACCCATCCTTCTTGATTATGTATCACCCAATGCACCAAAGTTAAACTACTTTGAACCAATAAACTACTTCCGGAAGTGCACCCAAGTCATACTACATTGACCCAACAAAGTGTTCCCAATTAGTGTTGTTATGTCCTAACAAAGTGCACCCAACTTGTGATACTCCATCCCGGTAGAATCATCCCAAGTCATGGTACTTCAACCCAATATACTATGCCCAAATCATGCTACTCTTTCTCTACAGACTGTGTCCAACTCTTTCTACTTCATCCTGGAAAATTGTGCCCAACTCACGATGCTCTGTCCCGATAGACTACACCTAACTCATGCTACTTTCTCCCAAAAGACTGTGCCTAGCCCATGCTACTCTATATCATCATACTACGCCCAAATCATGCTGCTCTATCTCGACAAATTTTTCTTAATTATTGTTACCATGTCCCGACGAATTGTGCCCAAGTCATACTGATGCATCCTGACGAATTGTGCCCAAGTTGTGCTAATTTCTCCCAACTGACTTCCCTTGGATTTTTACATGGATGAATTTAATGAATTTTTCTTTGCACTCCACTTGTATTTATATGGTGTTCCCTTTAAAATGGGATCCCAATCCATTATTCCAACTCAAGTTTTCCCAAATCTCATGTGCTCCCAAGTCGGCATGTGCCCAACTCCAACAAGTGTTCCCACTTCACAAATGTGCCCAATTCAATGTGTACCCAAATATCACAAGTGTACAACATTCTTTGCAAGTAAGTGCCAGATTCACAAGCTGATCCAACAAGTGGGTTACTTGGGTCCACATTCCCAGGTCAACGTTCCCCAAGTCTCATGCTCCCATCCATCACATCTCTGCATGACTATTTTCACTTAGTCTGTTTTGAGTATGTGGGTTCCATGCTCCCACCATGCATTGCTACAAGCCATTCCCATGTCCACATAAGGAAAGTGTTCCAAAATTGACACTCAACCTTCGTCACATCCTCATGATCCATCCACACATGTTAGGGAATTCCACCTTGAACTCCATGCTGAGGGTGTGACAATTAGTTTGTTCATACACCATTGCAATTTTTCTAAATGGTAATGTCAAATATTAGCTTTGAATTTTTGTAGAAAATTGGATTTTAAGATAAATATTTTATTTGATATGTTATTGGTGTCGTCTTGTTGATGGACACCCTTGGTATTTGAATCTAGGGGTGTGGCAGCATGCTTATATAATCAATTCTATGTTTTGCATTAATATTGACATATAGTTAAACTGCTTTAGTGTTATCAAGTACATGGGAAAATTTCATGTTAGTCCATCTCATTTCCTTTCGGTAAGGAGTTGTGGGAAAAAATGATGGTTGCAGAAAACCTGAGGAAGTTGTATCTTTATGTCTATGTACATTGAAGGAGTAAATAAAGTTGAGGAAATAGATAGCAATAAATATGGAATCCAAGGTGTTCTAGAATGTCAACTTTGCATGTTGATGATAACGCTACTCCTCTTTATTGTTTATTAATGATTTAAAATATAATATATAATATTTACTTTATCAATGATACTTACACGTTATTGATGATATTATATGATTACGGGGTCCATGTCGAGGTTGATGCCAAGGAGAAGCATATCTTCATAGGAGCTCACCATTACAAGAGGACCCATCATTGGGAATCCTATATATGATATGCTATTTCATCATTTTCACTCTTTTATGGTATTATTTGATGGCCGGTGATACTCAGATGTTATGGTGTTTATTAATTTCATGAGAATGGAATGTAAAACTCAGTTGATACTTACTATTTCATGTTGATACTTAGTATGGCACCTCATCACTCATCATGTCATTGGTAATAAATGACATTTAGCTTGTGATATCCTATTGTTAATGTTGATATTCAATTTGGTGCTTTATTGCGTAATGTGTTGCAAATTCATGATGTATTTTCATGACATATTAGTTTAGTAAGATGCTTAATAATTTCATGACGAGATCATGGATTGTTATTTTATGATGGTATCACACAACATATGCGATTCATTAAAATGTTTAATTAAAACTTGGTTATGAAGCATATTTTATGACAATGATGGATTATGATGCATTATATTGCAAATATTAATTGTGATGAGGAATTTATCATGAGCACATATGATTCATAATTGATTTCTTGATAATTTATCATCCCAAGGAAATGGGTTCTAATCATTGTTCATTCTCATGAGTGGAAGTTTGTTCTAGGAAATCCACTTAAAGAGCCTAGTGAGTCCAATCATTCTAGGATTTTGTGGGGCCAAATAATCATGAATGATAATGGCTACTACAAACACCTTAAGGGTTGGGAGACATGCTCAATAATTAAGTCTATGCCAACGGTTCTTAACTCTTGTATTATAAATACACAATTGGAACTGTCCTTGCTGAGAGGGAGGCATATGAATAAGGACTTCCTATTCCTAGGGTTTGTCCCTTAAGTGTGCATACAGAAGGATTATATTCCATCCTTTCAAGATTCCTAGGGTATAATGATCTTGATATTGGGATCGAGTTACTAGTAACCAAATGATGGTTAATACCAAAGAGGCCCAAATTTCAGTTAAATTATGATGAAATCACACATTTCTCAAAACTTGGGAGGGTGGCTATGTCATAGTAACTTCCCAAGGAACTTTGGATGCCTAGTGCATGATCCATATATAGGTTACAGTAGAAGGCTCGTGCAATGGAAAGAGAGACCATTCAGAGTTGGCATGGAGGATTATGGAGGTGGCACATGGTATGAATCTCAAGGAGAGGGTGAGTAAGGAAGGAGGAAGTTTCATGGATGCGTACTTTAATTTTTTCTGTATTGGCTTGTTTGATGCTTGGGTGTGTAATTAGAATGATGCATAATTGTTCAATGGATTGCATATTATACAATTAGGGAATTAATTTAGAGCATGCCATAATTTAGGGAACCATGATTGTAATATTGTAGGTAGGATATTTCTATGTGATGGCCACACGTATAAATATCTCATCTTCACAATAGTACTAGCTATTTATATTACCTATTATCTATATGATTGATTGAGTATGTCTTTGTATTTGTTGTTATGAAGTTATAAATTTGAAACAAAGTTTCATGAAGGGGGGCAGAGTAATGTGTTATACTCTAGAATGCAAAACCACATGCGTTCTCATTTTTCGGAGATCAAATTTAGTAGTTGTTTTTATGCTCTTTTCAAAAATTGGTGCTACCAGTAGGACCGTTCTTTTTTAGGGCTAAATTTACAAATTTTTTGAAACCTCATTTGGTGCTCTTTGCAATCAAAACTAGGAATCGACCCTCGAATTGAAAAGTGATGCTAGTGGTAGAACCCTTTTTAATTTTGAAGCTATGTTAAAAAAAAACTTAAAACATCGCTGCAAAAACAAAATTGTGACAAATTATGACAAACTTGTAATAAACTTTGAATTTAAAAAAAAAGACAAAATTAGAGATCAAATTAAATAACAAAACCAAAATATAAAAAACGAAAACAAAATAACTCATTTTTAAAAAATAAATAAATAAGGTAACTAGTGAAATTAAAATAAAACAAAAAATTAAAAGAAAAGAAAAAAAAAATTGTAAAGTGGTGGGTAAACCACCCATCCCCCAAACCACTTACCATATATGGGAGGGGAGGGGTATTGGGGAGTAGGGGCAAGGGGATAAGTTGGGGATGGGGAAGGGGGTAGAGATAAGTGGGTGGCAGAGGTGGTGGGTAAGGAGGTAGTGATGGGTGGCACGATTATGAGAATCACGCCTCCCCTTTGCATTTTTTTATTTTTATTTTTATTTTTATTATTTTTAAATATTAGTTTTTAAAATTTACTTTTTATCCTTTTATAAAACATTTTTTTTTAATTTGATCTTTTATCATGTTTATTTTCTTAAATTTCAATTTTTGTTACAAATTTATCATAATTTTTCGTCTTTTTAATTTTTTTTGATAAAATTGTCTTGTTTCTTGTTTCTGTAGTAGTGCTTTAAAAAACTATTTTTAAGCAAGTTTTCAAATTGAAAAATGTGTTTATAATAGCATTGTTTTTCAATTCGAGAGTCGATTAATGGTTTTGATTGCAAGGGGCATCGAACAAGGTTTCAAAAAAGTTGTAAATTTAGTGTCAAAAAAAAAATGGTGCTACCAGTAGCACCACTTTTTGAAACAATGGTTGTTTTGATGGTTTTAAAGAAAAAACATAAGTTTTTATGGATAGAGTTCTCGTTCTTTGTATATATTTTTCATTCTACAGTATAACAAATTGAGTTTGTGAAAACCCAACTTTAGATATTAATGTATGGTATATGGTAGTGGTAAAAATGTCAATAAGTATATATACAAATTAAAAAGGAAAACGTGTATTATAATGTAATTTAGGTGCATGAGTGACAAGCGTGTCATGCATGCAAAGAGTAAGAAATTGAATAACATGTATAAATTAAGAAATAAAAAAGGGGAAAGGCAAAGAAGAGGGGGCTTTAGTCTTGTTGGTGGATTATGGTGCTTATTGCTTGTGTTGGTTTTGGCTTGTGTGTGTTTCTGTTAAGAGGGAGTATAAGGAGGGGGAGAGGGAAGAATTCAGAATGCTAGAGAAATAGAGAAAATAGTTAAGGTATAATTTGGTTTGGCATAATTTAAATTGTTGAGGGCTTTCATTTTTGCTAGAGGTTGGTTAGGTGGAGAGTTGTCTCCTTAAATGTTGTTGTAGATATCAAAGCTGGTAATTGTTGAGAACAAGGTTTACATGCAATCATTTGATAATTTGGTCATCCATAAAGTAAGTGGATTATTCTCTGTGTCTTATAGTTTTTATTATCTACTAGTTATCTGATTATATTTATATAGATGGATATATACTTGATAGACTAGTTTTTCTCTTACTGTTTGTCAAGAAATTTGTCTTAAATTAGGCTTGAAATCTATAAGATTGAATAGGGTTGTTACACTTCATTCACAATCATTCCTAAAGTGGCATAACACACACACATGCACGTGCACGCACGTGTGCACGCACGTGCACACACACACACACACACACACACACACACACACACACACACACACATACATGCATAGCTTCTAGTGTTATATATGACATCTTTAACCACTACCCATACCAATTTTCAGTATAAAATGAAGGATATTATTTTGTTCATAGCTTCTATGAGTCAGTGCTTAAGAGACATCCTAAGCATCGGATGGATAGAAAAGTTGTTAACTAGATGTTGTTGATGGGGTCAATTACATTTCTGAGATGACATTACTATAGCATGGAAAACAAATGTAAATTAAAAGACAATTCTAGGACTTTGATTAAGTGACCTCTTTTCCATCACCTAAACATCAATCCGATGTCACTTAAGCAATATCCTTTCTATCCCCTAAATATTGTCCTGGTGTCTCTTAAGAGAACTTGTTTTTCTTCAATTTTTAAACTTGATGGTTTGGTTTTGAATGTGTTGACCATATTCCAACTGTACAACAAATAAATGATGAAAAATGATTTCTACATCACCTTAATGTATTGAAATTTCATAGTCTTGAATGTTGTTTATGTGGCATTCTTGCAATGAGTGTTCGACACTACCTCTTTGATGTGTAATCAATGAGAGGGAAACTTGTGTTTGAGATTAGATAACATTACAAATATTGAACGAGTGTCAAATTTGGATGACAAATGTAGGCGTATTTAGAGATGGTTGTTGTGGCACATGATTCTTAGGTGGAGTGCCTGAGTACTTTGGGATTATTTTTCCTGTGGGTACAACTTGGTATTATTGATATTATTCTCTTGTGGATTAGTTGGCATATGTATCCATTTTCACATTGTTTTGGGCATTATTGTGGTTATTTTAATGTTATGTGGTATTGTTTGAATACCTCATGTGTGAGCGCCCTAGGTGGTTGGGGTGTTGGTGACACTTAAATTGATCTATTATGTTGTAGAGATCACCTTTTGAAGGGGCATCCCTATTGTGAACACATTATGTGGTTTATTGTGGTGTTTTAATGACTCTCTTGATCTATTTTGACATTGAGGAGGCTTAGTTCTTGTGAATCCTATCTCATACTAGTTTTGTTCACACTTGGATAAATGCATTATGAAGTGTTTCAAGACTCTAGGTGGAGTTATCATTCTTTTGGAACATATTCCAATGCACATTGTAGAAAAGGGTGGTTTTTACCCATAGTTTTTCTTTCCAACCCATGGTATTGCATTATTTTATGGTTTATTAAATGACATTAACTATTTTTCTTTGTTGATCACACATGTGAGGAAGGTAGCACACTAATCTAGGTAACACATTTGTGGAGTTTTCTATACATCATTATGAATATAAATATGGAGGATTATTATATTGGTTGTTGAATCCTTCTTCCATGCACAAGTTGGGAGGTTGTTACACATTCTTAAATATGGTATGGAATTAGTTTAGGAGTGAACTAGTTCATGAGGATGTGTACACACTTATTCATGCTTGAGGCTCCACATGTGCCACCTAAGTATGTGTTGACATGGTCATACAATATAGCCTTTATTTCTCATATTCCTAGAACCCACCACCTACTCTCTCTCCAAGGTGCATTCTTATAGTATTATTTAATTGATGATTATGGTTTCAGTGTGGTCCCAAAGAACTTTCTCCTAGGTAGTAGCTTGCATGGATTAATTTATCATTATTTCTCCAAGTCAGCATAGTTAACATAGTTACTAATGCACTTTATTCTAGGTAAAACCTCTCATAATGGATATTTTATTATTATTTTATGGGTTGAGATGGCCCCTTAACACATTGTCATAGGAAGTACCCCTCCTAGGTTTTCTTTCCACATTATTGCATGGTTAAAGAGGATGATCCATTAATAACTCCATCATTATTTTAGTTACACTTATAATTCTTTCAAGCATGATAGAAAATTCCCTCTCTAACATGCCTTCACACATATATATATATATATATATATATATATATATATATATATATATAAAGTGGTTNTTGAGGAGTGTCCCACATGGAGTGTTTTAACATTGCATGTTCTTACATGTCGCATGTTACTTGAAAAGGAGGACATGTGGCATCACATTCATGATAATTATTTTTAGTATTTTGTATGGTCATTTTGGTCTTGTATAGCCCACTTATGTATTATTGTATTATTGTATTATTTTCCTTGGATAAAAACATGGATCTAGGAAAGTAAATTATATTATATTCTTAAGGTGTTGAGCTCAAAATTATATAAATATTGGATCTCTTCATTTGTAGAAGGGGGAGAGTTTGGGTATTCAAACCCTTGATATCCTTATTTATCAAATTGTATTGGTGCTATTGGTTGTATGAATAAAGATATTTATAGATGACGATATCTTCTATATCTTATTATTTCTTATTGATAAACATTATTGGACATATGCTTGTGGAACATTAAATAAGGGTAACATCGTTCCTTTTTCTTCTTTGTTTATCATTGCAATCTTGTCTAAGGATGCATATTTTTCTATTCTTGGATAGGTGCACATATATTTCATTCCTCGTAGGAATAATATTCAAAAGCGTTGGAGTCCATATGCCCTTGGGATCCTTCTTAAATATTTGTCAATTTGGAATAGCAAGGTTAGGACCACTATAGATTATATGCTTCATCCCCATTTACCCTATTTTCCTCAATGACAATACCTACCATGACCCTTATTTAACCCCATATGCACAATGTACATTTCCTAGGAACTAGACTTTATTTCAACCACCATTTAAAATCTAAAAAAAAAAATCTTTATTTATATTTAGCAAATATGAAAATTACATTAAACTATCATACTTCATATTTGTCCCAAATTCTAGGAAACTCATAATTTTCTATATCTCTGTCTAGAATTAAAATTATGCAACATGAATCTACAATAAATCACTTAACATATATCCTAAAAAAAAATTTCATGAAGTCACAACACTCTCTATTTTCCTCTATATTTATTATTTGTTTGGACTTATCGTGCTTAGGGAATCCCCATTGTGTAGATGATAAAGTAACCCAAAGTGAGGGAAATCAATGATAAGGTGATAGTGGTGTCCTTTTTGAGCTCCTCTTCGGGTTTCACATGTGGGGACTTTACATCATAGGTGAGAATATGAATAGTAACTTTTCAGCATAGGTTTTGGGGATAAAGTCCATTTTTTGAATTGAGTATATTTTCTATGTTGATGCTGTAAGTACATGTATTGAATATGTATTTCTCATATGGTGACTCTAATGAAGGAACAAATACCGTTTTCCTTATTTTCAAGACGTTGTTTGTGTTGAGGTGAGCATATAAATTAATCTTGACTTGGAACACTTACCTTGGAGACTCTACATAATTGGGATGGGGTATACTCATCATGTATTTTAATATCTCATATTAAGTTGTTCATGTATAATAATGGAACGATGATATTTTATTTTATTGTATTGTATGCCCTTTTAGATTTTTTAGGCGTTCTTTGGTATCCAAATGAGTCCTCTCCATATTGGATCGGGTATATTTAACAATCTAATGGGGATATCCATATAGAAGCACATCATGAGGAATTATATATCAATTTTTTTTCAGATTTAGATATAATAAATGAAGATGTTTGGGATGAGGATGCTTGCAAATTCTTTGGAGGGAGATGCACAAGATTGGTTCAGTTCTTCAGAAAAAGGGGAGATATAATATTTTGTAGATTTTATTCAATATCTCCTCAAGTACAGGAACCCTATGTTTGAAAAATATTGACGAAGAAGATGCTCAAGTCTCCATGCCATCCTCTCATGAATATACGTGTTTGGTTATAAGCCACATTTCTCTTCAAATTTATGAATTTAATGATTTATTTTTTAAATAGTTGGAGAGGTTTGATTTTGTAGAGATCCCATTTATGATACTAATCAACATATTTTCAATGCCAAATTTATATATTTTGGTCCTCTTGGAAAACTAAGCAAAATGGATGTAGATGCTAAAATTTCATCAAGTAATTGATAACCATGGTTGATGAATGAAAATGTAGTGTTGTTTTAAATTATGGGGCATGTGTATGACAAGAGATGTTTAGAAATTTTTTACCTATATTGTCTCATATATAAGAATATTACTATTACTATTATTATTATTATTATTGCTATTGTTATTATTATTATGAGATTAAAGGGCATGTTTTAAATTCACAATTTTTCTAGCTGAAATTACTTGCAGATTATGGTGAAATTATGTTTAAAAAATCAACATTAGAGAAATATTTTTATTTTGTAAGTTGCATTTCGGGACATTAATTATTTTGTTGTAGAATTTTTCAACCATATATATCTTCATATTTTTCTTACTTGTATGAAAATCAAACCGAGGGTTGTGTTCTTAAGTCTGAAATTTGTTTTCAATTTATGGTTTGCTGGAGAATTTCCAAACATATAAAAAGGAACAACAATCCCTATATTGATATTCTTTTAGCTCTATATTTGGTTCCTAGTCTCATATTTCATATACATGTTTGTTGGAGGGTAGCCAAGTTTTGCAATTTCTTGTATGAAGCCACCTCAAGCTTAGTTGTAGGAATATTCTTCTTCCCTATATTTATCCTCACTAAAAAAGTGGACAATATTAGGTGGTCTCCAATGGATTTAGATTCTTTGGCGAATCCAGTTTGATTTTATAATGAGTTTTTGGGTCATTGGAAAGATTTTCATACTTCAAAAATTGTTCTTTTAGGGATAAATCAATTTATTCTTGCTTATTTTCTTGTTTCTCCACATATGTACTTAGGTATTTAATAGTTTGTCTCATCCCTTCCAATTGACTATTCATTCCTCTCAATTTTTTCTTCACCTTAGAGATATCATCAACCCCACTTTTCCCAACATTGGAAGGCCATGCCATTATACCAAATAGATCAAGAAACCTTTCCCAAACCCTCACTCTAAAATCATAAAATGAGCCAATATAATACAAACCCCATTAACCATACACTCAAGAAAATTTAGACCTAGGACTAAATTACTTATAATACATTGTGGATGTTAGTTTTTCAACATTAAGCTAGCATTATTAGGATCTTTAACTGAGAGAATAACAAGTACAACAATCAAACACAAGAGACAATGAACACAATGCTTTTCCTTGGGGAAACCATAAATGGAGAAAACCCCGCAACTTCCTTAGAGATAGAATCAACACCAAAACAATAAAATCCTAAAACAGTAAGTGATCTCCCGACAGCAGTAATCTTCTTCTTGTCTAGCCCCAGTGTCTTCTCCTTCCTCAACTATGTGCTACACTTGAGTGTGTACGAGTTGTGTGATAAATAGAGACTCCATTTCTCTATTTATACTAATCTCGACATGACTAAAACCCTACCAGTGCCGAACTCTACTAGGAGAGTCTAATAACCCTAGTGCCCCAGAACTGCGTGGACTTTAACCCTTAGACAATCAGAGGGTTACCCACAATGACTTGACATGACTTGTTTACATTATTGATCATCCCGATCAGAACATCGGGGCATGACAACATGACTCAATTACATTATAGATACATCCTGGAATAAACATCGGGTTACAATACATAAGATACATAGATGAATACATTCCGAAGTTACAAATACATCAACAGTGGATCCTTGTTCAAACTACAATCCAAGCAACAAACTAGATGGAAAGTCACCTTAGAGAACATAAATTCCATGCCTTTGTCTAAATGAAAGTCCATAAACCATGTCGATGATGAAGGATGTAAAAAAAATAATACAAGTTGATTCCTGAACTCAAATACTTAGATTTATTGGTTTCTCCATACATTGACTACCTCCAAACCATAGTCATACCCTAAATTATCTATGAACACCAAAAAATTCTAGGAATTAATCTTATCTCTATAGGCAATCCTTCACAAAAGGAATTTAAAATCGTCCATGCTACAAATGTAATGCATGTGAACATAGGAATAATATGGATAAGGGTTCATTAGATCTCCCTCTCACATGCCTTTAATGAGGAAGCTCTCATGCTTATACATGATGTTGTTATTCCAGGTGGGTTATTGAAATGCTAGTCCAAGTGGGATCCAAAACCTTTCGAGGGGCCCCCATTTTTAACTAGAACCCCCACTATCCCATGTTTTTACTTTCTTTTGATATATTCCACATCACCTTCTACTAAAATTAGTATAAGGGCCACCAAATTTACCACGATAGGAAGTCAAATTCCACATCTCAACTTTGGAAATCAAGCCTTAAATCATGCCGACGTAACTAGGGTCACTAGGCCCGAGTGTTAGGATATTTAGACACTTAGGAGATAGTTAAGCTCAACTTGGTCTAATATGTATTTAGGTAATGTGTGTTTATTTCATATGAATTTGTACTTATGTAACATGTAGGTATCGATATGTTCCAGACATAAAGTGCCCAATGGTTCATCTTCACCTCAATTTTAATGACTATTGATCCATGGATTGAGATTCGATTGATATGTGATCTCTATTTAAAGAGAATGAAGGGTGATTTTATTGATGATAAATTGTGAGAAACTCACTTGTAAATTATTTTCCCTTTTTCCTTAATATATTTCCTTAAGTAGTTATTTCAATGGGGTCATGGACTATTTCCCTCTTTGGGGATTTTAACCACGTAAAACATTGGTGTGTTGATATGTAATATGTGTTGAACTTTGGTGTTGTCATTGATGTCAAAAAAGAAACATGTTGATGAATTCCAAAAAGCATTAAGTATTGAAGATTGTTGAACTTAGGTGTTACAATTGATTATGCCAAGTAAGAGTCCAGTTTGAAGAAATATATAAATGTGTATGAAAGAATCAGTAGTGTGCACAACCCATCGGGTAATGGTTATATATATACATGAAGCCAGTTTGAATAAGTATATAGAGAATAAGTGTGCAAGTTTTGGAAGTATGTAAATACCACCAAGACATGGAACCCATATGCGCAGATACCACCAAGTCTTCGGAATCAAGTGTGCAAAACCCCACAAGGCTTAGTTATCAAAATATGTACGCCAATGAAATATAGAATGATATGGATAGCATGACCAATAAGTAAGGAAGAAGGGGGGGAATTGATTCAAAGGAATCCCAACTTGTGAACAAATCTCTTAAGAAAAAATAGTATAAACAAGCCAAAGATGGAAATGTTGATGTAAGCTTGAAGATGAAGAAGATGTAATATTTTGAGTTGGAAATCTTTGAATAATTGGGGTATCAATGGATCATTGATTCAAAAGATAATATACACCAATGAGTTTTATGTGCAAAAACAATAAAGAAGAACAGTAGGCAATGCACAAATTAGAGAGATGCCCAACACTAATATGTGTGAAGGAGATACATCTTGAAAGCAATTTATCTGAAATCGCAGATTGTAGTCAGGGATCACAGATCTTGATATTGTAGAAGTTGAAAATTATTGATGGAAAAATTCACAGATTGCATATAAAAAAAGTCACAAAAGTTACATATTGTTGATATTGTAGATTGAAGAACACACAAATCATTGATCACATAAGTCTCATTTTTATAACAACGTGTCTTTTTTCAGGGTGGAAGGAAGGGGCAAGGAAAGGAATTTGAATTTTCCTTCCAGTTGGTTCTATAGAATGCAAGATTAGGGAGTTGGAGCTTCCTATCAGCTGGT
Organism: Pseudotsuga menziesii; assembly: GCA_001517045.1. NCBI lineage: Eukaryota > Viridiplantae > Streptophyta > Pinopsida > Pinales > Pinaceae > Pseudotsuga > Pseudotsuga menziesii. Next base: position 227,819 of record LPNX010423436.1, read on the forward strand.
GCTAAAGAAAAAATACAAGAGATTGCAATCTCCACTTGGGTTGGTTCCTGAACAAAAAAATATCTTCTTGCACAAAAGTATTGGTGTACTCTTAGGTTGGTACTTGAAGTCAACAAGTTGGTTCTTGTGTAGAGGATCAGAGTCCTTATAGGTTGGTGTATGTAATCAACAAATTGGTTCTTGTATGTGGGATTGGTGTCCCGATCAGATTGGTGTATGAGTTAGTTGGTGTTCACATTTTGGATATTGGTGTCTCCTATCTATGTAATCAATTATATATATAGATATATATAAAGTTACTTTACAGATTCTTTGTGAAGTTGTGTATTTTATTGTTTTGACAGAAAAGGAAGTTTAAGCATAAATTGTTACGTGAAAATTTGTATAATTTGTGCTTTATACCGATTCACCGCCCCTCTTAGTATAAATAGGAATTCCAACAATAGGTATCTGAGAGTGGGTTTCTTCAGTAAAAATTTAACAACTAAAAGATAGATCTTTGCACATACATGAATAGGAAGGAAGGCCTTTCTACTAACAAAGCACCCATAGTTGATTGGTTGAACTATACCTTCTGGAGAATAAGGATGGAATTGTGTCTACAATCTCTTGGAGTTGATGTTTGGAAGTCTATAGAAAATGGTTATAAAGTTCCCAAAACTACACCAATGGATGTAGTTGATAAAAGACTATATGAGTATAATTCAAGGGCTAGGAATGCAATAGTATGGGGGCTAGAAGTATCCGAGTTTGCGAAGGTGATCTAGTGCACACCAGCTAAATATGTTGATCTTGGATAAGATATTGATTAGTCAGAGTTCTCCAGAAGACAAAACTAGTATTGGATATGATGAGACACTTGAAAAAGTTTGTGATAACAAACACATTTATGTTTTGAGTCAACTAGATACAATTCATAAAAGGATTGAGAAAATAAGGAATGTTCCTTCAAAACAAGTTTATTCCAGGTATGAAAATTCCTTCAGTTATAAAGGTAAATTTAGTGCATTGGAATGCTCAAGTTGTATCTATTTTGGTCATATAGTGAAGTATTGTCATACTGTGAGATGATATGCTTTTGATGGTTTCAGGCACAAAGATCAATATTTCCTTAGAACAACCAAACTATCAGAAATAATCATTTCATATAACATTGACGGTAAAATATGGAGGGAAAAAGAAAGTAGTCTTGGGAAGTATCAAAAAGAGTGTGCACACATTAAAAAACTGGATAAAGAAAGTTCCTCATACATGTGTAGTTGAAGTAAATAATCCAAGTATTTCTTAAGCAACAATTGAATGTTTCCTTTCCTATTGATCTCTAAATTTTTGAAGAAGATCCTTGAATTCAACATGTCATCTATAGGAATTCAAGGAAAGTATCAAGAGACATTGTAGCTATAATATATTGTTTCACGAAGAATACACTCATTTAAGGATGTGATTGCTAAAGGAAGGAGAAACCATATTCAAGATATCCATAATTAAAAAAGTATTTCTATATTAGTATCAATGGACAAATGTTCAATTCTTCAGAAGTAAGACAATATTGCATCATTGGTCTCATACATAATAGTAATTATGGGCACAAATACAATACTTTGCATAAGAAGAATTTGTATTATGAAGAAGTTGTCATTACGAGAAGAAAAATGGTACTTATCCAACTTACAAAAATGGAGCTCCAAAGCTCAAATAAAATAGGAATAAAACTAGGACATAAGCGGTGCACATAGGAAGAAGGTAAGTACATAAGACACTACGACAAATGCACATTTGTAAAAATTGACTCAACAGGAATATTGGTTTACAAAATTGAAATATTTAGCATCTTGGCGAAGAAAGACACAATTCAGTACACAAGTAAATTTGACCACAAATTACGACGGCCTAAATGTCATAGTTTCTACATATTTATGTCGGCAATTCGATAAGTTGTTTTCTTTTAAATCATCAATGGAATTTTGCATCAATTTTCTATGTTAAAATTACTCATCAAATTTTCGACTAGCCGTCGTCACAAATTCGACACGCATGCCACTTCCACTCTGTCGGACTATCGACATGTTTCCCTTCCTTTTTTGTCGGATATGTGACAACTAGATGCATCGTTTGATGGATATCTGACGCTAAATGCTACTTCAACATCATCGTACTAATGACCTGTTCCCCTTTCTCGTTGTCGAATTTGAGACGACTATAGGTGTCGTAAGTGTAGCATAGTCATTATATTTAATGTATATCTCACGACCTCCTTCACCAAATAAAGGTCTTAAATTCGATGATGTTGGTTTTCATCCCGTTGGAGATCCGATGACGTATGTGTCAGTAGTGTAGAAAAGTTGTTGGATTGGATGGATATCCGATGACAAATGTTGCCAAAAAACCGACGACCCTATTAAAATGTATAAAAAAAATAAATGGAAATATTTTGAAATAAAAGATAAAAAGACTTTTGAATTTGAATTTGAAATTCATATTTTCATGCATCATTTTAAATGTGTATTTACTATTTTTAATGATGGAAAAGAACAAATTCCCTTGACTCAGAGTCTTCCATTTATTCTAGTTGTGGAGAGTACGTACAATTGTATGGAGATTGTTTGTTGTGGAGGGCAAGTTATCCAGAAGAGGGTGTCCAAATTTGGAGGAGTTAAGATGCTTCCTAGATGGCCTGTACAATCATATTGGTGAGGTTGAGTCTGTTGATGGATTCCATATTCCTTTTTGGTGAGGGAAAAATCACTAGTGGAATAATAATAATAAAAAACATAGATCATTTCCAGATAAGAGAGTGTTAACATTTAGTCAACTATAATCTGAGAAAGGGACATTTTGTAGCTATTGTTCATAGACAAAAAATCAGTGCGTTGGAAGAGGGTGTATATTTACATGTAGATATGTGGAGTATTTGTTGAGTTTTATATATCCTTTGAAGAGGGGCACACTAACCTAAAGAGGGTATGTTAGTTGTGGCATAGAACCAAGTTCAAAGTTAGATTTTTTTTTATTCATTTTTTACTATAAAAAGATAGATGAGAATGCAAGCACAAACCCCATATCTAAGTTTTGTAGATTCTAGAGAGAGGGTGCACTAGTATATCTAGTTTTTGTTGTTGTGGGAAGTATTGTGGGGAAATAGACACACCCAGTTTGCAGTTGAGAAGAAGACAAGGCCCTAGAAGGGGGGTGCACTCACCATCTGTAAAACGGAAGAGTGTGCAATCACCAATGAATTCAAAACTTGTGTTGATGCTTATTTCCTACCAAAGTGACTTTATTACAATACTGGTAATTTTCCTTGTCTCCATCTGCACCTAGTATCCAAAATCCATCAAATAGGGGGTTCAAGTAAGGGTTGTACACTGCAAAAAGGGAAGCTGCAAATCCTTGCTTTCATACATAATTTATTATTCTAAGAATTAAAGGCATTCCTCAAATCATAATCATGGTCATTTCTAGATTGAGAAGAAATTAAAGGAGATGTCATCATCAACTAAGGAGGTTATCAACACTTAGTCATATACATATATGAAAGAACTTTAAAATCTGAATTGTATTGTGTATTGTAATTTTCTATTACTATTGGGTTTTTATGTTGTAGATTCAAATTGAGTTAAATATTGAAATTTTATATTAAATGCAATACATATCATTCTTTGTGAATCTAGTTCTTGATTAAATATTTGTCACATGGTATATGAAAGCATTTTTAACAATTCAATCATACACAAAAAACCATAAAAAACTTCTAAATATCAACCATATTCATTTGGAGGTATTTTCATGGTATCAAAGTATTTTCCCAAAGTGTTTGACAAAAAAACTAAACTAAAATCAATCACAAATCAATGAAACTATTTTCTTATAAGGTAAAGGTAAAGTATTTGACAAAAGTGATGAGCCAATTCACATCGTAGTCAATGAAAAATTAGCTTAGATTGGGTTGGGGCCATTACAAATTTTTGCTCATGTTTCCTCAATTGTTTTTACAACTAAAATCTCTTATAGAGTAGCTACCATTCAGAATGGTTATGATTGTTGGTTGTATTTATACATCGTGCTAACTAGAGCATTAAAACCTCCAAGCAATTGAAAATTGAAATGGTAACTGTATATTCCACAACATTAATATCTATGAAGTACTCTATAAACAAATAAATAGGGAATGTGAGTCATTTCTCACAATATTTTAAAAACCTTTATAGCTTGCCATCTTTACATTTACAACTATTAATAAACTACAAACAAAAATAAACCTTCAAACCATAGAGAAAATAATACCACATGTAATCCTCCATCCCATCACCATGGGAATAAAAACACACACCACATCTTGGGTTAAATTATCACATACACCATGCTCACATAAACTTTAATGCTAATAATTTCTCCATAAATTTGACCCACCACTCACCTCCTAGATGTGGATACATGAAACTATGGATTTACTAACATTCAAGAAGGGATGTGGACCACAATTAAACATCCCATCCCACCAAATTTATTCTATTTTTCTCAAGTTTGATCGAAATGTATTAATTCACTATTGCATTTGCTAATACATCGCTATCTCTCATAAATTGCTAATATCAATTATTTCAAAGCTCTATGAAAGGGCTTGTGCCCTTTACATAAATTTTATTATTTTAAGGTTTTTATTTTATTTTACAAAATTGGGTTTGAATTGTATTAAAATAAGTAATGGTTATATTTTCTAGTAGGATAATACAAAATAAGAGGGACCATGAAGACTTCAAATACTCCCCCAAAATCAAAATTGTTAGCTAATAGTTGTATTAGGTATGTTGTCATGTTGCAATGATTGTAGATTCTACTAGTGTCCTTCCTACTAAACATGTTAAACAAAAAAATACTTTGCAAAATATTGCAAGGACCCATTCTTATATAACATCATGCAAACTGAGGTCTTTTTGCTTGTCATTGACCTAGGATATAGAATGTTTATTGGCTAAGATCATCTTGGCATGGTCCTTACTAAAAAGTGTCCTATTCTTTCACTCTCTTTGATTCATCCCTAGCTGACCCAATGGATATATTAGGAGGAGGTATACAAATTACCAAGTCCCATTAAAAGGGTACGAAACACTCGCCATTTTAAGAACCATATCTTGGAACATATAGAATTTTACTTATAGAACTTCATATTTTGTATTTTTGAATATCCATGTAGGTTGAGAATTATTTTATCTTCTTTATATGCTCTTCTATCTGTGGGGTGGTGCATATTACATGTTTAGCATGATATTGATATCTAATCATTTCCTTATACTCATAATATCCCCACTTATGAACATTGATGGAAAAATAATCCTCCACTTCACCCAAATGTTGTCGACATCGCCTCAATCCATCACACAACTCAGAGTTCTCATAGAGGAGGCATTGATTAGAATGTCTATGACTATCGACCATATTATTTATAAAATATGTTCCATTTTTTTGTGTGGACAACTTACTTTTATAATGTCAAAGCAAAGGAAACATAAGTGATTTTCTCTAAGGAATTTGTTATACAAAGGCGTAATAAATGATAAATTGCTTGGAAGAGTAATAGTATTGGTAGGAAATTATAATTTGTGATAGTTTTATTTGGCAGTATCAGAATCTTGATCCTAATATTCTTTCCTAATAGGATTTTTTTTGGCAATGTTAAAGGGTATAGGCATTGATAAGAAACCTTTATGAATAACCCTATCAACTTCTACCTTTTTCTAAATCTTGTTTCTATGACAAAGTTGGGACCATCTTGTTCTAAAATAATTTTGTTCTTTGTAGCATTGTGACTATTTTATGTGACCTATGTTCTAATGTATACTATGAATGTGATTAACCAAGTTGTGTTTTTGTTAAATTTCCATTGTTACAATGACATAATTTCTCTACATATGAAACTTAACACAATAGTGCATTTATAATGCTTCTATGTTGTTTCCAAATGCTTATCCTTCAATGCAAAGCAATGTTGAGAGCCTATAGTATTGTACCTAGTTTGAGATTCCTCTTCTCACCATGTATATGCAAAATTCATACAAAGAAAAACATACAAAAAATTGATATTGATGCATACGATAGTTGAAATTTGCTAAGTGCTCAGATATGTAATTATACATTAAAACAATATTTATTTCTAGTGTGATTTTAGTTTGATGATGACTTTACTTTTAGTTTAATATCATCAACATTCCAAACCAATAACTTGAATCAAGGTCACAAACTAAATTGTAGAGAAACTACATATTCTCATGGAGGGGACATAAAACATAACACTTGCAATTCGTCCAATGCATTTGGAACTTGGAAGAAATATGATTATTTGGCAACAGATTCTGACATTAGAGTACCATTGGTATACTCTAGTGTGTATTGTAATGGCATACTGGAAAAGGATAAAAAGGTGAGTAGTAAGATATTGAATTTGGTTATCATGGAATTCTTGCTTCGATATATATCCTATAAATTTTTGTTGTTTTTCACTTTCACTAAATAAAGGGATTTGCAAATAATATCCTTGTGAACTTAGTAACTGGATTCTTTGAGTTTTGATTGATGAATAAAATGTGAGGAAGGCAAGATCAATCATATTTTCCTTGAGTAATTTTGCAAAATGTACATGCAATAAAGATATGTTGGCGATACTAAATATAATTTTTTGGTATAACTTACCTTGATTTGTGGAGCTTGGAAATGTCTTCTTTTGCTTTACCTTTCAAAACATCTTTCAACATACTACAAATATTTTCCTGTTGCAATAATTTCATGTTAGGACCCATCAAATAAATATTTGCTGTTTATGAAAATAACAAAATGAAGATAAAAAAATACAGTTTGAGTAGTTTGTCTGAATGACTAAAACAACAATAATAATGAGCATTTTACGGTCGATGAAAATTTTTAATTTAAAAATGTGAATTACAATAATATTCAAGTAAAATAATTGGTAATAAGAGATCACCTGAGGAAACAAGGAGAACCGCAACACTATGTACATAAGGCCATTGATCACATCAAAACGACAATTTTTCCTTTGGAATATGAAAATGTTTCCCAAGGATATCTCTAACAAGTTCCAATGGATGAGTCAAATAGCAATAGTAAAATTTAAACACTACAATTATAGAAATAACTGTTTTTAATGTATAATTCCTTACCATTCATTGAGATCCTCTCTTGTTTGAGAATAATTCAATATTTTCTACTAAACAGGACCAACCACGTGAAGGTGGAAGATATTATGGCCCCTCCCCCCGCTCACATCACTCTCAATTCCCCAAACCCAATGCATCTACTTGCAAATAAAAATTTAGTGCAAAATCATTCATTCAATATATGAAAAAAATCATTAAACCATTCATTCATTCAATAGCTGAAAAAAACATTCATTAAACCATTCATTCAGTCAATAGCCGATAAAACCGTTCATTAAACCATTCATTCATTAAATAGCAAAAAAAACCATGCACACCGTTGTATTATAAAAAATAATTACTCAAAATTTCTTCAGTCACTTCTTTTTAATTTTTTTTTCTCTTTAAAAAATGAGCAAGAAGTGCATCTTCTAGAATTTGTTGTTTGGTCTCCCCAATAGATTGCTCGCCACGTGGATCTTGCAGCAAGGGGCTCAAAATTGTTGCAATAATGTGAAAATGTTGCATTAATTTATTTATTTTTTTATAATTACAAGTATTTCATTTAAAAAAACATTACAAATGTGTTCTTTTACCTGACGTGGGAACATAATGTTCTTTATTATCTTGTCCAGGCTCAACCTGTACAGTGTGACCATTTGCATGTTCTACAGTTGAAATATGGAGAAGTACAATAAATTTTCACCATCTGTAATTATCCATACAAAACAGTAGAATATTAATAAATTCATTACCAGGAATAGAAGCATGCTCTTCGACTGGTTTGTGTACATCATCAACATTAACGAGATCATTGATTTCTTGCACAAAACCAAATAAATATTTTATGTAAATTGTTTATAACGAATATATTGCAAGACAATTAATAAATTTTCATTAAACTATATAGGTTTTATATACATGTGCGCCAGATGAATCACCAGAAGAACGTGTATGCCCAGACAAGATTTTTCAGGGTTCAACAACATCTTCAAAGCCATGTTGGAAGCTAAGATTCAATTCTTTTTGAGTGGGCACTTCTTTGAATCGGTCAGCATACATAATTGCGTAAGTTCATTAATTTTACATTTTGTACCAGAATAAAACAAAAATAATTTTCTATTTATTATTTGGATGTAGTATTGGGTATTCGATACTTATAAATCATGCCACCAAATTTGAATAACCACCAGGCCCAAGATTTTGTTGACCAATTTTATCTAGTCTTTCCTTTGTGGCCTTTGATGTGTCTTTCAGCCTAATCAAGTGTTGAATTACGTTAGTCGACGTTCCAAATTTGATATAAAAATTAATAATAATAAGGCTTACCATTGCATTGTGGAATGTATTGCATACCTCCCTGTGCCTGGTGGTATCTTTCCTACTTTTCTTAGAGCCCTCTCTTTTCCATCTTCCATTAGGGATTTCCGCTTCCTTGATAGAATCATCGGAGGGCACTCATACCTAGGGTTCTTTTCTAGGTGAACCCTATATTGGTCTCAGACAATCTTCATATGTTTTCCAACCTTATTTAGTACCTTCACTATATCAAAGGTATCTTGATCGAACATGCCAACCAACCGATTAGTCAACTCATCCTTTAAATCTTTTGTCTCTCTGTCCCACCTTGTACGGATGGTGGGCCTGAAGATATCCAACGTCAAATCATTTAGATTTTGTTAAAATACATCATTTCCTGTAAAAAAATCATCCCATCATTAGTTTAAAAAACATTTATAAGTATATTAGAAACAAATTATAAAAACTAAATTGAAAAATATATAATTACCCAAAATATTCTCTATATTTATTGGAACGAGTTCTTCGTTCACAAAAAATGGCGTCACTATTGAACCTGTACTAGTGACACGAGAAGATCCAGGAAATGTTGCTTTAGCATCAACATTAGTATCAGACCCTGACTCCACCCCTTCTTCTGCACGATCTGTTGTGCATTGGTTAGCATCGGCTGCACCCTTTGCTGGCCTCGGGGGTGTTGCAGAACATGTTGTAGATTATTCAGTCGACAACATGGGTGTAGTATGTGGAGTGGTTTTCTCACTGGGCCCAACATTGCCTTCACCACCAGCGTGTGGTTGAAAAATTCACACAAAAATTAGTGTTGACTTGAGGAATATCCCTAGGTAGCCATTGTTTCACTAGATGGTTGTACCTTAAAGGAAACTCTATGTCTCCTATTGTCTCATCATCAAAGGAACATGACCCCCCTCCCACGAGAAAAAATTACATGCATTTATTGAATTTTCTTCTAATCTTCAGACATCTAGTTGATCTAGCCCTTGTGCACCTATTGGATGTCTCACTTTCCTCTAGCCTTCCTAAACTCCTGTCACTCGAGGAAGATAGATCTAAAAAATACGTGTTTGGTTCTACCTACACCATGGCCAGAAAAAACTTGGCAAATAAGAGAAAGATACGAACAAAAACTTGGATAGAATTATAAGCATGACACAATAGTGAAATCATTATCTTGAATAATATCAATAATTCCCTAGTATAGAAGTTCATTAAATAGTCCTTTAACAAGATATAGATATCAAGTGGTTCCATGGCTAATGCTTCATCCAATTTATCTCAAAATACAAACTACATTTTGGACAAAATTTGTAGGTGTAGATTTTTAAATTTATTTTGTTTCCTCACCAAAAATATTTAAGACCCAGATTACAGATCTCAATATATATAATAAAATCATTTGCTAATATTTTGTAACTCTTTTTCATAAGAAATATAGGTGTTCCTTGATATTCAATATTGAATCAAAGATAACTTCTACATAGTCTTGACAATAAGTCATTCCAGACACCAGTGGAGATAAGTATCAACAACTTTCCCAAGGGGAGGGATAGAACCCACAATACCAAGATGACTGATGTAGCAATACCACAGGGAGAACATAAGGATCCCAAACAACTTATCCAAGGAGGAATAGAGGGTGGATGAAACACACCCCTGGGGGATGAAAAAAAATATATATCCTCATGTTGGGCAGGGGGCAGACCCAGGTTCTTATGCTTTTATATTCACACCAACAAACATACCCACACTGTTGGCCCTTTCGGCAACAACCTGCGAACAGGTTGCAGTCTCACCCGAAACAGCTATGGGGCGCCGTAGAATCAGGTTTCTGTAGGCGAAAGAGGGATATTACTGTGATTTTAGCCTTAAAAAAGAATAATCATGCAATACAGAGCTTCTATATTCACTTAAATAGCTTCGCAGTTTAGAAAAAAAGACGGTTTCTTACTTTACCCTTAACTGGGAATTCACAACGAAGTTAATACTTAGCAGTTTATCTTACCTTATCATTCATCTACTTATCAAATGCATAAAAACATAATAGGAACAAAATAAAAGAACCACCACAACACAAGATATACGTGGTTCACCCCCAGTGTAGGGGCTACATCAACAGAACTGCGTTTATATTCAACAATTTACAACCACATAGTTCTGATCTGCGCACTCAGCTACAGATCTTCTCAACAATATAATCTGCGCACTTAGCTGTAGAACCTTTCTTCAAAAACCCTTTGCGCAGTCAGCTGCAGAGGTCGTCCATGCACTCAGCTAGGACTTAACCTTAACCCCAAAAAGAGACCTTAGCTTCTTCGCATCAAATTATCATACATTAAAAACCTACCTGACTCCTTTACATAAGTGCCTATTTATACAAGTGCACTATTACAATACCATGGGCTTAAACCATGGGTACCCAAAAACCATGGGCTTAAACCATGGGTCATTTACAAAAATAGGGGCTTCGACCCAACCCCGAAGCCCCTAAGACTATTTTGTGCCGCAACTCCGCTTACAAGCTTCACACCAAAACCGTGGAGTTGCCAAAACTAAGGACCTTCAAGGTCTGAGCCCCAACAGGCCCCTAAGACTCATCAGTGTCCCGTCCCAGGACACTCTGCTATTTTTCTGGTGGAAGAATCTTGTTGGCGAAGATAGTAAATTGCTTGTTGAGGCTGCGCATGATATCTTCTGCTGCTTGCTCCTTCTCCACTATCTCTTGCAATGTTGCTGCCGATGCTTCGTTGGCCTTTTCCTGTGCAAACGCATCATACTCCTTCAAAACTTTGAGCTGGTTTTCCACAGCAGTTCTCAACTCCAAGTCCTCGTTAATAAGGGGCTACACAAAGTTCACCAACAGTGTTTCTTTCCTTCTGTAAGACTCAATTTCTCACTGAAGCTCATTACTATGCTTCACCTTAAGCATCTTCTACATAGGAGGCAATGTCTTGATTTCCACTTTGACTGCATCCAACTCTATCTGTCGCTGCTTGATGGTTTCTTGCAACTTTTCTACTTCTGGGTTGTCCTACAAGTTTACCCAGGCCTTGACACTTTCATCTAGCAGCTTTGATGCACTACCTACAAGATCTGAGATCTTCGTTGCTGAGGCCTGAATATCTCTGTGACGTTGTTCCCTGACCTCTGGTGGACTCTCAAGAATGAGGCGAAGTTGAAACTCCACAATCTGAGCCTCATGTTCTTCTTTCATCTTCTCTATCAGGCTTCAAGACTGTTGTGCATAGTATTTCATCTTGACGATTCTTTGCTCCGATTCTTCCTCAGCCTGCATGTCGAAGTCAGGGAGACTTCGACACGCCTCATCCAACACTCGCGCTAGTGTAGCCCACTTATTTTCTGCTTTCCTCTTCTTCTGTTTAGCTTCTTCCAACTGCACTGCGAGGCTCTCACTCTGCTTCATGGCATTCTCTAACTGCATGTGTGAGTAGCTGTCTCATTCTTGGATCTCCTTCATGAGTGCCAATTGACAAAGATGCAGCTCCGGCATAGACAACTTGGTGTAATCTATCTCAACTGTCATGCTCATCTGTGATTGAGATGCGGCGTCAGTTATTATGAGAGCTGCACTTGGTACTTGTCCTCTGTTATTTTTGGCTAGCCATTGTCTCATATATGGCTGCGCGCCTACTGGGGCACTGCTTGCTACAGCGCCAGTTGCTGATCTTTCCTCTAACGCCTTAAGTTCTTCAATTCACTATGCTACGCCAGCGAGTGCATCAAGATGTGTGGATGTAAACTCTGCCCATTTGCTGGACAATACCTCTGTAGACTTTATCAGAGCCTGATCAAGCTCTTCAATCATCACGGCAGGTTCTTTGACGATATTCTTTCTTTTCGACGCCTTAGCTTTCTTTTTGGGCTAAGGCTTAGTCACTTCCTCCGCTTCGGGAGACTTGCGCTTATCTGGGTGATTGGGGTCTGAGATGGTTTTGACCGATTCTTCTTCTTCTTCATCACCTCCGTCATCTCCACCCTGGTCACCTTCGATCTGTTGTGACTCATATTGTTCTTCTCTCTCTTCGAGTGGGTCATTCTGCTGCGTCTGACTAGGACCTGCGCCCACATCTGTTACTGGAGGGACTAGAATGTTGGGCTTTGTTCCTGCGTCCTTCATCCATTCAGCCGACCACCGCTGAACTACTACGAGGATGTCTTCCTCGTTTAACATGTATGGTAATTTCCACCATGCATGTTTGTTATCTACGCGGGCCTGGATGAAGACATTATGCATGTCAGCCTTGAAGGTGGCCACTCCCGCATACTGAGAAAATAGCTCATTACTGAGCCACGGTGTTTTCAGGATATCATATGAAATGTTCATCGCATAGAAGGAGAACACATAGTTCATCATCTGCTATAAGGCCTTATCCTGCGAAACCCACAGAGATGCATACCTTGCTGCGCCAGGCATCTCTGGAGGCACATCAACAAACTGTGCCTCGGTAGGTCCTCTCCATCCTACCAGTGCAATAAGTACTATCAACCATGAATAGTGAAAGGGTCTACCTTTCTCCTGTGCATCGTGGACATCTTCAAGGAATTCTCTAGCAATGTACTCTGCCCATTTGTAACTGTAGCCTTCGGCACAGTTCGCAGCAATACTGACAATCAGGGCAGGTACTTCATTAGGTCTACACTTCCGCATTAATTTGCATACTAGGAGCTCTACGGCGAAGCGAATGTTTTGGTGCCGAATTGTCGAGGTTTGATACCCTCGATTTCCTTTCGTCAAACCGAAGCGGTCCTTCATGTGCTACGCTGGCTTCGTATATTCGTGCTTCCCAATGAATTCAATTCCAGGATCAGGCCCTTCCTTCAGCAAGCCTGTAATCCTATGAATCAGCTCTCCATCAATAGCTATTTTCTGGCTTCCTATCCATAGGTTCCCATCATGCACCAATGCCAATAGCTTCTTGACCACTACGGTAACTTGCGTGCTGTGACCAAAGTGGGGGACATTTAGCATCTTCAATAAGCTAGCTTGCTCCAAGCCAGCAGCCCACTGTTTCACTTCAAGTAATGTTGTTCCAGCCTTCGGATAATGGAGGGAGTGCAAGTATTTCCCAGGTGTGAACTACGGAAACTTCCCACGATCATTTGTATCATGGTCTGCGTACTTGAGCCGGTCTAATCTTCCTATCATCGTTTTGACCAAATTCACACCTTGTGGCAGCGAAGGGGTACATAACGTGAACTTGGCTATCCATCGAGGTGGCTGAACTCCTGGTCGAACAGGCGGAAGATATGGTGGACGCTACGATGCAACGTTATCATCCTCATCGAAGTCTTCAAAACCTTTAGGTGGGAGCTCTGTCGAACTAGGAGGATTCATCTCGGGATCCTTCGGTGTCTTTCCTGATGGCTTGTGCCTTTCTTTGTTCTTCTTAGAGTGAAATTCTACCTTAAATTTCTTCCTGGTTGATCGTGTCTACATTGGTTGATTTGGCGCTGGGGGAGTCTCTTTGCAAGGTGCAGATGTGGGTGGGTTTCTCATAAGGTTCTGTAGACCCCTCTGTCTGAATTCTATCAACAATTCCTGGACTTCGCGATCAGCTGACATGGAATCAACTCAATAAAATGCGTAATGAAAAATTCGCGGCCTGGCTGGCTTCTTATAGAATCCAACAACCAACTATGCCATAACTGTGCATTAAAGACACCAAATATGATCGAACGACAGTAGATCTTGTCCAAACGGCGCTAGATTTAACAAAATATCATCATTATAGGCAGTTACTATAGTTAACATACTGGCAATCTGATTTTTTCCAATGGTCGCATTTTAAGCTTCGACACACCTTTATGCTTCAGCACAGCCACTAACTTCAACTTTGCCCCAATAAGGACCTTCGACACATCCCGAAACAAGCTTCGACACTACTTCGAGCTTTGACCCACGATAGAATTTCTTCCACAACCTCCAACAATCTGCCAAAGCTCTCTGAGAACAGCTTCATTATAGTCTGGTAGCCAATTTCAACTGTTCTTGGTACTTAGACTCTTCTTCTTGGTATTACTTCTGATCAGGTGGTACAGGCTTGTCCCTGTACTTCTTTAATCTACTTCCATTCACCATGGAAGGAAAAATTTCTCCATTCAATTTAGCTAACTGAACTGCACCACCATCAGTAACTTTCTGAACTATGTGTCTTGAACTTACCTGGGAACTTCATGAATTTACTGTCGTACAAGAGCACAAGATCACCATTCTGAAAATGCTTCTTCTTAATGTGTCTATCATGCCATACTTTTTCTCTGGCTTTCTATACTTGCTGATGGAAACCTGCAATGAATCTGTCTTCTTCTAGTTCCAGTATCTTCACCAGCCTTTCATTCAATACGGCTGGATCATCCACCTCTATGAAGGAAGATATTCTGAGGCTAGGAACAATGTACTCCATGGGCATAACTGCTTCCTGGCCATATACCAGCCTAAAAGGTGTGTGGCCTGTTAACTTCTTGCAAGTGGTTCTATAAGCCCATAATACTGCTGGAATTCTAAGATCCTAGTCATTTCTGTTAACATTGCAAACCTTCGTCAGGGCGTGCTCAAGAATCTTGTTAAAGGCTTCGACAGTTCCATTTGCTTGAGGATGGTAGGCAGTACTCTTCTGATGATATACTTGAAATTATTTGGTCAATGCTTCAATAGTCTTATTCAGAAAATGCAGCTGTCAGAATCTTTTGTGCTGTAGATTTTCCTACATAATGACCTCCTATTGCTCCAGAATGTGCCTCAGCCAAAATCAATGGCTTTTAATGCTCCAGGACACATCTGCGCAGTATTTCATCTGGTCCCATCTTATATAGCTATCTTGCTATCAAGGTAAATTCAGCTGCTCTAACCACCATCTACTTCTTCTGCTGTGTTTTCATCTCAGAGGGTGCAAAACCTATAGACAAGTACTGAACAATATCCTGAAAGTATTCATCAACCATCTGGATGGAAAACAACTGGGCATCAGGAACACCTTCGTCCAAACTACTGGGCTCTTCTCCTGACTCGAGCCTCAACAAGTGGTCAGGCCCTATGTTAAGTCTTCCTGGCTTAACTATGATCTCAAAGTCATACTCTTGAAACAAAATCAACCATCTGCATATCCTTCCACCTAACACAGGCTTGTTAACCAAATACTTCAAAGAAGAATGGTCAGTGAACATCTTAAAATGAGATCCTAACAAATAATGTCGAAATTTCTGCAAGGCATAAACCATAGCTAGACCTTCTCGTTCTGTCGTAGTATAATTTTTTTTTGCTGTGGACAATTTTCTACTTGCAAAAGCAATAGGGTGATCAATATTACCTTCACCTGACTGAGCCAATACTACACCCAAAGTAATGGAAGATGCATCGACATGAACATGAAACTCCTTACTCCAGTCAGGGAATACTAAGATAGGAACATTTACCATCTTTTCTTTCAAAATGTCCAAGATTTCCTCACATTCAGGTGTCCACTCAAACTTAATATCTTTCTTCAATTTCATTTCCATAGGGCCTGTAATATGAGCATATCCTTTAATGAATTTCCTGTAATATCCAGTATGACCAAGCGTAGTGCGAAGTTGCTTAATAGACTTCGGGGGTGGCAAGTTCACAATAATGGCTATCTTTGCAGGATCCACCGTCAATCCTTGCTTGCATACAATGTGACCTAGCAGAATTCCAAAAGGTGCACAAAAGATACACTTCTTCGGGTTCAATGAAATCTGATGCTGTCTACACTTGTCCAACATAAGCCTTAAACTGGCTATATGATATTTCAATAAACCAAAGATAGTCCAATCATCAAAGTAAACTTCCAAAAACTTATGAATAAATTCCTTAAATGCAGATATTACTACTCTGGAAAACATAGCAGGTGCATTCTTCAATCCAAAGGGCATAACAATATACTGAAAAGATCCCATTTCTGTAGCGAAGGTTGTTTTATGTCGATCCTCTTGAGCAATTATGATATGATGGTAACCTGAAAATCCATGAGTGAAAGAATACACCTCTTGACCTCCGACATTGTCTAAAACTTCATCTGTAAAGGGAGTAGGAAAAGGATAATGTAAACAGGCATCGTTCAGCTTCCTCAGGTTAACACAGATTCTGATTTCTCCCTTGGTCTTCTTTCCTTGTACCACCATAGGGCTGACCCATTCGGACTCTTCGACAGGCTCAATGATTCCTGCAGCAAGCATCTTATCTAGCTTGATCCTAAATTTTTCTTTATACTTAGGGTTCAGCCTATAAGGGCGCTGCTTCACAGGCTTCGCATCAGCTTTCAAAGGTATTTTTATCACTCCTATATCACCAAGGATACCTTTCATTTCTGAGAACTTCTTCGGAAATAAGTCCTGATACTCATGGAGGAGTTCAATCACTTTGCTCACCATTTCTTAATCCCAATAATCTCCAATGGTAGCATACTTAGGCATTTCTTCTGATCCAATGTTTACTTTCCTTGTTTTTAAGGGCTGAGTTACTTCAGGTGATTCGACTGCTGGTCCATGTACTTCGCAATGTCCTTCTGACTCAAGAATATTAATGTTGCGAGGGTCATCGCCTTCATCAATGGCGAGGTTATAGCATTGTATTGCATTAGCTTCTTGTTCCTTCCAATCAGGTTGGTGCGCAGCTATTTCTTTATCATCAAACACCGTAGTATGGATCAACCTAACAGCTACATCCAAAGCAGGGAAAACCTCATTAATAGAAAATGTGAGCACAAAACTATCAGCAAGGCTAACCCAACTTACAGTGACATGGTGAAGCTCCACCTCCGCATACCAGTTCTTTGCTTCAGGTTCCAGAGTGTGTACAAACCTGTGTACCCATTCTTCACGAGGTACATGCTTCCATGCTTCATAACACTGTTCCAAATGTTCCTAAGGGCTAGTCTTACCATTAAATCTGCTTCGTACCTCCTGAGGTTGATCTATGAATCTCAGGTGAAGAAACTTTTGACAAGCTCCCCAACTATGAATATACTTTTTATGACCATTCCACCATCTGGCAGATGTGGCTCTAAATACTGAATCTAGAGTCTCCATTTTCTGTGAATCTGGTACTTGCTCTGAGAATTGTACAATAAAATCTTCTGGGTCTGTCAAGCCATCAAAATTAGGCAAGACTCTTGTCTGTGAGCCAACCCATTTGAGAGATTTGGTAATTCTTTCACATCGATGTCCATGTAGCTCATAAAGTCTATTCTGCCAATTTTCTAGGCCTTCGTCTGAATCAGTCATGCAAGAACTGTCACACTGCCAATCCATGATACCTTCAGCAGTAGGGTTAACATAGTCTTCTTCTTTAGCTGTGATATTGTAAATATGATCCAAAACATCCTGATCTCCATCTCTGACTGGCTCTGTATACCTTTCTCCTTGAGAAGGGTCCAACGGTACTATGACTCTCAAGCCTTTTCCTTCAAAAGTCATCTGTCTATTCTTAAGGTTGATTACTGCATAATTGTATATTGCCCATTCAATTCCTAGCAAGGCTGGATAGGGGTTGCTATCATCAATTATTTCAATGACTTCAAAATATGCTAAGGTATTGACTCCATCTATATCCACTGGTACACTAGGGAATCTTCCCAAGGGCATAATCTTTTGCTGATTGGCTAATCTAAACTGTATAGGGGACCATTCAAGCGTAGGTTTTCCCATTTGTTCCCATGTCTGCTTAGTTAGGACATTCACTTCTGATCCCAGGTCTAAAATGATATCAGTCATGTCATAATATCCTATCTGAGCATGCAATCTTATTTCTCTTCCAGTCCTTCTAACTCTATTGATAGTTTTTACTCTATTAGAGCTTCGCTGAGGTTCGCAAGACGCAATAACTTTCTATAACTCATTCAAAGCATTCTGATTTCTTAATAGCTTCATACAACTCTATAAAAATGATGTTAGTGTACTTACTTGATCCGGCAAAGCTTCTTGAAACTGTAACTGCTGTTGATGCTGTTGCGTAGTTTCTACTGATGTTCTCGGATCAGCAAAGTCTTTTTTATCTTCCATAAATGTTCCTTTTTCTCTTCCAACATCGAAGGCTGGAATTTTCTCTAGGGTCTTACGGACCCAAGCCTCATCAAGCTGTTTCCTCTTATTCTGCACCTGCATCGTAGCTCCACTCCTTGTAACCACGTTAAGGGTTGGGACAGGTCTTTTCTCTACAACAATCATCTGAACATTCTGAGTAGGGGTGCCATTTCTTTCTTGTATCTTGGATATCAACTATGGGCATTGCTCAATCACATGATCGACTGCTCTGCAATATCGACATGTCATAGTTGGGTTCTGACAGTCTCTAGCTACATGTCCTACCTGATTATCGTTATAGCAAATAACTTGGCCTCGACCTCTTCCAGGCATACCACCACGACCACGACCTCTGAAATTACCTCGACCTAGTGTACTACCACGGTAGCCATATCCATCATTGCCTTGTGCATCAGGTTGTACCATATAAGCATCATAGGTTCACTCTCTCATGAGGTCAAAGCTGCGACATTCATCTTCGTTGTGTCCAACTGACTTACAGAACTTGCAGTAGGGATTCTTCGGTACTTGAACATATCTCTGTAGCAGATATAAATCTTCAGGTCGATGCTGGCCAGTTTTTCTATAGATCTCACAATATAGGGCATTAGGGTTAAATGGGTTCGGTGCACCAGTATTCAAATAATTCCTTAATGTAGGACACTGTTCTTTGTCATGACCTTCTGTCTTACATCGTGTACACCAAACCTCTTCTCGAATAGATTTCTCTTTTTTAATGTCGCGAAGCTCCAAATCAATTTCTGCTAACTTTGCCTGTATCTGGGCTATTCCATAATTATCTTCAACAAGAGTTGTTTCAAGTTTCATGGCAATTTCCAACGCCTCTTACTGATTAGCAATCTTCTGTTGCATAAGTGGAGTCCTGATATGAGGCAATAGTGCTGCAATGAACCATTCTTTATGCTATTCTGGTAAATTAGCAGTTTATCTTACTTTATCATTCATCTACTTATCAAATGCATAAAAACATAACAGGAATGAAATAAAAGAACCACCACAACACAAGATATACGTGGTTCACCCCCAGTGTAGGGGCTACGTACTCCACAGAATTGCGTTTATATTCAACAATTTACAACCACACAGTTCTGATATGCGCACTCAGCTGCAGATCTTCTCAACAATTTGATCTGTGCACTTAGCTGTAGAACCTTTCTTCAAAAACCCTCTGCGCACTCAGCTACAGAGGTCGTCCATGCACTCAGCTGGGACTTAACCTTAACCCCAAAAAGAGACCTTAGCTTCTTTGCATCAAATTATCATACATTGAAAACCTACCTAACTCCTTTACATAAGTGCCTATTTATACAAGTGCACTATTACAATACCATGGGCTTAAACCATGGGCTTAAACCATGGGTCATTTACAAAAAGAGGGGCTTCGACCCAAACCCGAAGCCCCTAAGACTATTTTGTGCCGCAACTCCGCTTACAAGCTTCGCACCAACACCACGGATTTTCCAAAACTAAGGACCTTCAAGGTTCAAGCCCCAACACCTCAGTTCAAACAAGAAAGATTCTAATGTATCCCATAGTCAAAAGAACCAAAAAAATACTATGCCACATAAATAAAAAATCTCTTAAAAGAGTTGTATCATGGCTTCCTCAATGATTTCTCCTTCTAAAAGTTACAAGAAGAAGAGGAGGCCAGCCTTTGTTGATGTATTTGTAACTTTGGAATGTATTCATCTATGTATCTTATGTATTGTAACCCGATGTTTATTCCGGGATGTATCTATAATGTAATTGAGTCATATTGTCATGCCTCGATGTTCCTATCGTGAGGATCAATAATGTAAACAAGTCATGTCAAGTCATGTTAGAATAATCAACCCATAGTATTTACCCACTTAGACATTATTTCATTATTTTGTCTTATTTGCCTAGTCCATGAGTCCCACCATGTGCAAGTAGCTAATTGCCTATCCATAGAGGTCAAACTTGCCATTATTGACTCATGGAGCACTTTGGAAATTCCTAGGAATCAAATCTGCTTTATTCCTGGCCTCCTAGGTGCCCTTCTGCTTTTTCTGCTTTGTTGACTTCTTTTCCAGTTTTTAAAGCACATAAGGAAATCTAGACTAGGTGAGGTGAACCTGTTTTATTCCCCTTTCATCCTCCACTCTTTCCTCCATGAAAAAGCA
>LPNX010423436.1:259956-287456 GCA_001517045.1 Pseudotsuga menziesii
ACAAGTCGAAGCATATCGAGATCAAGTATCACTATATTAGGGATATGGTGCAGAGGGGAGCAATGAAGCTCTAGTATGTTGCGATGGAGAAACAGATAGCTGATGTATTCATGAAGCCATTGGCTAGGATGAAGTTTAAGTACTTTAGGGAGAAGCTTGGTGTTCTCCAGATCAAGGTTTCCTCCAAGAGAAAATGATGAGACCCAGAGCCATTCTGACATGGTGAGAGGATTGGTTCCTTCCATGGTCAGATGTAAGGATTGAGCCATTCTGTCATGGTGAGAGGATTGGTTCCTTCCATGTCAAATGTGAGTGCTGGCCATTCTGTCGAGTAGGACAGATGTAAGGGCAATTGCCATTCTAGGAATGGAGGCACCTGGTCAGTTACCAGAAACACTCAGTCTAGGACTGAAGTAGCCATTCTGATGTGATAGAGAGATGTGTTCCCACTTGATCAGATGTAAGGGCTGAACCATTCTGTCATGGCTAAAGGATTAAGTTCCTTCCATGTCAGATGTGATTGTTGGCCATTCTGATGACTAGGTCGAATGTAAGGGCAACTTCCATTCTCTAGGAGAATGGAGGCACCTGGTCATTTACTAGGTATCTCAGTCGAGGAGGACTGGGGGCCATTATGATATGATTGTTGGGATGTGTTCCCTCATGATCAGATATGAGTGCAATCCCTTCCATCATTGTGAGAAGGATGTGTTCCCGCCTGGGTGGATGTAAGTGCAGATCCTTTCTTTGCATCATGTGTTGATCAGATATAAGTGTTGAGCCTTTCTTCACATCATGTGTTGATCAGATATAAGTACTGTGCCTTTCTTCACATCATGTGTTGATCAGATGTAAGTGCAGCGCCTTTCTTCGAATCATGTGTTGATCAGATGTAAGTGCAGTATCTATCTTCAATCATGTTTCGATCAGATAGAGATGTTGAAGCCTTTCTTCGATCATGTGTTGATCAGATGCAAGTGATGGGCCTTTCTGATATGATTATAGGATTAGTTCCTACATGATCAAATGTGAGTGTTGGGCATGCCTTTTTGATGAGTAGGTCAGATGTAAGTGCTGGGTGTGCCTTTCTTTGATCATGTGTTGATCAGATGTAAGTGCAGTATCAATCTTCGATCATGTGTTGATCAAATAGAAATGATGAGCCTTTCTTCGATCATGTGTTGATCAGATATAAGTGCTAAATAATACCTACATAGAGGCAAGGCCTACAACCAGCATGAAAAAGGGTTGGCTCTGCAGAACTTACTATGACGAGAAGAATCATGAGATAGCACTCGTGATGATCCAGATCCAATGAAGATGATCCAGCAGTGATGATCCAGATCCAGTGATGATCCAGATCCAGTGATGATGACCAGTGATGATCCATATCCAGTGATGATGACCAGTGATGATCCAAATCGAGTGATGATATAGAACCCGTGATGATGTCCCATGATGATCCAGATCTGAAGACGAAGATGACTTGAAGACTTAGATGCAGATGACAAGATGATCTAGCTGATACAGAGAAGAAGACCAGTGCTGAAAATTGTGTCGAAAGAATACCTTCCTAGTTAAGAGGGAGTGTTGATGTATTTGTAACTTTGGAATGTATTCATTTATGTATTTTATGTATTTTAACTCAATGTTTATTCCAGGATGTATCTATAATGTAATTAAGTCATATTGTCATGCCCCAATGTTTCGATCGAGAGGATCAATAATGTAAACAAGTCATGTCAAGTCATAGTGAGTAACCCTCTGATTTTCTAAGGGTTAAAATCCTTGCAGTTCCAGGGCACTAGGGTTATTAGACTCTCCTAGTAGAGGTCGGCCCTAGTAGGGTTTTAGTCATGTCAGGATTAGTATAAATAGAGAACTGGAGTCTCTATTTAACACACAACTCATACACACTCAAGTTTAGCGCATAGTTGAGGAAGGAGAAGACACTGGGGCTAGATAAGAAGAAGATTACTGCTATCGGGATATCACTTACTATTTTGGGGATTTTACTATTTTGGTGATGATTCTATCTCTGAGGAAGTTGTGGGGTTTTCTCCTTTATGGTTTCCCCGAGGAAAAACACTGTGTTCATTGTCTCTTATGTTTGATTGTTGTACTTGTTATTCTCTTAGTTAAAGATCCTAATAATGCTAGCTTAATGTTGAAAAACTAACAGCCTTTATATTCAATTCTTCCTTGGATAAATGGTATGCACTCATATTGTGCTCCCTGTAGACATGCCTAAAGTCATATAACTCAGGAATTGAAGTCATTGGTAGTATAGCATATATGTCGTATTTAATGGATATCCAACAACAATTTTTAATACATAGATATTGGAAATTCGATGAGTCTCCTTCATAGAGGTCAGAATTTCAAATATGCAACATGGACTTGCAGCTAGCCCCAAGTGCTTCTTTGTGTCTTAGGGAAAATTGAATCTTGATTGGTGGCATGATATGCCACCATATTCACTGCTAGACCATGGTCCCTTTGATGAATTTTCTATTTTTAAATTACTGAACAAAAGTGGAGATTAATTATCCCAATAGTTTTTAATGTTGATTACCCCCATGTCCAAACTAGATATGTACTTGCAGAACTGGAACAAGATGAATTCTCTTTCAGGGTTTGATACATGGATTGATAAATAATTGTTTTAACAACAATAATTTACCGGAAAAAAGTAAACTACTAAAAATAACAGTTTCTCAAATATTGTGAAACTGACTCTAATAAACTCTGATTATTGTGAAGAACCAACAAGATAGAGTTTAGATGTAACTTACCCCTAATAAGAACCCAGACCTCTGGCTCCTGAAAAAAACAAACTACTAGAAATAAAAGTTTCTGAAATACAGTGAAAATGACTCTAATAAACTCTGATTACTGTAAAGACCCGAATACACCTATAATAAACATGATAATATGGATGGATCTTACCCCTCTAGTTGTGTAGGAAATATAGGGGTTAACAATGCTGACTCAAGGGGGTGACATCCTCTTGCAAGGTGTTGTGAACCATGAGGTCTCTATAGTCTCAAGCCCTAAAAACTGATTCATGGAAATCTTCATGCATCAATGTTCTTTTCAACTTGACAATGGAGTCAAATGATGGTGCATGCATAAACCAATTGGAAAGAAAACCAAAGCACGCATGCCCATCTACAAGTGCAAGCAACAACCCACCTAATATGTACACTTCGCCTGTTTGAAAATGCATAGAAGTTAACAATTAGGAGGAAGCCACCTGGTCACATGGTAGGATTGGAGAATGTTCCATAAACCATCCTTGGCATGAGCCAGAATGCATTCATGCGAGGAGGAAGAAAGCAATATTCTTATTGTGTTCCTTAATCCATCTTATGTGGGACTTCTATTTCCAGTGTTACTCTTCTGTTTAAGCTTGCATAACCATCTGATCATTGAGGTCCAATTCCTTTTTGTGAAGGGTGTGAGTGTCTATCATGCCTGTGGCCATTATTTCCTCTCAAGTTGAGAAAATAACTCTCCAAATATTGCATTTTGAAGAAGATGTTGCCAAATTTTTTTGTGTTCCAGGATTTAATCTTGTTTTTTAGAATGTTAGTTTATTGAATCATATTGACTTTTGCATGGTTCCAAATTTATTTTATCATGTTCTTGAAATGAAAATATAAAATCCACATTTTGTCATAGTGGAAGGGAGTTCCTTTTGAGCTTTCTCTAGAGTTCCATTGTAAAAGAATTGGCCAGTGGTCTGATCCAATTGGGAGGATTGTGGGTTCCTATTCCATGCTCTCAGAAAAAAGGTCTTCTGAGATAGTAAAATGGTCTAATTTTTCAGCTACATGTTGCTCCATCCTTGTTCTAGGTAAAAATTTCATTTTGAGAGGCATTTGCATACATGAAATATGTAGGACATAAGGGGCATCATATTCATGAACCAAACTTGAATCCCTTCTTGAACAACACACCCATTTAAACTAAGCTAGATTAAATTGAATTGATCTTACTTGAAAGAAAGGGCACTCAACAAATACCATCATCCATCTATTAATCTAGAATAAATAAGAGAGTATCAAAGTTGTCAAAGTAAAAATTAAAGGAAACCTATGCATGAATTGGTTTAGTTTCACCATGATGAATATTGTTTTCTATGATTGTCATTGATGACAACATTAATGAAAAAGTTGAAGTGTGATGACATGACATGAATCCAAATAAAGAAATCAAGAAAGTGTGTGGATGGAAAGAGATGACAAAGCACAAGGACATTGGATGTGGGCACAAGCACAATTCCCTTCTTCTAAGCTCTCAACACCTTAAGCCTTTGGTGTAGGACTTTCATATTTAATAACTTTTACAGTATTGCAAGGAACTTTTATACTTTTTAAACTTTGTCTAACTTGTAGGGCACATTGGAAATATGATACAACCTTGTCTTGAAAAATTTCAGAGTTTCTCGCTAACTAAATGCCCCCTGATACCACTAGGGGGGGAGCTCTAAAGTCATTTTAATACTTCTTTTGTATCTAGATCTTCAATAACTCTTATATTGGAGAGATATGAGATATTTTTAATCCTTTATCTATATCCATATATTCAAACACTCTTCTATTGATTTCCCTTAGCATCCACCTTTGCCTCTTGTTAACCCATCCATCTCTGGCCAAACCTACCGTGCATATTGATAATTGTGTGATGATCAATAGTTTCGAAAGACAGTCGATTGTGTTTTTGAAGAACTTTCCCAAGTTAATGCTAGAGTTGAATTCATTCTTATAGACCTTAGATTTGAGTGGAGCTTTAATATTTCACAGGGCCTTCCACCACCAGACCACTCAGTTTTACTTCACGAACATTTCTTTATACCCTAATGAAGGATTGCAAATTGCATCGAAGGGTTCTTAGACAAAACCATAGTATCCTTTTCATTTATAATTATAATATTTTTGTTCTTAAGTTGTTCAACTTATACTCTCCAATGACCAGCTTCCCTCTCTATCAACCCTAATAGTTCTTTATTTTTACAACCTTTGTGCTAAACTATTATAGTATTTGAGTCAGCAACTTGTGAAAGTCTGTGTATTCCTTGACTCTGCAAATTATATATCATAACCTTTATGTTAGGGCCCTACCCTAACCTCCTTAAATTTTGTTACTAATGTCTTAATAATTAATGTATGAATCCATCTTATTTGAAAGAGGATAATTATGTAGTTATTTTGTAGTTAATATAAAAGGGTCCTCTTTTTTTAATTAAGTCCCACTAAGTGTCAGGTACTCATTACTGATGGCACCACAAGTAGTTAGGGGTTTGCTAGAGAGAAACTTTTGATATAGCTAGTGTTGAATATTTTCCCAAAGGAATTTATCTCCTCTAAGAGGTCCATGAACATTGGTCTCTCTTTTCTATGTTATCAATGCAGGGGAGTACTTTGTAGGTTTCATATAATTGTCTCTCTTATTTATTGTTGCATCAGTGGCTTAAGAAACTAGTGCTTATTTAAATAATTTTATACCACCACCAGGAGGGATATATATGAATTCCCTTCTATGAATGAATATTTTACAATAATTGTGTGTTTATTCTTTAATCATATCATTGCTTGGTTTGTAGTCCTGAAATAGTTGGTTTCTGATCATAGTTCACATTTTGAGGACATTGTATGGGAAGAGATAGCTACCCATCTACAAATTGAGCATCAATATCCATATTCATAATATTGTATTCTTGAGTAATTCCTAGCCTTGGCTAGCCTATGATACGCAATTTAAGAAATATGGGAGTTTAAATGTGCCTAAGCATTTGAAGAGAAATATGTTTTATGCACCAATGACATTGTTATTACCCCTGTAGAATCCAACAGCCTTGGAAAGTCATATAGTGCTAGCCACAGTAAAAAAAAAGTTTCATACACGTCTTGTACACCTTCAACAAATATAGTATGTAAGAAAAAGTGCTCGTTATTTCTGGAAACCTTGGAATTAGAGTCTAAAGAAGCTCGTATTCATCAATTTGAGTAGGAAATTTCTACACTATTCAAGTATTTCAATGAAGGGTTTGAAAATAACAGCTTAGCAAGCTATGCTAAAATTGTGGATATGGGAAGATACACTACCATTTTTATTGTTACATGCTTGTTGGAAGATAGTAGACTTCATGATACTCAAGACTAGTGCAACATATTTATGACAAGTTGAAGAACAACATAGATCAAAACAGAGAAACAAAGTTCAATATTCCTACACATAGAGTATATGTTTTTTTTTCAAATTAACATCTTTGTAGGACTTGTTATAAACCTTTTTAGACTCACTATGGTGCATCATGGACTCTATCCTTGTTTTACAACATATGGGAATTGAGTAATTTATTGTATCAACCACTTGAGTTAGACCACCGAGATTTTCTCTGTTAGATTATTACAATTATGAGGACATGTTTTCCTATATTGAGTTTATCATTTTTTATTTATTTATTCTATTTCACCAACCTATTTCCCAATATTTTTAGTCTTCTACTTTTGTAGTATATGTAGAATATACTTGTCTTAAAATTACTATTAAAGTCTCAAATTCAAACAAGAAACCTCTTTTCCACACAAGAAATATCTGAAAACTTCCATCAAACATTGTATTTAGATGTTGGCACATTGATTCATGATTGTTTTAAGGATGCTACAAGTCTGAGTTTCCACAATTTTGATACTACCATGAACTTCAAAACCGCCCAGATTTACTAATAAGGCTTATTTTCAAACCTAGAGTCCCCAAACCTGCAAGAAGAGAGGATTTGTAGTTTGTGTGACCTCATGAGTGTTCGTATTTTATGTTTGTCACCTCCATAGGTTGTTGTTGAAGTTTTAGGCCACAGGCTATACACAAATACACCCAAAACTGCATCAAAAACCACTTTTTCATCTTGAATAATGGTTGATCTTTGACCCTTTTAGTCTAAATTCTACAAGGGATATATTTTATCATTATCAAAAGGTCAAGCATATGATTGATTGTGCTCATGTGACTGACACTAAGGATACAATTGATAGGAAATCATCCTATTTTCTCTTTATTGTCGCTTCTCCACCCATAGGACTACCCAAGTCTGAGACTAATTGATGTTTGGATTCGGGAGGCCAAGATATGCCCAAAAGTGCCCAAATTATGCCCAGATTGAGAGATTAGGTTGTTTTAATGATATAACTTTCCCACAAATTCAAAATTTTTGCCAATTGAGTGTTGACTAGCCCTCAAAATAGCCCAAAATTCTTGAACAATACCTACAATGTCTGGAAATAAAACTAGTTGTAAATAGTCAAGAAAATTAACCTAAGATGAATTTTGGGATACATGAAGGATAAACAACGGTAAAATTCTACCTTTGGGCATAATTTCATCTAATATCAGTCATATAGATTCAAAATCCAAGGTGGGACAAATGTACATTAAAAAAACACTCTGATTGAATCCCTTGTTGCAATAATCATTCCAAATTCTAAAAAGAGTTTGATGATAGCGTTTTCTATGACAATCTTATTGTCCTTGTAGGCATGCAATGGTATAGGTTGGATTTGACGTGAAATAACCCACCAATCCACTAAACAATTGACTAACCATATAACCTATTAACACAATATCCACTCTCTCTTTAAACCACTACCCCTATTGCATAACCCACTAATCCACTAAAACAATAATATATTACCACTATAACCATTAAACATCTCATCCACTACCACACTAATCAGTAACACATTGATGGATAGAACCCAAATTCATTAAAAAGCTAACCATTGGCCTAGTTATCCACAAACAATTATCCCACTAAAATATTAAGTGACTAACCCGATAACCAAATGGATTATTTAAAATATTAGTAAATTGATTCCAAGCATGTTTGTTATGTGCTTGATTTTAAAGTGAATTTTTGATGATTTTTTATGTGAACCGATATGGTATAAATAGATAATAGTGTATGGATTTGATCTGCAAGACGAGGATGATCTCCTTCATTTATGAATCCAAATCTAGTCCCTTCACTATCTTTATAGTTGCTAACTCTCGAAGGAAGCCATGATGGCCTAGACCCACGAGGACCAATCTCATGTGATTTACTATGGATGAAAGGCTTATTTGTTACTATAAATTGATTCCATGTCGTCAATCTTTTCATAAATGGGTAGGGATATCATGAGATTGAAGTGGAACACTTTGATACTATTGTTAGTAGCATGGAATTGTGTACAATTGAATATCTTCGGTTATTACTAGTTGGAGCATATTCTATGTCAATATTGTTTGTATAATGGTGTTGCATTTTAATCATTTATAAAAAAGTTTCGATTCTAGAGAAGACTAATAATATATTTAAGCAATAAAGAAGCTACAAATAGGATTGAACAAAACAATATTGAACAGAAGAATATTGAACAAAAGAACATTGATGAATTCTTGGAACTACTCCACAAACTCCACCGAGGTAATATTGGTTGAGGCCTAACTCAATAAGTTGAGGACCATCATAAGCTTTTGACACATTTCAACCCATAATTATGCATATTCATTCCAAGCTTCCACTAAGAAAAACTCATGAAACCTTTGTTGACACTTGTTAAATTGATCCTTAAACAAGACATAGAGCACAATTTCAAATTAGGTTTCACCAATTAAAAGAACAACACATGGTGTTTCCCACATCAGATTTGGGTCAAGGTCAATCAACAATGGACATGGAAGGTTCTTCACAACAAGTAAATTATTGGATCTGATTTTAATTTCCTAAATTAGTTTATCTTATTACCATTGTTGTCCTACTTTAAATTGTGATTTTATTTCAGTTCTGTTTTAATTTATATTTGCATTAAAGTTCAATTTCCTTAATTTTTTGTTAAAAAACCCTAATTTTATCAAGTAGAGAAAATGATAGTGATGGTAATGGTAATGAAGACAATGTTGATGGTGATGGTGATGGTGATGAAGGAAAAAAAGTGAGGGACAATTACAAAGTTGAGGGTGAATATGAGGATTGCATAAAATTGCAGATTGTGGGAGTGCATATTACCCAAAAGACAAAGAAGGATGCAAATCAAAGAAGGAATAGAAGTAGAAAGTGTGAGAAAGAAGAAGGAAGAGAGAAAAATATAAGACATTAAATAATCCCACATCAATCAAAACGTTTAATTTATGTTTGCGGGATGAAAGGAAGTTTCATTCTTAAATTCGAAGTCTCCTAGAGATTTTCAATTGAAATATAACTAGGTGCTATTTTTTGTAGATTTGTAATACAACAAGAAATTTCATTGAGTTATGACAAAATATTGTTGATGCAGATCCTTGTAGATCCCAATGACACTGCAATGTATCTCTCAAGTGTCATATATTTCCCAACGTTACTCCAAGTCATCCAATGGGGTTATCCCTCACAAGATTTAACCACATCACCATGACACATCAAGAAATTATTAGAAATACAAAAAAGTCTCTACCATGGTAATCCTATCCATGGCTCCACTATATTGGTTGGGGAACACACCTTGATCCAACAATTTCGATGGGATAGACTTACAAAACCCTAAACTACACTAGCTAGGGAAATCCACACCCATGCTCAAGTGCACTACCTTAAAATCAGATTGACTAGTTAAAGGATTACACATGGCATTATATACACCGTTAATGGGTCAAAACCAATAAACAATATACATATGGCATCACATGTCAATGCAAAGAAGGAAATTAATGTCTAGCCTTCGGCCATGTCAAAAGATGATTAATCTAAGCATTGTAGGGGAAGAACCCAAGAGTCTCCGAACCGTAAACCCAAGGAAAGACAAGTATCTGAGTCAAGAATCCCATCCAAGAAAAACCTATAATACCATTTTAGCAGCTCAACCCAACCCCGTGCATTCCATCGCGGATAGGAGCCATTCAAATTTTCCATCGCGTTAAGTTATTTCAAGGTATAGCTCTCTATGGAGGGGGTTGATTTCGAGGAGAGGAAAGACAATTTCTATTGGAGTTGGAAGTGGTTAAAAACCATTATCATTTTGCAATTGTAATACCATGTATAAAACCTAATACCGTGAATAAATAAGATCTTATGGCTCTCACAATTAACCTACTTACATACCAAAGACATCGGAGGCAGCCGTATTGAAGGTGCAATAAATCCGTTAGCAGCCTGTGAAGACAAATTGCAAAGAACCCGCCGAAAGAAGTTTCAAAGAACATTATGAACACCTTCAACATAAATCACATACACCCGTACTGAAGCCGTGAAGCCTTGTCAGAGAAATCGCATGCAGTAGCCAATACACAAATTGTGTCAAGATAGAAAAATTGCAGACTGTAAGTGCAAAAGCTTCCAAACGTTGACATAAAAATATAACCTCCTCTGTTTATATCATTGTCATTTTGCATGTCAACACTTTGTACAAAAAGACCCATGCAGGTCGCGAACCATATAATTTTCAAGTGTGTTTTCAAGTTATGATGAAATATGGTTTTGGTGACAATTTTTCTTGATGGAAAAAAGTAAAAAAAACACACCCCCACGACACTATCAAGACTTAAGAATATGTAATGGATCAAAAGGGGCCTTACAATGTCTTAAGAAATACTAATTAAATTCATTAATTAATCCATGTGAAATATAAGTAACAAATTATAGTGACATGTTCAAGGTGATGTATCCTAGGGATAACCACTAATTGTCTCAAGTTCCTTCACAATCCCACAAAATCCAACTAGTGGAAAACCTATGATTTAGCCTGGGTTACCTTTTCAAATATAATGGACATAGAATTTTTATCTTCAATTAGTCAATAAGTAGCATTCAACTTGAATAATTTTGGGAGACTTTGTTAAAATAATGACCCTAACCTAAGAATTAACACCCAAAGGGTGGGGGTGTCACTAATACTATTAAAGTGCATCTACTACAAAGGATTTTAAGTTCCACAAGAAAACATCTACATTTCAAAAGAGAAACAAAAGTGGATTATTATTAGGATTCCTAACTCCAAAATTCTAACCTAGACTATAAATAATTTTTGGTTCTCTATAGAGGATTTAATTCTTTGTTATACCAAAATCCTGTCATCATCATGTGATAAGACCTTTGACATGCCTACTTGCCCTGAATCCCAGCACTTGGAGTGGAAACCCATGCTAATTGTCAATATTTCATGAAAATTCCTAGCACCGTGCTTTCCCTATTGTCCAGGAGCGGTACCTTGTTCGCATCGCCTATCCCTTGTTGTCCACAAGCGGTGCCACCGCTTATGGCCCTTAGCCCATAAGCATTTCTTACCAAAGCCGCTCTGTCATTGAAGGAGAAACACGGTACCCTAGGTAAAAAGGGAAAAAGAGAAGTTTCTCGAGGCTTCTAGATGATGAGCCTCATGTCTTCCCTTATCCCTATCATTGTGGGTCAGCTGAGATTGAGATCCCTCATCCTAGGATCCTAGAGGCCACCTCATCCACTAATCTCTCAACCATCCCTATCCATTGAGCCTTATAAATACAAGCTCATATCCATGGTTNTTATTACTTGGCCCAAGTCATTGGAGAGCATAGAGAGCTAGAGTCGAAGCTTATGGGGATGAGAGTGCTTGGTTTCATGGAGATGCATGTCAACACTAAGGATTGGTTGTAAACTTCTCCATATTTTTATCTTAATGCAAGTTGATTTCTGTCCCACATTATTGTTGTTGTTTGATTTGACATGTATGTTGTTAGATTCCTTAGTCGCTAACATGGATCTATAGATTATATTCTGGCAGTTTCGATGTGTTTGCGTGTTTAATCTTATTGCAGGTACATAGGGTTAGTATGGAAGCATCACATTCCAGGTATCTACGGCATCCAAGGAGAGTCTTCAACCTCTGTCCTTCATTTGTTCTGGATCTGAACCATTCAAACCAGTGGAACACCTTACTATCTGCAGGAGGTGAAATATTCCAACTTACATTCTTCCAATTAAAAGATTGATTTTTTTAATATTCTTGGTTTGGAAACATAAACCAAACATGTTTTATTTTAAGAAATTATTTTCATGTACGTGTCTACCAAAAAGTAATCCCAACCAATTGAATGGATATGAGGAAGAAAAATGTGAGTGATCAATTAATAAAAGAAACATAGGCTAACCCTTATGCATGCATATTAATAAACAAACCATCTAAAACCTAAATGTTGAGCTATTTAAACCATATATGGTGGAGAACCAAAGGAATTATTTAGTATCCAAATGAAAGGGAAATCAAAACTAATTGAATATCACATGAGGAATGGACTGTGGATGTGATCTCCAATCCTTATCTATGGAAGGATCCTTTGTTTCCTCCATTGGGCTCTCTATATTGAAGCAATAATCTAATATCACTTGACTTATATGTAGACATCATTTTGAATAGAACTTTGGGCACCATGAGACTATGGAAAGGGAAAGAAATCAGAGAGGAAGAAAGGGTACTCTCCCTCTTATAAAAATATCAATAGCATATCCTTATAATAAAAAATATTGAAGAATGCATGGAAGTGGATTGTATCTATAGGCCAATGTTGAGCTTGAAGGTGAACCAGTTCAAGTATTGGTTCCCATAAGATTGAATTGACCCTAACGAGGCCAAGTAGCTTCCTATTTAATGAATAAAGGAAATTGGAATGGATTTGAACTCACCCACCAATATTCTAAACCAACATCTAGCATTTATAGGCTACATAATTGCTCAAATCATACCATTATAAGGAAAACGTGGATTTATTCTATGAATACCAAGAATGTAGCATTTGATGAAGATGATGATGATGATGATGATGTTGATGATGTTGATGACGATGACGATGAAGACAATGATGATGATGTTGATGATGATGTTGTTGATGTGGCTGATGATGATGATTGAGTCTGGAAACCCTCCCACACTGTCAATGCATGTGTCTATTCTAACCATGCCAAATTTCACACCAAGCCAACACATATATGAAAATTCCATCATTGGCCCCACGTATCACATTAATTCATCATCGGGCATGGTTTTTGTTAATCGATTTGTTATTGAAAGTCATGTTTGACGATGAAGATGACGATGAAGTTGACTATGATGAGGATGATGATGACGATTATGATGATGATGATGATGATGATGATGATGACGACGATGATGTTGATGATGATGCTGATGATGTTGATGATGATGTTGATGATGTTGACGATGATGTTGATGATGGTGATGTTGATGATGTTGTTGATGATGATGATGATGTTGATAACATTGATGATGATGATGATCACTTGATCTCATATGAAATGATGAAGATGATAAAGATGATGATGATGACGATGACGACGATGATGATGTTGATGATGATGATGATGATGATGATGATGTTGATGATGTTAATGATGATGTTGATGATGATGATGTTGATGATGATGTTGATGATGATGATGATGATTGATTGAGTCTGGAATCCCTCCCACACCATCAATGCATGTGTCTAGTCTAACCATGCCAGATTTCACACCAAGCTGGCACATATATAAAAAAATTCATTGTTGGCCCCACATAGCACATTAATTAATTATCAGGTATGGTTTTTGTTAATCGGTTTTTGTTAATCAACTTGTTATTGATAGTCATGTTTGATGACGAAGATGACGATAAGGATGACGATGATGATGATGACGATGACGATGATGATAATGATGATGTTGATGATGATGTTGATGAAGTTGACTATGATGTTGATGATGATGATGTTGATGAAGATGTTGATGATGATGATGATGTTGACATAAGGAATTACCAAGCCAAAAATTTATCCTAAATAAGAAAAAGGTAGAGAGATATAAGCAAAAAAAGAGAGAAAAAGAAAATATTATGGCATGTTTGCAATAACTTTTAATCCCAAAGTTGGATTTGGGCACTCTTGGTACCTTTGGAAAGGTATCGTCAAGGCTACAACTTTTGTGTTTTGAGCTTCATGATATTCAGGACGGTTTGTACGGGATGTTCATTTTTGTAAATCTAGGCATGAGGAATCTCAAAAAGCATCTCTGAAAAGATGCTTTTCAAGATTCCTCGTGCCTAGATTTACAAAAATACACGCCCTGGAAAAACCGTGAGGAATCTTGAAAAGCTAAAAACACAAAAGTTATACCCTTGATGAGACCTTTCCAACAGTATTAAGAGCACCCCAATTAATCTTCGGGATAAAAAATTATTGCAAAAAAACCATAATATTCTCTTTTTCTCTCTCATTTTTGCTTATCTCTCTCTACCTTTTTCTTATTTAGGATACATTGTAGAAGAGGGTAGAATGTTATGGGTGATGTTGAGGATGATGTTGTAGTCCAGATAAAAAATGATGACGATGTTGATGATGATGTTGATGATGATGATGTTGATGATGACGATGTTGATGATGATGATGATGATGATTGAGTCTGGAAACCCTCTCACACCATAAATGCATGTGTCTAGTCTAACCATTCCAAATCTCACATCAAGATGACACATATATATAAAAAATTCATCGTT
Source organism: Pseudotsuga menziesii (assembly GCA_001517045.1). NCBI lineage: Eukaryota > Viridiplantae > Streptophyta > Pinopsida > Pinales > Pinaceae > Pseudotsuga > Pseudotsuga menziesii. The sequence continues at coordinate 274,494 of LPNX010423436.1, forward strand.
GGCCCCACACAGCACCTTAATTCATCACCAGGTATGGTTTTTGTTAATTGATTTGTTATTGACAGTCATGTTTGACAATGAATATGACAATGAAGTTGATGATGATGATGATGATTTTGATGATTTTGATGATGATGTTGATGATGTTGATGATGATGTTGATGAAGTTGACTATGATGTTGATGATGATTATGTTGATGATGACAATGATGTTGATGATGCTGATGATGATGTTGGAGTCCAGATCACAAATGATGATGATTTTGATGATTATGTTGATTATGATGATGTTGATGATGATGCTGATTATGATTGAGTCTAGAAACCATCCCACACCGTCAATCCATGTGTCTAGTCTAACCATGCCAACTTTCACATCAAGTTGACATATATATAAAAATTTTCATTGTTGGCCCCATGAAGCACATTAATTCATCGTTAGGTATGGTTTTCCTTAATAAATTTGTTATTGATAGTCATGTTTGATGATGACGATGATAATGATGATGATGATGTTGATGATGATGTTGATGATGTTGATGATGTTGATGATGATGCTGATGAAGTTGAATATGATGTTGATGATGATGATGTTGATGATGATGATGTTGATGATGTTGATGATGATGATGATGATGTTGATGATGATGTTGGAGTCTAGATCATAGATGATGATGATGATGATGATGTGATGATGATTATGATTATGATTGAGTCTAGAAACCCTCCCACATCGTCAATGCATGTGTCTAATCTAATGTTTCCAAATTTCACATCAAGTCGACACATATATAAAAAATTTCATTGTTGACCCCACGTAGCACATTAATTCATCGTTAGGTATGGTTTTTGTTAATGGATTTGTTATTGACAGTCATGTTTGAGGATGAAGATGATGATGATAACGATGATGATGATGACGATGATGATGGTGACGATGACGACAACGATGATGATGATGATGATGGTGATGTTGATGATGATGTTGATGATGTTGATGATGATGTTGATGAATTTGACCTAAGTTTTGAACATCTTTGTGAGGTCCCATGTATGGACTAAAGTGAGAGGGATATAGGAATGCGATCCATCACATTAGAGCAACAATTTAGAGGTATTATATCATCATTTGGAAAATCATTCATAAAAAATATGACCACTATATATAAAAATTAACAATTAGAAAAATGAGATTATTTTCAAATCTACACATCATCGAAAGTAACCCTATGATGACGACAATGGTTATGATGATGATGATGATGATAACAGTGATGGTGATGATGATGAGGATGATGAGGATGATGATGATGATTATGACGAAAATGACGATAATGAAAATGAGGATAATTATGATGGGGATGATGACAATGTTGATGATAATGATGATGATGATGTTGAAGACGAAAACAATGGGGATGATGATGATTGTGATAATAGTGATGATGATGATGATGACGACAATGAGGATGTCAACAATGAGGATGATTACAATGACGATAATGAGGATGAGGATGAGGATGGTGATGACAATGAGGATGATGATCACAATGGGGATGATGAGGATGAGAATATTGATGATGACGATGATGCTGATCACAATGGGGATGATGAGGATGAGAATATTGATGATGACGATGATGATGACGATGATGACGATGATGATGATGATGACAGTGATGATGACGATGATGATCATGTTGATGACAATGGACGACGATGATGATGATGTTGATGTTGTTGTTTATGATGATGTTGATGGTGATGATGTTGATGATGATTATTTTGATGTTGATGATGTTGATGATGATGATGTTGCACTACAACAAATCCTAAAATTAGCATCCCATTTAGCGTCCATTTTTAGTGTATATTTTTTTTACATTGAGTGGTAAAACTAGATGCTAAATGGGACGCATCATGGACAAAAATTAAAGCGTCTCAAAAAACATCTTTTTTTTCTTCCTAGATAGCATCCTTTATGACATCTAAAATAACATCTATTTTTTTTCTTTCAGAATAGCATCCAACTTTGCTTCCTAAACAACATCGAGGATTTCTTCCTAAATAACGTCTTCTTTTGTTTCCTAGTTAGTGTCTGCTTTTGCTTCTTAAATGACATCCCTATTAGCACCATATTTGCATCCTTAATAGCACCGTGTTAGCATCCAAAGTATCATCCAATATTGCATCCATTTTTTCTACCACTTTAGCATCTCATTTTGCACCATCTTTTACTTCCAAATATGTGTCAATTTTCGCTTCCGAATTTGCACCAATTTTTGCATCGTGTTTTGCTACCAAAATGATGCCAAATATTTCTTCTATTGTTGCACCATATTTTTCTTCCTATGTAGCACCATGTTTTGCATCCAAGGTAACATCTTATTTTTATACCATATCAATGCCATGTTTGGCTTCATCATTAGCACCACGTGTTGCATCCTTTTTAATGCCTAGTTTCGCGTCTTATTTTGCTCCCATATCAACGCCATGTTTTCCTTCATTATTAGCGCTACATGTTGCATCCTCTTTAATTCATAGTTTCACATCTCTCCTTTTTTGGTTGCTAATTTAGTCGTTTTTAGTAATTTTATATATGGATTTTGGTCATTTTGTTTGGTCACTTATCTCTCATTGTTTGGTCACGTATCTCTTTTTTTGGGTTAATAATTTAGTTGTTTTTTTCCCAATATTATAATATCATTAGGTCATGGAGGAATCGAACCACCAACCTCCTACTTGTAAGGCAGGAGCTCTTCCATTGAGATAGAACCCTTTAAGAATTTGGAAACCTAACTTATAGAGTCCTCTATAATGGTAAAAATGATCAATGCACAAATTTGAATATATAATGGTCGGAAAAGGATAGCATATTGTAAAAGTTCATAATATATGATCAAGTAGGTTATGAAATCCATAAACCGTTTCTAGGAATTTTGAACAAAACTCAAGAAACTGGCTTAATGTGTAAAAATCACTATTCCCTAGAAACCATAAATGTACCACTATATGAGACCTATCAACAACAATTATCTTAGTGTGGATGCCAAGGATATAGTAGATAAGCATGATCATCCTAGAGCCATGTATAAGTNTTAAATCAATAGTTGGTGCTTCACATGGATCCTATCCACCATGGGATGAGCAAAGTTCCTTCTTCCATAAAGTAATGAGTATCCAAAAGGACAAATGGTTAGGATATATGGTGATGCCAACTCATAATGTTTATCGCTTCCCAGGGTGATGTTGCAGTGGGAGACCTACATGATCCCCAACAACATTGGATATACGCATATTCATGGGGCCATAGAGTATAGGATGAGGCTGTCTTTTTATATTTTTCTTTGGAAAACCATACATGATTTGAAACAATGGGAGAAGGAATATAATCACATATACTTAACAACTACAATCATGACAAGGCATAGGAATCTACTCTATAGTCATTGTGTAGATGTTGGAAATGAGTATAATTTCCTAAGGACTATGAACAACATCCATTTAAATATGAATGCAAAACCTTCCATGTCAGAGGAATACTAGATGGAAATGTGCTTACTATTTCTAACATAAAGAAACAAAGAAGCCAGAAATGGAAGCTCCAGGGGGATACACATGAATGCATACAAACCTGTCCCTTTCAGGAATATTCCTTTCATTGAGGCAATGAGACCTTGGGGGAGAGTGGTATGGAGATGGTGTATGACCTCTTCTCATGACGTCAAGCATAAGAGTAAGCTATTTCATCAAATATGGTTGCGACTGATCCGTTTGAAAGCGTGTCTTTATATTCTTTTGGCATTGAATATTCCTTGAGCTTCATTTTGTCTATCTTTAGGTGGTCTTCTAGATATCTATCCACAAAATATCCGGCTTAGTAACCTACGGACGCTCCACTGGATTTCAGAGACCCCACGTCTAGAATGTTGGGCTGCATTTGTTGGGTAGTTAGTATTGCCGTTAGATTTGTTGTGTAGCTAGACTACAGAATTAGAACTATGAAAATCCAAATTACTATGACTCCTCAAGCCAAACTTTTCACAACCTTCTCCCCTGTACATATTCAATATCTTATTGGATTACTAACAAATCAATAAAAATTTATGAATGAATCTTAATAAAACAATTACAATTTCACATAGCTGGGATAAAACTTGTAAACAGTAACAATTCTCATTTGAAAGTCCATAACATATATTTCTGGAGGAAATCCTAGTTCTATGTCTTAAAGGTGAAATATCCATGATCTATGGTGAAACAAACAACATTTCACTAAATTTATGATTAAACAATTTAGAGAATGCTCATGTTCTAAGGGAATAAGCTATAATAGTATAAGAAAAACTAACAAGGCAAGGCATTTAGAATTACGAGACTTGATGATGATTTATAATACACTAATAATTCATTTATGATGGTTGTCCTTTCATTGTACCTACTTGCATAGTGAATTCTGATGGTGGGGTTCCTCTCTCCCACTAATGGATAACAGTGTAAAGAATATGGCATATGTTTGAGGCACTTACAAATATTGATTTTGAGATGGAGAAACTCATGCACATTTCAGACGAGGTGGAATATGTAGCTAGTCACTATGGATTAAAAGTCCATAAGATTTAGAAATAAATCAGAGTAAATTGCAAATGGCAATGTAACTGACAAAGAAATGGTGAAGGTACTTCTAATATCTGATTTTTTTACACTTTGAAGCTTGCAGGCTTGAGAAATATTAATTTCCAGATGGACATACTTGTGCAAACTTTGGATATTTTAAGGTTTCTCAAGAGGATATATTTCTATTTATGGACGTTATATAACAAATAATATTTATTTCAAAGAATGGAGCAACCGAATTCGGTTGTTCGTTAGTCAAATCCGACTATCATTGCATAATGAAATATGAATAGTAAATAATATATTGGATGATGGATAAAATGTACAATGGAGGCTCTCCTTTATAGTCTTTGAGCATGAAGGGTCACACCCTTTCATATAATTAACTAATCTATGTAATAAATTATTTTATATTTGTTACATTGCCACTCCCTCTAAGGAAGCTTTGTCCTCAAAGCTTAAGTATCGTCGTTATTCATTTTGACTCGGTGTTGGTATTAGAATCAGACAAGGTCTCTTGTGTAGACACTTGCACTTCCTTTCCATTGATGATTTTCCACTGTATTGTCTCATTGGTCCTAAATTTATGACCAGCGGTCCAATCATCACCGCATCAATGACATATGTTTTTCTTCTTTTTCTTTTTATTATCAGAGTAACCGTTAGATGACTTTGATCTATTTTCCATTTTGTAGGAATATGATTGAGGTTTGTGGCATTGATGGAAAGGAGACCAAGTATATACGCAATACCTACATTGTGTCTCTTTTTCTTGTCGATAATGGCTATTGCCTTTTGTTTTTATTCCTTCCAATTTGTGTTCTGCGACTTTTGCTTTATGTCTTGCTACTTCTATGTTAGGTATGTCATGTAACTTTAACTCTTTTTGGAGGTGTGGTTTAATACCTCCTAAATAGGTTTCAAGTATTTTCTTTTCAGACAACCCAAATACTCGTGTTGATAAGGATTCCCATTGATGAGTGAATTCCTCAACGTTTCCGATTTGTTGTAGTCTGGTAAGTTTACTGAAAAACTCATCTTCTTTGATTCCTTGAAACCTATTAAAAAAATCATTTTTGAACAAGTTCCAAGTGTAGGTAAAATGATCTCTCTTCCACCATGAGTACCAATTATAGGCTTACCCTTCCATATGCATTGACGCATATTTCACCTTCTCCTCGTCAGATTGAATGTTGTAAATGTCGAAGTATTCTTCTACTTTGTTTAGCCAAGCAACGCATTGGTCTTCACTCCCATTGTATTTCGACAACTCTATTTTTGCCTTAGGTGGGTGCACTTTGTAAGGGAGACGTTGATTTCCTTTTGCCTTATGGTTTGATGGTGGCTCGGAACTACTAGACGATGAAAGTGACATATCTGAATTGCTTCATTGTTGGTGGTGATTTTTAGTTTTTCTTTTCTCTATTATCTTACTTATATCGTCTATTTTGTTGTTTAATCATGCCTCCATATCTGGAAGTACTTGTGTTTCTATCTCTTTCTTAAGCATCGGATTGTAAATCTTTATTTCTTTTTGCAATTCTTCTTGATTCTTTGCGAGTGTTTCCTGGATGGCAACATGAAATGAGGCATCTAGCATGTCTGGATTGCCGACGTGGCCCGTACTGGGTATGAACCTTTGTAACATCTCGATTAATGTATTATGGTTCTGCGTCATGGTGCTCATGTTTTGTGTTATGGTGTTTATGTTTTGCATCACGGTACTCATTTTGTCATCCAAGTCTTTTTGTTTTTCATTCAGGATATCAAGTTTGTCGTCGAGCCTCATTTCTAGTACCACAACAAGCTCGTCTTTGAGTAATGTATTGTTATTTTGTGTCATTTCATTCAAGCATTTTAGGTCAGTGGCAAGGGACCTTATGTCCTTCTCCATTTTTTCGATTTGCTCTTTTAGCTCCGCCATGGTCTTGGACCTTGTATGCAGAGGTGTGTATTTCAACGCTATTTTGGCTACTAATATATTAATTAATTAATTTATTAATATTATATATATATATATATATATATTAAACTATATTATATTTGTATATAGTTTTTTTTTAAACAAATATTATAATATTAAATATAATATTTGATTTTTTTAAATTTATTTAAATATATTATTTATATTATATTATAATATATTGTTTTTCTTTTATTTTTTTGTTTTTGTTGCGGGATTAGGTTAACATGGAGATAATGGAGCATATGGTGGGAAGGAAACACGTAGATGGGGGATGGAGCCGATGGGTGAAGGATTGGTGAGAAGTAGGGTAGCAGCTTGAAGTTGGCCATGGGTATGGTGTGCAAAAAGGTGAGCTGGCGAAGATGGAGTGTGAGAGGCTAGCGTGGGGGTGTGGCTAGGAGACATAGATAGAGTGGTAAGCTTCGTAGAGGAAGCGAAATAGTGGTGCACAGGAGTGGAGGCGAAGCAGAAATGGGAGGCCAGGATGGAAGCTGGAGCGGATAGGTAAATATGCATTGGAAGAGGGGTTGGCGTGATCTCAAAGGAGTGGGAGAGTTGCAGGTGGGAGCACGACTAGCTGGACAGCAGAGGCAGTGTGGAATATTAGTAGTGAGGGTTAGGGTGGAATGGAAAATTAAGCAAGGGAATAAGGGTGAGGCATTGGGCGCGATGGGAGAAGGATGGATTGTGCGCGTGGAAGGAGGATGGTGAGGAGGGAGTGTGGTATAGTGTGGGAGACACGGGAGGCGCAAGGGTGCAGCATTGAGGAGAGAGGGGAGTGGAGTGGAGTGCAGGGTAGTAGAAATAGTAGCATGGGGATGATCCAAATCCAAGCTCAGGTCGAAGGAGCCGAATCCGAGCTCTGATACCAAATGGAGCAATAGAATCCGGTTGTCTGTTAGTTGAATCCGACTATCATTGTATAATGAAATATGAATAGTAAATAATATATTGGATGATGGATAAAATGTACAATGGAGGCTCGCCTTTATAGGTTTTGAGTGTGAAGGGTCACACCCTTTCATATAATTAACTAATCTATTTAATAATTTATTTTATATTTCTTACAAAGAACTTCCTGTGTTTCTGGTAATTATTGAAATATGAACTGAGAAACTCAAATGTAGAAACCCCATAATATAATTGCAGATAGAGATTTGCAACAACAATATAAATAAAAAAGAGGTTTGCATTCAAATACGCATCTTGCAAACTTGAAGCTTGTAGAGAAAGCTTCTTAAATTCTAAGCTGAACTCTTACCATTTAAAGCGCTCCACAAATGACACCACATAATATGTTACAATAATAAAGGCCTTGACAAGTCTTAGGTAACTCAACAAAGTCCATGAGAGGATTGTCCTCAAGGATACGATTGCATTCAGTCCCATCTGCATCCCAGTTAGAAACACTTGTTGTCGCCCCAAGAACATTTTGAAGCCTACCTGTTAAAATGAAAAAATTGTATCATGATTCATAAATTATAATTACTTAGAGGAGCAAACACAAAAAATTGCATGAAAAAAAATAAAAACATGATACACATTTTACAATATTCAAGGTAAATCAAGAAAGTTGAGAACAAGTTGCTGCCAACAGTGGAAAACAAGAGTAAAATGCCATAAAACTAACAATATCGCCCTATAGAAGCACAAATAGGAGTTCTTAGCTATGTTCTCATATGAAGTTCTACAAAACTGAGCAAATATGGCCACAGAGAGACCTCAGCATGCCACTATGAATGCTCTGCTCAAATCTATGAGAAACCATGCACAGGTTCTAGTAAAAGAAGGATGGACTAGAAACAGGGACATAAAACATTCCAAGCAAATGTAACAGGCCCTATACATGAGGTTTTCAAAGCCACAAGGAAGACAGAGCTACCAAGGTGGAATCCACAACACATGGGGGAGCAGTTCGAGCTACAAGCAGAGTGAGATGAGCTAGGAAAACATAGGGTCATGGTCACAATACAAACTGAGGTCACAACCAATGGGAAAAAAAACAATGGAGAAATATTTATGTCCCACGCTCCGAGACCATGTTTAGAAACAAAGAGCATTAATCAGGATCATATAGAAGCTTGAACTCCAAACACAAAAAACAGAACAGAAATAGGGAATAGCACTGACAGAAGGATTGAATCTGTATAACTATTATATGATTACATGGAGATCACTCCCATTTATAATAAGCTGGAAGGAGCCTAGCATTAAAGACAGGTGGTTGGGTAGTTCACCTACCAACCAGTTATAGGTTAATTATGCACAATGATTAGATTATTGACCTAAGTAAACTTAACCACATGGTGTATGTACACCAACAACCCCCAACCATATCATGCATTTTTTAAAGAAACTTCAAAAAAAAAATATTATGTAAATAAATAGTTTTGCGTGTAGTTGTGTACTTCTGTATGAAAGTAAGATGTAACTTATGTAAATTCTTAGGATGTGACAAAGTGGAGGAGAGAATACTGGCATTGAAACAATAGTTCAACCTCGGGTGTAAGGTTTTAGTTGTAGTTGAGAGACTTGTGAACTAAAATATATGAAGTATAGCAAGTGAAAAAAACATATTTTTACCAGCAAATGCATTTTGGATATGACTGTGCATCTTGCTTACCTAGTTTTTGCCTTAAGAGAAAAAACAATGTCACAGCTAGGCAGGTCCAAAAGAAATTATTCTTTGATACTTATATCTTCTTTTCAACTGCAATGCTCACACAAGACTATAAAATCCGAATAAATAAGGTAGCCGTCTTGTCTTTGCAGATCATGTTGTCTTGGTATTTCCAAAGAAACAAGGTGAAATACTTTGAACTGAAACAATGGTTCTTGGATAGCAAGGGTGAACTGTGCTTGAGACAGCAAGGAAGATATTTTCAATTGAAATAAAACAAAGTGGTCATCCTCCTTGAAAGAAAATGGAGGGGGGAAGTAAAGTAAAACGATGAGGTCAAATTGGTCTACCCGTTGGTGATATGTATTAACATAGGAATTCCAAATAATAGCATTTTCAGATGGAACAGAGTGGCATTTACAAACCATAGGTGGCAAGGTAAATACTCATCCCAATTAATATGAGGGTTACAAAAGTTTTAAAAGACAAAATAAATACCTATGGTTATAGAATGTTGGTTTATTGGTGGAGATGGCTTCTCTAGATCACAGATCTTGAGCCAACCAGAAGGGAAACTCCACCTTTGCACCTACTTATACCTATGTAACCATATTTAAATATGTTCAGTTAATATGAGGGTTACAAAAGTTTTAAAGGACAAAATAAATACATGTGGTTATAGAATGTTGGGTTATTGATCGAGACGGCTTCTCTAGAGCATAGATACTAAGCCAATCAGAAGGGAAACTCCACCTTTGCACTGGCTTCTACCTTTGTAACCATATTTAAATATGTTTAGTTAAGATGAGGGTTACAAAAGTTTTAAAAGAGAAAATAAATACCTATGGATATATAATGTTGGGTTATTGATCGAGATGGCTTCTCTAGAGCACATATCCTGAGCCAACCAGAAGGGAAACTCCACCTTTGCATCAGATTCTACCTGTGTAACCATATTTGAATATGTTCATTTAAGATGAGGGTTACAAAAGTTTTAAAAGATAAAGGAAATACTTGTGGTTATAGAATGTTGTGTTATTGATCAAGACGACTTCTCTAGAGCACAGATCGTGAGCCAACTAGAAGAGAAAATCCACTGTTGCACCAGATTCTACCCATGTAACCATATTTCAATATGTTTCCACATTTTGAAGATCAAATAAAAGAGCCATATAATAATTAAGATGCATGCAGACAACAATAAATACATACATTGTTATTTTCAGATCTAGGATCCAAAAGGCCCGCTCTGTTTGTGCCAACCCGAAACACCACAGACACCGGCTACACACATCCACACACACTCTCGCATCTCGATCAAGCATTCAAAAATAAATAAAGCATAAAAATTCTCCCTTATTCCGTGAAACATGAACTTATAGATAAGGTGAGATGCATACTTTCTCCTCCACGAGAATGTGGTCGATCTCGTAGTAATCTTCCATACTCAATTGTTTTTTCCTCTGGTGGGATATGGATTTGAATTTCAATTTCGGATTGGAAAAATTGAGCACACAACTCAATACATGGCCAAATCCCAGTTAAATGATGAATAACTAACTATATAGAGACAGTTGTCGGGGTATAGAGACACAGTAGCGAAGGGCAGTGCGGGACTCATGAAATGATATTTCAAAAATGAACATTAAAGTTTCATCTCGATCTGTGGGAGTGTAGTATAAGAACCATCTATTCTCCAAGTCTCTAGAGGTGTGATTCACCAAAGCTACTTATTACCTCCAATTTTAGTCATAATACTCAATGATTCACAAAGTGCATAACAATAAATAAAAATACAAAATACAAAATTAAAGTTTTATTTAGTAACACTTTTTTGGGGTTTTTGTATAGGTATTTTTATGTATTTTTAGCATATTAAGGTTAAAGTTTGAAAGTACAATGGTTTAACTATTAAATCTTAAAGTGGCGTATATAGTGGGCCTAATGGTTAAGAGCATGTGTTTCCTTTTAGGAGGTCATAGGTTCAAATCCAAAGGGGGGTAGTGTATGTACACCTCTGTCCTTTTTTTCTTCTATAAGTTAAAGCTTGTGAATAAAGTCTCAAGTACTTCCTTGCATTTGTAGATGGTACCTAGTGAAAACTCATTGATTCTTAGAATGGTGTCTATCCTAGTAGGGACACTTAGCAAGACATGCAACACATCTATCCAACCTAGGGATTCAACCTCAATACATCCTGCTATGAATATGAAAGAAATCAACCACTAGAGCTAGATCACTGAGCTCAAAGACTTCCTAGAGGGAATTGCTTGAAAAACCTAGGAATTTTGTAGTCTGAATGGTCACTATGTGATAAGAAAAAATGCCAAACATCTAAATATGGTAAATCATCTTGGTGATGGATTATTAATAATTTTTACTTTATTCCCTATCCAATATCACCTAGAATCCTCTCTATCATGATATTCTTCCTTTGGATATATAATTTTAACATAAAGAATTATTAATCATCTCCTTTATATTATGTGGAACCTTGGACTAAATTTGTACTCAATTTTAGCACATGAGTTAGCATGTCTTCTTGATTAAATTGGTCGAGGAAAAAATATGTATGGGTGGTAAACTAGGAGACTTGTCTATGGTATCATAAACCAAGTGGAATAACATGGTATGATGCTTGATGAATGGTATGTAAGCCATATGTACTTCTTACTACAAATATAAAGTCTATTCTTACCAAATATTTATGTTTCATATTAACCCCAAATTAAAAAAAAATTAAATGCAATATTTATTTAATAATTAAATCAATAAGTAAATTAATTAATTAAAAAAATAAAAATATTTAAATAATAAAAAAGAGGTGGAGGTGACCATTTGGATATGGAAGCAGGGATTAAAATCTATGGACCACTTGAGAAATGGAAAATAAGGATGGAGGAGATTCTGTTGAAACTTCAAACCTTTGAACCTATAAAGTAAAGAGGAAACAATCATCATAAAGATGAGTGAAGAAAGTAGCAGAGGATGAATAAAGAAAGTAGGTGATAAATAGGGGCATATGAAATATATAATTTTATTTTTATTTATGTGTTTTAATATTGATTATTAATATGAGAAAGACAATGATGATGATGATGTCAATGGTGATGATGGAAATAATGAGATAGTGTTCAAAAACTCATGGGAGTCTTGTTGTATGAGCATTTCTATTAGGCACCAAATAAATCCAAGCCAAAGTGAATAATGAGCGAGAGGCCACACAATGAAATAACAAGGATAGAAAGGAATGAGCAACCCTCCACCTTTTAAATGATGTTGTGCAATTCCCCAAGAACCTACCATAAGTTAACCCATGACCTTAAAAATACAATAGTTCCTTGCCACCTACGGCCTTGTGAAGTAAATTAAAGGTGAGCGCCTTCCAACTCAAACCTTTTTCCATCCATCCTTGCAATATTTATGGAACCAATACTTATTCACTATGGAAAGTGGGTGGATATAATTGGCATTAGACTACAATGAGAAACCCTCCTCCTTTTAAATGATGTATTACAATGCCCTAGGAACCTACCATAGGATACATAGTGACTTCCACAAGTTAATGTATCCTTGTCTCCTATGGCGTTTCCAAGAAAAAGGTGATCCTTCAATCCTATGATCTTGCGACCTAGAGGTAATTATTTCCCTAGCCTGAGTGCCTCAATTGTAGAGCACTAATGAGATAAGGTGTTGCATGATGAATACACACCCTTACTAATGCCAGAGTGACTTGTGCACACTTAAATCCAATGTTTTG
>LPNX010423436.1:292456-296742 GCA_001517045.1 Pseudotsuga menziesii
TTATCTTTTAAACCATATGCTAAATCGATTTCCCTTTGTGTAAGATTTATATCTCCTTTGCGATGTTCTTCTTGTTGATGTATATGTAACTTTGGAATGTATTCTTCTATGTATCTTATGTATTGTAACCCGATGTTTATTCTGGGATGTTTCTTTTATGTATTTGAGTCATGTGGTCATACCTCGATGTTCCGATCGGGAGGATTAATAATGTAAACAAGTCATATCAAGTCATTAGGTAAGTCCCCACAGTTTAGGGGCACTTGAGTTATTATACACTAATTAAGGTGTGGGCTCGAGTAGTAATTATTAGGTTGAGTGCACTTCAAGTCAACGGAAGAATATAAATAGAGAGTGAGAGTCTCTCTATTTATCACTTGTGACTTAGCTCTCTTGCTCTCTCAAGTGTGGCGCACTTTTGGAGAAGGAAATTATTGGGCTTGATAGAAGACAGAAGGCTGTTGTTGTGAAGGGAGGTCATCTTACTGTTTTGGGTTCACATCTTCTGGTGATACTATCTTAGAGGAAGTTGAGGGGTTTTCTCCATTTATGGTTTCCCCTCCTAAAATATTTGTGTCTCTTGTCTCTTGTGATGTGCTTATGTGATTGCTGTGCTTGTTATTCTCTCAGTGAAAAGTTCTTATCATAATGCTAGCTTAAATGTTGAAAAACTAACATGGTATCAGAGCTAACCTGAGAAGAAGACATTGTGTAGCTATAGGAACTAGGGATTCCTATTTTGTGGATATTCCTCCACATATTTTCAGCACAAGTATGCTAGGATGACTCTCCATTGAAGGGGGCATCTTTCTGTCGATGCGGAATTCAATTTCAAGCATTTTCAGTTTCGATGTGGAAATTAGGGCTTTCTACAGAAGAGGAAATTTTGAGTGAGACTAGCATAGGATTGTTCTCCTCATCAAAACCGAAATTTAGAGACCTGGATCAATAAATTTGGTTGGGTGAAACTCCGGGAAAGTCAAACCCTAGTTTGACCCTGAGCTAGGAGAAACCCTAAATACTAAAACTGCTAAGTTTTGGTACAGTCGCTATATTCCGAGATTGGAGAAGTCTCAGAAGCTGAAAATTTCCGAAGCCAAAGAAAAAATCCTGATGAAAACTGTGTCCAAAGGGAAGCCTCGGATTCGCTATATTCTGGGAGATATGATCTCTCTAAGTTAGGGTTCCAGCCTCTTCCTGAAATCATCCATAAACAGGACACCTGGGGAGATCTGCAATATCTTGGGCTACAGAGGTCCAAATAGAATTCTTGAAGATGTTCCAGAAAGGGAGTGGACTTTAATTTCTGTGTTCCGAATTTTAGACTCAGAAGATGAACCAATGACACGTGGCATGCCGTACAACTTCGCTATTTTGAACAGTCCAGTAAAAGGTCACCTTGGGAAAAGGATCATAAATCCAAAATGGTGAAACAAATTCTGATGAAACCTATGGGGTTGGATCAGGGACATGCGAGGTTACCTCAGTGAGAAATTTCAAACACAGAGGATCAGTAATTTCGGAAATATCACAGAAATAGTAACAGGAATTTCTGCAGAAGAAATCAGAAAATTAGGGCTTCCTGTTCTGGGAGTTTCCCTTCGCTGTTTTCAGAAAAGGAGTACATTGGACAGCTCCATTTGAAGAGATCTATCTGTTCATCCAATCAGATCTGAAAGATTCCAAGTTTTGAAAATTAGGGTTTCTGCGACAAACCCTAGATCAACAAACTCTGGGACAAGGGCGGACACCTCAAATCGGTAAGATCTAATCCTTTGCTATTTCCATTTGAGGTTCTCATTTCAAAATGATCAGATTGATGATAAGCTTGGTGAAGTTGACAACTTCCAAGCATAGAAGTATGTTATCTCTCTGGATTGGACACCTACATGAGTATGGAGGTTCCAGTTTCAGAGGGAGACGAGGCCAAAGAAGACATCATGCTCATGCTGTAGAGGATGATGAACCATCTAGAAAGAAATCCAGATATGAAAGTGAAGATTCTTCAAGTGAGGATGAATATGTTCTGATATCAGCTCTCACAGGTAACATTACTCATGGAAGTGATGATTGTCTTATAGACAGTGGGGCTTCCAAACATATGACAGGATTCAAGGAATCCTTTGTAAGACTCTCAGAACATGAATCACCTCACAAGGTGAAACTAGGAGATGACTACCAATATCCAATAAAAGGTAGTGGGGAATATTCATACAAGCTAGACTCTGGTAAGTCTCTAACAATGAAAGAATTATTGTTTGTTCCAGGATTTAAGAAGAACCTTCTCTCCATTACAACATTGATGTAAAAGGAATGCGGATTGCATTCATAGACGGTCAAGTCATCATGTGGCCAAAAGGAAAGACTATCGATGATGCGGTAGTGATTGGAGAATAAGAAGGAGGCTTGTACAAATTGAAGGGCCATCTAGAACAAGCCTTGATCCATGACATAGTAGAGCCAAATGAGCTTTGGCATAGAAGGATTGCACATGTGCATTACAGAGCACTACCTATTGCAAGCAAAGCTGTCGAAGGTCTTCCTGAATTTCAAGCTATTTGAAGGGAAGAACAAAATCAGAATATGACCTAAAGAAACTAGTTGAAGAATGTGAAGATCCAGAATGTAGAGACCATGCAGCCATAAGAGACTCTCAAATCAAGAACAACTTGAAGCGGTAAAAGAAGTGGTGAAGAATGCAGAAGTGGTGATGGCCACCTTGAATGGCCTCCCAGGATCGTAGAATTCATTCATTCAAGGAATGTGTTCCAGAAGGAAGTGATTACTTTCATCAAACTTTGAAAAAAAGAAGAAGAAACTCTACCCATAAGAAGAGAAGATAAGACGGGAGCATCTGAAGATCAAGCTCTCATCATCCAAAGAAGATCCCTCAAGCAATGAGGAATTTGAAGATCTCAACTCTTGAAGAACTTCTTATCCACCTCAGCATTTGGATAAGAAACGATGCGACTATGAATGAAGAAGACGATGCAGCTGAAGGCTCAAGAAGGAGTCTACCCTCGAAACAAATAAAGATAAGTATTCAATTGTCATTTCATGATATTGTTTTGTTATGCATTTGTTTATATTCAGTTATTGTATTATGCATGATAGGATGTTTGCATTAATGACAGTATACTACTAATATGCATGTGATGGGTAAGTAGCTCATGGTGCTATACAAATTCTCCATTATATAGAATGAAACCTCTTTGCTGACATATTGGATTAGTGCACAATCCCAATGTTGTCCTGGTAGAGATGGAAGGCATCTAGAAAGTTTTAGTGAGATATGGATGAATGTTGTATTGGCTAAAGTAGTTGCATGATCATATATTTATGCATAAGTGCTTGCCAGTATGATTATTCCTTATGAAATGTTTCTAACCATACAATTGCATTTGACTTGTAGGAAAGATCGCATACATAATCGCCTACAAGCAAAGAAGGATGAAGACTTGTTCCGAAGAACAAGTGACGACAGTTCAAAGACAAAGAATAATATGACAAGCTAACAGATGGGTGCAAGATGAACTTTTGAAGAAGTTCAAGATAGAGGATCTTAGTATCCATTGATCCTAGATGGATACTACTTGTCACTCCAGTACAAAATGTTTCAGTGCATAGAGTACGGAAGACAGAGGGAGTATGATGCTCTGCTTCATAGGGAGTGATTGCAGAAGATCCTGAGGTTCGACATGGTACGACAGGATGGGCAGATTACTGATGATTCTAGGCTTTACTGAGAGTAAAGTGGATTCCAACCTTTGTTCCAGGGTTGAATGTGGAAGACCAGTGATGCTCCTGTTATGTGTCGATGCACTATTGTTCTAGGTATGGTGGTGTGGCAGAGTACAGATGGAATCTTCCTTGGACAAGGGAAGTATGCAGTAGAGATCCTGAAGAGGTTCAGGATGATGGACTGCAAGACCATGGCTACACCTATGGCATCGAACCTGAAGCTATTGAGTGATGCTTCTTCAGAGACGGTTGATGCTACGATGTATCGTCAGATGATTGGGTCATTGATGTACCTGACGAACATGAGACCAGATATTTGATTTGCTGTGAACACCTTGAGCCAGTACTTGACAGATCCGAGAAGTGTTCACTTGATTGCTGCAAAGCATATTCTGAGGTACTTGAAGGGTACAGTTGATTATGGGCTCAAGTATGACGCGAATCAGAAGATTAACCTGGAGGGTTATGTTGATTCAGATTGGGCAGGCAGTGCCATTGACAGGAAGAGTACTTCAGGATGTTGCTTCAATATGGGATCAGGTGTG
>LPNX010423436.1:296883-385925 GCA_001517045.1 Pseudotsuga menziesii
TAGTTGAGAGTCTTCCATCATTGGATGGGATTGTGCCATTCTGATGAGCAGGTCAGATGTAAGGGCAGAGCCATTCTGTTCATGGCTAAAGGATTCAGTTCCTTCCATGTCAGATATAAGTGCTAGCCATTCTGTCGAGTAGGACAGATGTAAGGGCAACTGCCATTCTAGGAATGGAGGCACCTGGTCAGTTACCAGGAACACTCAATCAGGTTGTGCAGATGGCATGTAATTTGGTCCCTGGGAGATCCAATAGGTTGGGCTGTGTGCCCGTAATCAGTCCTGGGATGCTCTTACGAGGTTTTGCCATGACCACATGTAATTTGGAGCCCTGGGAGATCCTATAGGTTGGGCTGTGTGCCCGTAATCAGTCCTGGGATGCTCTTGCGAGCTTTTGTGGTGAGACCACATGTAATTCGGAGCCCTGGGAGATCCTATAGGTTGGGCTATGTGCCCGTAATTAGTCCTTGGATGCTCTTGCGAGGTTTTGTGGTGAGGTCACATGTAATTCGGAGCCCTGGGAGATCCTATAGGTAGAGTTGTGTGCTCGTAACAGCCTGGGATGCTCTTTCGAGGTTTTGTGACGCACGTAATAAGTCCTGAGGATTCCATAGTATGGACGGTGATGATGAAGACCTGCAGGTGGTGGGCCTACATCCAGTATGAAAAGGACTGGCTCTGTAGAACTTCCTATGACGAGATAGTACACACTTGATGATGACCAGTGGAGATCCAGATCGAGCTATGATCTAGATCCAGTTATGATGACTCCGAGAGATCCAGATCGAGTGATGATCCAGATCCAGCAGTGATGATCCAAATCGAGAGATGATCCAGATCCTGTCCAGAGATATGATCCAGATCGAGTGATGATCCAGATCCAGTCTAGAGAGATGATCCAGATCCATTTTAGTGATGTTGATCCAGATCGAGTGATGATCTAGATCCAGTGATGCCATTTTATGATGATCCAGATCGAGAGATGATCCAGATCCAGCCCAGTGATGATGATCCAGATCGAGTGATGATCTAGATCCAGTGATGCCATTTTATGATGATCCAGATCGAGAGATGATCCAGATCCAGATGAATTGAAGACGAAGATGACTTGAATATGAAGATGACTTGAAGATGAAGATGAATCGAAGACGAAGATGATCCAGTTGATGCAGAGAAGAAGACCAGTCCTGAAAAATTGTGTTGAAAGAATACCTTCCTAGTTAAGAGGGAGTGTTGATGTATATGTAACTTCGGAATGTATTCTTCTATGTATCTTATGTATTGTAACCCAATGTCTATTCCGGGATGTTTCTTTTATGTATTTTAGTCATGTGGTCATACCCCGATGTTCCGATCGGGAGGATTAATAATGTAAACAAGTCATATCAATTCATTAGGTAAGTCCCCACAGTTTAGGGGCACTTGAGTTATTATACACTAATTAAGGTGTAGGCTCGAGTAGTAATTATCAGGTTGAGTGCACTTCAAGTCAACGGAAGAATATAAATAGAGAGTGAGAGTCTCTCTATTTATCACTTGTGACTTAGCTCTCTTTCTCTCTCAAGTGTGGCGCACTTTTGGAGAAGGAAATTCTTGGGCTTGACAGAAGACAGAAGGCTGCTGTTGTGAAGGGAGGTCATCTTACTGTTTTGGGTTCACATCTTCTGGTGATACTATCTTAGAGGAAGTTGAGGGGTTTTCTCCATTTATGGTTTCCCCTCCTAAAATCTTTGTGTCTCTTGTCTCTTGTGATGTGCTTATGTGATTGCTGTGCTTGTTATTCTCTCAGTGAAAAGATCTTATCATAATGCTAGCTTAAACGTTGAAAAACTAACACTTCTTTTACCAATGAAGCCACACATTCCCATGATATGCCATGACCCTATTTTTCGCATCATTCAATCCATACCTTCATCTAGTCAAGATTGTTTGTGATGTATAAATGAATTGCATCCCACTCTTGACCAACTGCTTGATGACAATAAACATTAAAATTCAAGACATTTGTAAATTTTATGAACAAAGTATATGCTCTTGATTGATGCAATAAATTGAATACACAAATAGAATATGTACGATACATATACATAAAAGTCAATAGTTACATGTATTATATTAATTAACATCAACCAGCTAATAATTACCTTTCACCTTCCTCGATCGACCTTTCCCCTTCAGGTACTCCCCTTCAAAATTGTTATTGGAGTCTGGATCACAAATGCGATGTAAATTGAGCTTTGACGCTAAATTAGGAAGATATTCACTAACATACAAAATGTTTTTTTATACCATATATCCCTCCATCATAGAACCCTTAGCACACGGTTGTTCTCTAACCAAGCCCTTCATAAATTTCAAGTGCCTCTCAACCATCTACATGGACCTTGAGTGCACAGGGCCACACAATTCAATCTCCTAGACTTGGTGTATGAGGCAGTGTTCCTATGCATTGAAAATTGTCGAAGGTATATGCTACTACATTTCTCACATGAGATGAGGAGTTTCTCTCCTACAATAATTTATATCTTCTTTATGGATTTCTTTATATGACAACCATCTACAAGTGACAAAAACCAATAACGATATTTAACAAAAGAAACATTAAATTACATAACATAAATTAGTACACAAAAAACAAATATAAATTATACGAAGAATCAAAGAAACACTAAGCACATGCAAATAATTGCTAGTTACCTCATGTATTTCCCAATATTATATATAACTTGTTTGACATTGTTGTGGAATTTGTTTGGGAGAGAGAGAGAGGTAGAACATACTGTAACAATATACAAACCACATCATTTTTTAAACAAAGAGTAGACAAAAAAAATAATAACAATATGAAAAGGAATTTTAAAAAAATAATTATATGGACATAACAATAATAATTACCTTCATGAAGACATGCCAATAATGCGTTTTGACACCCGCGAAATCACCTTTCTTTGTTATGATATTCTTCATGTTCGCACAAATCCAGTGAAAAATTTAATTTTTTGCATGACTTGTTTTACAACATTAATTTGTTTCTCCATAAACATCCATGGAATTGAGTTTATATTAATTTGGTTTCTATTTCTATGAAATTGAATGATGTCTTTTATTGCATGGTTTCCTTCTTAAATGTCTTTGCAAAATTTCACAATTTTTTCTTTCTCACTCCTTAGCTCCAATAGTCACCATAATGTTTCAGTCACATTCTTTCCAATATGCATTGTATCAAACATATGAGAAATTTGTAGGTGCTCGTAGTAGGGAAACCTGTTGAATTGTATAGGAAAACATTTTATTCCTCGTGGAATCCCATTAATGCCTTCATGATCACGATGGACATCTTGAATATTAGTTTATAAATAAATTACAGAAATCAATTATGGTCACTACAGTAAAAAACACAAAATAAAAAAATATATAACAACTCTTATACGATGATCCATATGTACCAGCTTGAAGATTTCTATTATATTGCATCTTCCAAATGTGAGATGTCATTCTACATGGTTTTAATGCAGTCTCTTGATCCCATTGAAAATATTTTTTTCGGTTGTTCTATACCTATGATTCTTATAGAGGAAGTGCCTATACTCATCAAACACCTCCTTTCTTAAGATTTTTGAGCGGCGAGATTTGATCTTATGACCACAATCTAGACATGAAATTTTTTCCTTTGTCTGAAGACCTACAAAATATAGATATGGAATATCTATGTCAATTATAATTATATATAAACTATATTAACTACTTAATATAATTAAATGCAATTAAAGTGGAACTTAAAAATACAAACCACAAAAATGGGTTAACCCTGGGGCATCATGTATTGTCCATACAACCATTGCATGGAATTTAAATTGCATTTGTCGTATTGGTCTAGATATGTCATACATATTGATGACATTCCATAACTTCAGCATCTCATCTATAATAGGTTTGATATATAAATTCATATCTTTGACTTGGAACTTATGTGATTGATTTGAAGTACATATAAAATATATAATTATGAGAACCATTAAGATATATAAACCATGCACAAGAGTAAAAGAAAAAATATATATATGACATTAGGAAACAAAATACGACAAATGAGATGCCACGACTACATTAAAAACTAGCATAGATCCATTTTAAACCCATATCTATGAAGCATCGAGAGGGATCCAATTTCTCTAGGAGTATATGTTTTTATCATTTGGATTTTAATATTTTTTATTTATGTCATCTAACATAACATGACTAACGTGACAGGATCTCCCCATACTAGGATGGAGAGCACCTCGCTTCTCTCGGTGCAATAAAATAGTTGTAGACACAATATACCTAGAATAATCATCGACAACATTATGTGCTCCCTCTCTATTGACAACCATGAAGGAATGTTATTGTTGATAACAAAAATACACCACACCATGTAATTGGATCTCATATGTGAAAATGGATTAACAACATCTGCTTCCAAAGAAATCCTTAGATTATGGGGTTGTTCTTTAAAGTGAGGCCACTTTTCCTCCATATCTCTAAATGCAGAACCATCTACAGGCATTCGAATAGCAACATCTTGACTTTTTGTCCATGTATGGTAACCCATAAATTGCACTATTTTATTGCACTTGAACAGTCATTGAACATGTGGAATGATGGGAATATAACAAAGAACCTCATCAGGCACCTTTTTTGTTACTTGATATGTTCGATATCTACTTATATGACATTCTAGACATTTTGTTGCAAATTCATGTTGATTATAATATATAACATGGTCATCGAGGCATGCATGAATTACATCATAATACATTCCAATCTCTTTCATGATGGAAGATAAATATTGATATGTGCGAGTTAAAAGATTTGATGGTGGTAACAAAAATTCAGCTATCAAGCTACATCAAATAAAAATAAAAATAGAGTTAATATAATATATAAATAATATTAAAGAAACACACTTCATCCATATGAATTTGAATTATGAATTAACAATACAATTATTAGAGGAATAAAGATAAACTTTATCACAATCGTATATATGTGATGGATTATTTTACATACCTTGACATCCATGTGATTTATATGTTTGAAATACCATCCATAACCTTCAAGTTCATTAGCAACAATATAGCAGAGAGAAGATTTGTTTGGAGCCTTCATAAAGGGGTGTGTATGCCTTCTCAAGAAGAGGTATATCATGAACATCATCAAAGTCATCAATATTTTCATTATCATCATCATCGTAATCATCCATTGTAACATTAAATGAATCATGGATCAATGTATTTGTACCATCATATTCAACTACGTTATCAGTATGACCATCTTCTTCAATATTATCATTCACTTGTTCTCCATTAAGCATAGGCACTCCATGTTCCTCCAGTACTTGTTCTGAAAGCACTTCCTCTAGACAATATGTCATAGGATGTATTTCCTTTATAATTACATGAATACATCAATAGATATAAGTTAATATCGGAAATATTAAAATAATACATATATTTACCAAAGAAAAAAATATAAAAAACTTTATAATGCTAAAATTACAAATGGACAATATGCATTCCCCCCCTCTGCATGTCCATGTTCCCTTCAATGTTTTCTAGATGTTGTAATCAACATTATTCTCCTCTTAACTCCCCTGCATTGACTACATGGAAAATAACATTTCCCATCACCCCTTCTTTTCATTGCATCCCACAGTCTAGCAAGCAATTGTCGATTTTGTTCATTTTGATAAGGAATATTGCTATTTGACATTTTGTCACAAAGTTCATGAATGAAGACTATCAACAATATTAAAAATTCAAGGTCCACACATCACTATTTTTAGAAAATGGTGGTTTGTTGAAGAATAAAAAAATTCCCGCAAACTGTCTATCAAAGAATAAAATGATGTTCGCAAATTCGATGACAGTATGGTCGCTTAACCAACGACATCATGGTCACAAATCTGACTTCATAGGTGTTGGATTTTCGACGATGCTTCAAGACAACAAACAATACTTTTCATCATTGTAATCCGATAAAAAGGTACTTTTCATTGGATGTCATTGGATTTTGGGTTCAAATCCTATTCTGTTATCAATGACACTCAGTAATGTGAGGTGCAATTCAATATTAGAAGAATATAGCAAATCAGAAGCAATACTATTGGGAATTCCTTGAATATGTTAAATTGGTTTATGCTCCTTTTGTTTCTCAAATTTATCCAGCTGGCTCTTCAATATTGTGATCTCATCAACATGCCTTCAATTCACTTGCAACTGAGAATACCATTTTTTTATATCAGCTTCCTCAACCTAAGACATCAAATTCTCTAATGTTCATTTGAAGTCTACAAGTTCCTATTGTTGAGACTTAATTACTTTTGAAAGTAAAAAATGACCACATTGACTTGCTGAAGAGGGGATTCGATTGCAATAAAGAATGAAAACAAAGAGTGAAAATAGGAAAGCATGATGGTTTTGTTTAAATTGAAGGTGGTAAGTATCCCATAAATATATTTGAAAATTCATTTACCTCATTAAGTGAAGGGATGTAAAAGTTAATTTCATTTATGGTAGAATTGACGGACAATTCATGTTAATTAAATTAAGAAGATTGTGCTCGAAGAAAAAATCATGCTATATCACACAAGTACATGGGTCATAAATGATATATTGAACCACATGAAATATCGTCGCATAGAGTATGTAAAATAAGTGGTGTATGCTAATGTTGCATCAAGTTATTACGAAGTTAAATGGCAAATGGATATATGTGTGATCACCGAAGAATTTAATGAAACTCATGAAGGAATATTTTCTTTTGAAAGATGTGACAAGATGTGTGAAATCAAATTAATGAATATGTAGTCAGTAAGTGACGCAGATTTGTTGTGAAAAAACATACACAGCATGGAAAAAGACTTGGTGCAATAGAAGGGACATGAAGATGAATTGAGCAGAATGAAGACAGGAGGAGTTTAATGCTTAGGAAAAACATCCATTTTCCATTGATGTCAAAGGGGGATAAATTATGAATGCTAAAGGAGGAGGTATTTCAGGTATAAGCGAAAAATTGCACAAAAGAGGAAAGAAACGGATCAAACAAAATGAACATAGGGGGTGCATGTTGCACATAGACAAAGAGCTCATATTTAGGGGGAGATCTTTTTTGGTTGGTGTTGAAATTAATGCCAAAGGGGGATATTGTTGAAATTTAGCATTGTCATTGATTTCAAACAAGAAACATGTTGATGAATGTCAAAAATCATAATCTATTGAATATTGTTGAACTTAGGAGTTACAATAGATGATTCCAAGTAAGAAACCAGTTTGAAGAAATATATAAAAGTGTATGCAAGTCTCAACACTGTGCAAAACCCATCAGGTAATGGTTCTCTATGTACATGAAGCTAGTTTGAAGAAGTATATACATAATACATGTGCAAGTTTCATAAATAGAGAAATCCCACCAAGACATGGAACCCATGTGTATAGATACCACCAAGTCTTTGGACTCAAGTGTACAAAACTCTACGAGGATGAATTATAAAAATATGTATGCTGAAGAAAGATATTATGAAGTGGTTAGTCTGACTCAGAATTAAGGAAGAAGGGGTGTCACCGATTCAAAGGAACCCCAACTTGTGGACACATGTCTTGAGAAAAAATATTATAAATAAGAAAGATATGGAAATGTTGATGTAAGATTGAAGATGAAGAAGACGTAATATTTTGATTTGGAAAGCTTCAAATATTTGGGGTATCAATGGCTCATTGAATCAAAAGAGAATATACAATAGTGATCCATGTCACGTCCCCATACCCAAAAATGTGGATAATTTAAAAAAAATTCTTAAAGAACCTCTTTGTTCTTCTAATAACATTGGGTATGAACGTTAACCTATTCTCCAACCTTCATCTCAGGCTTAGAACCACTATTCTAGTCATTCTAACATTCAATTATCCATTTTGCATCCTAGATGGCCATTTCCAAACTAAATTGACTTTTCCAACTTTAGCCCTTCAACTTCCAACCTAGGAAATCGAAAATCTATCAATGCAAGGTGTTCTCTAGTCACCTTTTCAATTTCTGGCTTCTGGCTTTTTGCCCTCCGATTTCTGACTTCCAAAATCAGAACTCCATAATTGCAAGGTGTTCGCCTAACACCCTTCCTATTTTCAGCTTCCATATTTCTTCCTTCTGCCTTTTGGCTTCCAACTTCGGGAATTGGAAATCCATCTTTCCGTGGAACTTTTGGCTCTCCTTCCGCGTTCCAACTTTTGACTTCCCAAATTCTGCTTTTCAACTTCAAGAATTGGAAATGTAGATTTCCATAGAAATTCCAGCTTTCCTTCCACTTTCTGACTTCCAACTTCTCGATTTCCTCTTTCTAGTTTCAAGAATCGAAAATTGAGCTCTTCTCCTTCTCTTTTTTGTCCTGTCGACTTTCGACTTCCAACTTTCACCTTCCACGGGCGGATCCCAAAGGTTGGAAAACACATATTTCCTTTACTTGGCTGCATTTTTTGTTCTTTACCAAGATTTTAGCCTCCATTAACATAAACACAATGCAAGGAAAGAACACAAGTCATAAAGAAATAAAAATGCATAAAACGTACAAGGAATAAATAGGCAATTGCAAGGACATTCATACACAAGTAAATATCCACTTGATTATCAACAAGAATTCCACATGAACATGGAAATCCATAATATTCTTAAGCATTCCACATAACCAGTATAGTCATTCATAAGAAAATACTTTGCATATATAGAGTATTAGAGATACTTATATTGTCCCACAACTAGCTATGTTGCTGCAATGTTTCACCAAACCATAGGCTAGTGTACTTATTAATATCTCAACACACTTCCACCCCCAAGATGAGAATGATTCCAGAAGGAACCAGGGAACATATAGAATCACATACAGTCAATCCAACACCTAGTTGGAATTCTTAGACTGTGCATCCAAGCCAACATTTAGTTGGGTTAATAGGTTGCAAGCTATAAATCCAACACTTGCATTAAGGACCAGCCAAACCAACATATGGGTTTAGAGGCCCCAAGGGAAAGCCATATCTCATAGTTGGGTTAATAGTTTTTCCATCCAAGGGTGACACATAAGGCCAAATGCACAATAAGGCTCAACCACACTAAGATCCATTTGAGTTATCAGGCCCCAAGGCCAAGCTAATCTCCCTTCGTTTAGCAAGAAGCTAAGGCAGTGGAAAGGTAAAATGGATAAGCTAGTGGATCCTCCAAGAGCTAGGATACATCCACAAGATATATATGGCATGGAATCCACATTACCTACATCCCAAAACAAGGTAGCATCCCTTTCTTTGCTCAACAGTCCTTCAGGATATGCCTCCCTTCTAGTGCTCTTCAGGGCATGTAGTAAGGATCTACTAGCAACTCTTATATTTTCCCGAGGTTCCATTTTGCACTAGGCTATAGTCCATTCCTCTTCTCTTCCACTCCTCATTATTACATACAAAAAATAGACCCAAATCCAGGGTACACAACACAACAATCAAACTGTAACTAAGTAAACCATGCTCCTCACTGTACACAGGGAAAACACTGAAATAGATGATTTCCACTGCAGGAAACCACCCACGTTGGGAAAAAACACATATGACCACGCTTGCTCACAAAACAAGGGATCTCCTCCTCCCTTGCTCAGAAAAGGAAAATACTTGCAAAATACACAATTCGCGGCTCGATACAGTAAACCAACACAATGACGGGATCAGGGATGGAAATACTGATCAAAACAGTTCTCAGGGTAAAACACACAACATGCATGGGCAGTAGACTAGAAAAATCAAACAATCGAGTGTATGAACCATGAAGGAATAATTCCCATGAATGATGAGGAGTGAACAAACACAAAAACGCAATCCTGCCTGACAGAATGGGTACACATCACATGCTTTCTTCCTGTAGAAGCAAAATTGTAGCTTCCCCTAGGCTGTAGACCTGCGCAGACTGTAGTCTTCCATGCACTACACTACCCTAGGCATTACCTATCTCAACCACCTTCTAGAAAGAATAAATATTGAGGACATAGGACAAAAAGGTAGATGATGTTTCCATGGGTTCTCCCTTTGACATCTGGTCACACCCCATTGGCTCAAGGGGTTTGACTAACTCCCCACCCCATCCCTTGTGAATTCATGTCCCCATCTCTTTCACGTTGCAGTCCCATAGCTAGTTTTGGTTTCACTCTCAGATAAACATGATCCCTAACAAAGAATTATCTGTGCACTCTATGCTTATCAGAATAGCTCTCCTGTCTGTCCTGGGCTGCCTTTAGATTCTTCCTGATATTGAAAACCTCCTACTCCATCTCCTTGAGCAATTTCAGACAAAGTATAATCCTGTTCATTGGATTATCCCATGTCACATGTGTCCTACACCTTCTGCCATACAAAGCTTCATATGGACTCATCCCCAAGGATGCTTACTGTCCATTGTTGTATGCAAATTATACCAAGTGTAGGTAGTCTCCCCACTTGGTTGGATTGTCCATCACATACATGCAAAGCATGTCTTCTAGCACTTGATTCACCCTTTCTGTCTGATCATCAGTCTAAGGATGGTAAGCAGTGCTGAAATTGAGATTTGTACCCAAATCTACAAATAACACCTTCCAAAAATTGGAAGTGAACTTGGTATCCGTGTTAGAAACTATTGCCTTGGGAAATCCATGCAACTTGAAAACCTCCTTCATGAATATTTTTTCACTGTCAATAGTCATATTTGTGATCTTAACAGGTATTAAATGTGCTACCTTTGTCAACTTATCCACCAAAACCATCATAGAATCATGTTGTCTCCAATTCATTAGAAAACCTATAATGAAGTCCATGGAAATAACTTCCCATTTCCATTCTGGAGCTGGCAAAGGCTGCAGTAAACCTGCTGGGTGTTTATGCTCAACCTTCACCTGCTGAAATTTCATGCACCTTGAATGTTAACCTATTCTCCAACCTTCATCTCAGGCTTAGAACCACTATTCTAGTCATTCTAACATTCAATTATCCATTTTGCATCCTAGAAGGCCATTTCCAAACTAAACTGACTTTTTCAACTTTATCCCTTCGACTTCCAACCTAGGAAATTGGAAATCTATCAATGCAAGGTGTTCTCTAGTCACCTTTTCGATTTCTGGCTTACAGTTTTTTGTCCTCTGATTTCTGACTTTCAAAATTAGAACTCCATCAATGCAAGGTGTTCGCCTAACACCCTTTGTATATTCGGCTCCCATATTTCTTCCTTCTGCCTTTCGGCTTCCAACTTCGGGAATCGAAAAATCCATCTTTCCACAGAACTTTTGGCTATCCTTCCGCATTTCAACTTTTGAATTCCCAAATTCCGCTTTTCAACTTTAGGAATTGGAAATCTATATTTCCACAGAAATTCCAGCTATCCTTCCACTTTCTGACTTCCGACTTCCCGATTTCCTCTTTCCAATTTCAAGAATTGAAAATTGAGATTTTCTCCTTCTCTTTTTTGTCCTATCGACTTCCAACTTCTGACTTTCGGCTACAACAGGTGGATCCCAAAGGTTGGAAAACACATATTTCCTTTACTTGTCTGCATTTTTTATTCTTTACCAAGATTTTAGCCTCCATTAACATAAACACAATGCAAGGAAAGAACACAAGGCATAAACAAAGAAAAATGCATAAAACATACAAGGCATAAATAGGCAATTGCAAGGACATTCATACACAAGTAAATATTGTGGAAATTAAGGCCAGCAATAGATTAATTTTACTCACAACAATTATCAATTGATCATGCAAAATTGCTCACAAAAGAGACTGAATATGGAGCTGTAACACTAAATTGTATTAACTGAGTGTACAATAGCCAACCCTGTAATAACATAGGTTGCTGAATAAATATAATACATCAAGAAATTGAATGCATGAGGAGGCATCCAAATCTAGCATAAAGCAGGCTTACCAAAAATAAGCAAATCCCCCATAGGTGTAAAAAGCTGATCCCAAATCTGTCATGGAGCTCACGAATTGGAAAAAAAGTATAGGCAAGCTAAAGAGTGGTGGAATGGAAGCTAATACATGCTTTTGCATGGAGAAAAGAGAGGAGGATGTGTAGGACAAAGAACAAGTCAACCTCACCTAGTCTAGCTTTTCCTTTTGCCTTAAAACACTGAAAAAGCAGGCAATAAAGCAGAAAAAGTAGAAGGGCACCTAGGAGGCCAGGAATAAAGCAGAATTGATTCCTTTAGCTCTCCCATATGCTACATGAGTCAAATAAGGCAATTTTGACCTCTATGGATAGGCAAATAGCAACTTGCACAAGGTGGGACACATGAACTAGGCAAATAAGACAAAAATAATGGAATTAATGTCTAAGTGGGTAAACTATGGGTTGATTATTCTAAAACCCCCCCTTAAGCCTGACTTATGAGTAATATATCAGAAAATTATAGGGCCTAGCAACAAGGCTTAGTCACCCTTTACATACTGCAAATCCATTTAAACAAGGAAAGAGGCAAAACCAACTTGGGAAAATCCTCCCTTAAACATGGACTGTAAAACAAAATTGTAGAATATTGTCTTCACTCATGATTTCATAGCATGATCAGCAATCCCTAGCAGTGATTTGATATTGCTGAAGGTCTTCTCACAAAATGCTTTGGTGAAGATATCAGCTACTTGTTCTGAACATGAACAGAAGAGTAGGTGAATGGTGCCATCATGCACAAGTTCTTTGATGTAGTGCATATGGATCTCAATGTGTCTGGTTCTCTGCTTCTAAACTGGATCCTTGCATATTTGAATGGTACTTTGGTTATCATAGTAGATGGTAGTTGAGTACTCAGGTTCAAATCCACACTCTCCAAGTAAACCCTGCAACCATAAACATTGAGTTGCTACATTAACAACTCCTCTGTACTCTGCTTCTGTAGATGAGAGTGCAATGGCACTCTATTTCTTGCTTGACCAGATGATTGGCCCTTTTGCAAGAATGAACACATATCCTGAAGTGGACTTTCTATCTGTGCTATCACCTGCCCAATCACTGTCAGTAAATCCAATCAACTCAAGATCAGATTTTGCTTTATAGAAGATCCCATGTGTCCTTGATCCCTGAACAAAGTTAAGGATCCTTTGGCCTGCTTTCCAATGGATCTCTTGAGGCTGATCCATGAATATAGAAGCCACACTTACTGCATAACAAAGATCAGGTCTAGTATGTGTCAGATACAACAAACAGCCAATCAATTTCCTATACAGTGTATTGTTTACCATCGGTGAAGAATCAGCTTCTTCTAGCTTCACTCCTGAAAGGAAAGGAGTTTTGCTTGCTTTGCAATCCTTCATTCTGAATTTGTTCAGAAAGTCCAAGGCATATTTTTACTTGTGCACCTTGATTCCATCTTTGGTTTGAGAGATCTCAAGCCCCAAAAATTGACTTAAGAGCCCCAAATCTGTCATGGAGAAGGCTTGGTTCATAGCTCCTTTTAAGGAAGCAATCTCAGCCTGTGAGCTTCCTGTAATGAGGATGTCATCAACATATAACACAATGATCATTAATGAACCATTAACTAACTTCAAATAGACATTTGGATCTGATTTTCACCGAACAAAATTTAGTGATAGCAAGAAGCTATCAATCTTGGCATACCAAGCCCTGGGGGCTTGCTTTAGCCCATACAATGAATTTCTCAACCTGCACACAATAGAAGGGTTAGTAGAAAAACATTGAGGCTTCTACATATATATCTCCTCAGTGAGATCTCCATTCAGGAAGGCACACTTTGCATCCATGTGATGTACCTCCCATTGCCTTGAGGATGCAATGGCTAGAGCTAGCCTGATGGAATCCATTTTTGCCACTGGGGCAAAGGTCTCATTGTAATCTATGCCATGAACCTATGAGTAGCCCTTGGATACCAATATGGCCTTGTGCTTCAGTGGTGAACCATCAGCAGAAAATTTGGTCTTATAGACCCACTTACACTGTACTAGTTTTCTCCTTGGAGGAAGATCCACTAGCTCCCATGTGTTGCTCTTCTGGAGTGAGCTGAACTCCTCCTTCATGGCTGTTTTCCATATTGGATCTCCTACTGATTCTTCATATGTTTAAGGATCAGACTCCACCATCAAATATCATTTTTCAGCAAACATAGGATCCTTCATGCACAGACCACTCTCAAAATGAGATCTAGTCCTCCTTAGGTCATTGGGATCCCCAGCTAGCTCACCTGCTGCATGTAGTGTCTTGGCTGCCAATTTTGGCCTTGTGGGGCTGTTAGGGTCTGTAATAAAATCATCTCCATCATACAAATCAGAATCATCATGTTCAACAAACCCTTTACTTACTTCTTGAGGTTCAGGTGGTGAAGAGGCTTCACCAACTTCCACTTTTGCAAGGGGTTCTTCTTCAAACTGAACACACCTTTCGATGAAGGATTTATTTGTGCTCAAATTTATCAACTTGTACCCTTTTGAATATTCAGAGTATCCAACAAAAAGACACTCTTGGCTTTGGGGCTGCAAATCCTTCCTCTTCTCTGTCGGGATTCTAGCCCATGCCTTTGAGCCAAAAATCCTGAAATGGGTCACATCTGGCTTGTGCCCGCTCCATGCTTAGAAGGGAGTCATACCATCAAGCTATTTGTGAGGCACCCTATTCTGAATATAGGCTGCACAGTTGATAGCTTCGGCCCAGTACTTTGGTGGCAAAGTTTTGGCCTCCATCATGCATGTTGCCATCTCCTTCAGTGATCTGTTCTTCCTCTCAGCAACACCATTTTGTTGTGGTGTGTAAGGGATAGAATGTTGCATCTGAATACCTGCATCTACATAATAGTTAATAAACTCAGAATTGACATACTCACCACCATTTTCAGATCTGAGGGCCTTGAGTTTACTTCCAGACTGGTTTTCAACCAAAGCCTTAAATACTTTGGATAGGCCAAAAACTTCAGACTTGTGTTTCAGGAAGTGAACCCAGCAATACCTGGAAAAGTCATCAATGAAGGTCAATGCATATTTGGCCTGACTCATGGACATATGAGGGAATGGACCAGAAACATCATTGTGGATCAGCTCGAGGGGTGCGGAGGTTCTCTCATGACTAGCTCTCTCAAACTTATGCTCTGGGTGTTTTCCAAGGATACAACCTTGGCAGACTCCTTTGGAAAATTTTATCTTGGGAAACCCTATGACCATTTATTTTTCACTAAGATCAGACAGATACTTGTAATTTAGATGGCCAAATATTTCATGCCACATCTTACTGGCTTCATTAGCATGAATGAGAAGAGTAGAGGGGTTTGAGTAAGGTGGGAACTGTGAGAACATGTATACCTTTTGAGCATGATTTGCAACTCCTTTTGCAATGACTCTACCAGTTGAAATTTCTGTGATCTCAACTTCATCAGGGGAGAATATGACCTTCGTAGGAGACCCAGTGTGGGTCATCTGGTACACTGACAAGAGGTTGGAGGTGAGACCAGGGACATATAGCACATTGCTGAACTGACCATGATCAAGATCTATCCTTCCTTTGCATTTAATTTCAGTGAGAGAGTCATCTCCCAGTACAATAGATGGTCCTTTCGACATATCCAGTGAGGAGAATACCTCCTTAGTCGAACCCATGTGTCTTGAAGCTCCAGAATCAATGATAAAACTGGGTGAGCTTGATGTGTTAGCAACTAGAGCATGAACTCTCTCTTTGTCATCAGAACTTGATCCTCCTTCTCTCTTCTTTGAGCTTTCTGGAAGGGAGATGCCATTCTTCTCCAGGAGATTTGTCAACATGTCTATTTGCTTTTTCATACAAGAGCTTTCAGAGTGATTGCCCTTATTGCAGTATGCGCACTTGTTCATTTCACCTTTGTTCTTCTTCTTCTGGTTATTCTTCTTGGGACCTTGTTGATCCTCCAGAGACTATTTCTTGTCTCTCTTTTTCTCAAGTGGATTTTTAGCTTTCTTTTTTCTTTTTGAATCCACCCTCGAATCTCCAGCAATCAAAGCTTGATCTTTGAATGGTTTGATGGTGCCCATCATCACCAGCTTGTCCTATTCTTGTGTGAGAGATTCCATGAAATATGCAAGGCTAGGCATCTTCCAGGTTCGAGCTGTCAGTTTTGTGGCATAGAAGGTCGAAACAAACACTAAATAATCAGGGCCCAAATTTGAGAGGATGGCCAGTATGAGCTGATCATCTTTCTTTTCAATACCACACTGTTTCAGCTGCAAAACTAGTGCTTTGAACTTGGAGAAAAATAGCTGCAGGGATTCAAAGCTTGTTGGACTCAGAGAAATCAGCTCATTCTCGATTTGATGTCCCCTCATCTCATTTGTCTTTCCAAAAAGATCAGAAAGCTTCTCCCATACTTCATTTGGTGATGTCAATCCATCGAGATGGAAAAGGAGGTCTCTGGAAATACTCAGACACAAGAGGCCATAAGCCTCATCCCTCCTGTTGTGCCATTTTATCTTCTCTGCAGCTGCATTGGGCTCTACTTTTGTTGCCATAGTCACCCTGGAGAGGCCTTTCTCTCTCAACAGTATCTCCATCTCTTCTTTCCATTCAAAGAAATTGAAGGGAGTCAAGATAGTTTTATGTGATTGATCCATAGCTCTAGAAAATCTGTCCCGGCTGTCAGTAGAAGGATCCCAGTCTTTGATGTCGAACCTGCAAAAATTTTTTTGAAGGAGAGAAATAACCTACAATGGCTCTAATACCATGTGGAAATTAAGGCCAGCAATAGATTAATTTTACTCACAACAATTATCAATTGATCATGCAAAATTGCTCACAAAAGAGACTGAATATGGAGCTGTAACACTAAATTGTATTAACTGAGTGTACAATAGCCAACCCTATAATAACATAGGTTTCTGAATAAATAGAAGACATCAATAAATCGAATGCATGAGGAGGCATCCAAATCTAGCATAAAGCAGGCTTACCAAAAATAAGCAAATCCCCCATAGGTGTAAAAAGCTGATCCCAAATCTGTCATGGAGCTCATGAATTGGAAAAAAGGAATAGGCAAGCTAAAGAGTGGTGGAATGGTAGCTCATACATGCTTTTTCTTGGAGAAAAGAGAGGAGGATGTGTAGGACAAAAAACAAGTCAACCTCACCTAGTCTAGCTTTTCCTTTTGACTTAAAACACTGAAAAAGCAGGCAATAAAGCAGAAAAAGCAGAAGGGCACCTAGGAGGCCAGGAATAAAGCAGAATTGATTCCTTTAGCTCTCCCATGTGCTACATGAGTCAAATAAGGCAAGTTTGACCTCTATGGATAGGAAAATAGCAACTTGCATAAGGTGGGACACATGAACTAGGAAAATAAGACAAAAATAATGGAATTAATGTCTAAGTGGGTAAATTATGGGTTGATTATTATAACAAATATCAACTTGATTATCAACAAGAATTCCACATGAACATGGAAATTCATCATATTCATAAGCATTCCACATAACCAGTATAGTCATTCATAAGAAAATACTTTGCATATACAGAGTATCAGAGATACTTATATTGTCCCACAACTAGCTATGTTGCTACAATGTTCCACCAAACCATAGGCCAGTGTACTTATTAATATCTCAACACACTTCCACCCCCAAGATGGGAATGATTCCAGAAGGAACTAGGGAACATATAGACTCAGACACAGTCAATCCAACACCTAGTTGGAATTCTTAGACTGTCCATCCAAGCCAACATTTAGTTGGGTTAATAGGTTAATAGGTTTCAAGATATAAAGCCAACACTTGCATTAAGGACCAACCAAACCAACAGATGGGTTTAGAGGCCCCAAGGGAAAGCCATCTCTCATAGTTGGGTTAATAGTTTTTCCATCCAAGGGTGACACATAAGGCCAAATGCACAATAAGGCTCAACCACACTAAGATCCATTTGAGTTATCAGGCCCTAAGGCCAAGCTAATCTCCCTTCATTTAGCAGGAAGCTAAGGCAGTGGAAAGGTAAAATGGATAAGCTAGTGGATCCTCCAAGAGCTAGGATACATCCACAAGATATATATGGCATGGAATCCACATTACCTACATCCCAACACAAGGTAGCATCCATTTCTTTGCTCAACATTCCTTCAGGATATGCCTCCCTTCTAGTGCTCTTCAGGGCATGCAGTAAGGATCTACCAGCAACTCTTATATTTTACCGAGGTTCCATTTTGCACTAGGCTATAGTCCATTCCTCTTCTCTTCCACTCCTCATTATTGCATACCAAAAATAGACCCAAATCTAGGGTGCAAAACACAACAATCAAACTGTAACTAAGTAAACCAGGCTCCTCATTGTACACAGGGAAAACACTGTAACAGATGATTTCCACTACAGGAAACCACCCACATTGGGAAAAAACACATATGACCATGCTTGCTCAAAAAA
This sequence comes from Pseudotsuga menziesii, assembly GCA_001517045.1. NCBI lineage: Eukaryota > Viridiplantae > Streptophyta > Pinopsida > Pinales > Pinaceae > Pseudotsuga > Pseudotsuga menziesii. The sequence continues at coordinate 315,289 of LPNX010423436.1, forward strand.
CAAGGGATCTCCTCCTCCCTTGCTCAGCAAAGGAAAATACTTGCAAAATACACAGTCCATGGCTCGATACAGTAAACCAACACAACGACAGGATCAGCGATGGAAATACTGATCAAAATAGTTCTCAGGGTAAAACACACAACGTGCATGGGCAGTAGACTGGAAAAATTGAACAATCAAGTGTATGAACAATGAAGGAATAATTCCCATGAATGATGAGGAGTGAAAAAAAACCAAAATTCAATCCTACCTGACACAATGGGCACACATCACATGCTTTCTTCCTGTAGAAGCAAAATTGTAGCTTCCCCTAGGCTGGAGACCTGCGCAGACTGTAGTCTTCCATGCACTGCACTACCCTAGGCATTACCTATCTCAACCACCTTCTAGAAAGAATAAATATTGAGGACAGAGGACAAAAAGGTAGTTGAGGTTTCCATGGGTTCTCCCTTTGACATCTGGTCACACCCTATTGGCTCAGGTGGTTTGACTAACTCCCCACCCCATCCCTTGTGAATTCATGCCCCCATCTCTTTCATGTTGCAGTCCCATAGCTAGTTTTGGTTTCACTCTCAGATAAACATGATCCCTAACAAAGAATTATCTGTGCACTCTATGCTTATCAACATAGCTCTTCTGTCTATCCTGGGCTGCCTTCAGATTCTTCCTAATATTGAAAACCTCCTACTCCATCTCCTTGAGCAATTTCAGACAAAGTATAATCCTGTTCATTGGATTATCCCATGTCACATGTGTCCTACACCTTCTGCCATGCAAAGCATCATATGGACTCATCCCCAAGGATGCTTACTGTCCATTGTTGTATGCAAATTATACCAAGTGTAGGTAGTCTCCCCACTTGGTTGGATTGTCCATCACATACATGCAAAGCATGTCTTCTAGCACTTGATTCACCCTTTCTGTTTGACCATCAGTCTAAGGATGGTAGGCAGTGCTGAAATTGAGATTTGTACCCAAATATACAAATAACCCCTTCCAAAAATTGGAAGTGAACTTGGTATCCCTGTTAGAAACTATTGCCTTGGGAAATCCATGCAACTTGAAAACCTCCTTCATGAATATTTTTTCACTGTCATTAGTCATATTTGTGAACTTAACAAGTATTAAATGTGCTACCTTTGTCAACTTATCCACCACAACCATCATAGAATCATTTTGTCTCCAATTCATTGGAAAACCTATAATGAAGTCCATGGAAATAACTTCCCATTTCCATTCTGGAGCTGGCAAAGGCTGCAGCAAACCTGCTAGGTGTTTATGCTCAACCTTCACCTGGTGACATTTCATGCACCTTGAAATGTACTCAGCAGTATCCTTTTTCATTCCTTGCCAAAAATACTGCTTTTTGGCTATAGAAATTGTCTTCTGATATCCTAGATGACCCGAATATGGAGATTGATGGAACTCATACATAAAAACTCTCCTTAAATTTGCTACATGTGGAATATAAATTCTGTTTTTGTAGGTAAGAATCCCATCTTCTTCCAATTTATATCCCTCATATTTTTTCTCAAGATTTTGCTGCTGCAATTTATCCTTGACCTCCACATACAAATAATATTTAGCAGTTTGATTCACAATCAATTGTCTCATATCTGATTGGAAAACACTAAGAAATGCCACATCACTTTCCTACATAGTGCATCAACCACTTTATTCTCCTTCCCTTTTATGTGTTTTATTTCAAAATCAAACTCACATAAAAAAATCCATCCATCTAGCTTGTCTAGCATTGAATGTTGGCTGATCAAATAAATATTTCAGACCAATGGTCTGTCCTTAACTCAAATTTTATTCCCATTAAGTAATTCTTCCACATCTTGAGAGAATGTACTATCGATGCAAGTTCTAAGTCATGAGTGGAATAATTCTTCTCATGATATTTTAAATTTATAGACTCATAATATACCACATGGATTTCTTGCATAATAAATCCTCCAAGCCCTTGACTGCATGCATCAGTGCACACCATAATGTCCTTTTCTGGGTCTGTAATTTTTTAGAATGGGTGCACTTGTGAGAATATTCTTCAACTGCTGGAATATTCCCTCACATTTAGGTGGTCATTCAAATCTCATCCCTTTCCTTTGCAAAGAAGTGATAGGATGTGCAACCTTGGAGAATCCTTCAATGAACCTCCTATAATATCCTTCAAGTCCATAAAAGACCTTACATCTGTCACATTCCTTGGAGTTGGCCGATTCATAATGGCCTCAATTTTATTAGGGTCTATAGATATACCGTCTTTTGAGATGATGTGACCCAAATAGTGAATCCTATCCTTATAGAAGTCACACTTGCTTAACTTGGCATACAGCTTATGCTCCCTCAACAATTACAAAACAATTCTTAGGTGTTCTTCATGCTCTTCCTTGTTCTTAGAATAGATAATAATTTCATAAAGGAAGATACGAACAAACTTGTCCAAATAACTGCTGAAAACACTATTCATAAGGCACATAAATGTAGCTGGTGCATTTGTGAGACCAAATGGTGCCACTACAAACTCATAGCATCCATACCTTGTTCTAAAGGTTGTCTTATGAATGTATTAATCCTTGATTCTTACCTGATGGAAACTAGACTTAAATTCAATCTTGGAAAATACCATTTCCCCTCTCATTTGATTGGAAAGATCATCAATTCAAGGTAAAGGATACTTTTTCTTTACTGTGACTTTGTTCAGCTGTCTATAATCAATACACAATCTGAGTGTACCATCTTTCTTCTTTAAAAAATAACTGGTGCTCCCCAAGGAGACACACTTGGCCTGATATACTTTTCCTCCAACAATTCCTGAAGCTCCATCTTCATCTCTAACAACTCTGGTGTGCTCATCCTATAGGGTTCCTTAGACACTGGTGCTTCTCCTGGCATAAGGTCAATGGTAAAATCAATATCCCTCTTTGGAGGAAGTCCTCAGACATCATCAGGAAAAACATCCATGAATTTCTGTAACACATGAAAATCCTCCAACCTAGGAGTTTTATTCTTTGATGCCTCTAAAACATGGGCTGCATATAACTGGAAACCTTTCCTACATAACTTCTTCAACTGCATGGCTGAAATATTCCTAACAAAACCCACTTATTAAATGCCTCTTACCACTCTTGGGTTTCCTTCTTCATCCATACATTCAAAAGTATTATTGTAACAGTCAAGCTTTACACTGTGAGATTCTAACCAATCCATTCCAATGAGAATTTCATAAGAACCAAGTGGCAAAATATTAAGATCTACATAAGTCACTAATCCATTCATCTCTAATGGACATTTTTCTACAATCTCACTAACCTTCCTCTTGGTTCCAGTGGCTAGTTGGACTAACCATGAATTACTATGATTTAACTTCTAAAAAGAACAAAATTCAACAATCCTAGTAGTAATTTAACTGTGAGTAGAACCAGGGTCAATCAAAACAGAAACAAATTTCTCAGCAATCTTACCTGGTGCCTCAACCAAAGTTGATTGGTGATCCATTCGATGGTCCTCTAATGATGCATAAATCCTAGGGATTGTTCTTGTCACCTGACCAACAAATTTAGCTTCCTAGACATTGTATGCTTTTCTTGCATACCCTTCCTCATGAGGACAGTTCCTACGCATTTGGGGTCCTCCACACCTCCAACATTGGAGAGGTTCCCTGATTTCTTTAGGATCCCTTGGCTTTTACCCCATCACTCTGGCTGGCTAATTTACAGTCTATGATGGTTTCCTTTGATGTTGGTTCTTGAATTTGGAAGGTTTGAATCCTTTCTTTCTTTGTTCAAAATTCTCATTCTTATTTTCCTTCCAAGCCTTATGATGATCAGGCTTTCCTTTGTTCTATTCATAACAATATCGTAGCCTTTCTGATAGCCTCTTCCATAGTTATTTGCTCATCAAACTCAATCCGGTCTTTGTAAGACTCAGGTAATCCACTCAAAAAATGTTGGATATTCACCTTCTCATATTTGATGTAACCGGCATACCTTTAGTATCTCTAATAAATTATTGGCATATTCTTCCATTGTCAGCTCTCCCAATCTTAGTTCATGGAACTCCTTAATTTTATCATCATAGTACCTGTTAGAGAGGTATCTCTTCTTGAAATACTTATTGAAATATTTCCACTTAATTCTTCTTTCATTGACTTTATTTACTTTTATGAGGTGCTCCCACCAAATGGATGCTCTTCCATTCAGATTGAGTATGGAAACTGTTTCCTTCATGTTTCCTGAATAGTTTTATACTTGGAAATATTTATTCTTCCCAAGAATCCAAGGTTAAAATTCTTGACCAGTATTTGCCTCACCATTAAAGGTAGGTGATCTTTCCTTCTTGAATTCACCATGAGAACGACTCTGGTAACGCCTCCTTCTTCTACTCCTGGGAGGAGAAGAACTTGAATCCCCACTGGATCCTTCAGATTCATATGACCCACTAGAAGCCCTTTTCCTTCTTCTAGCATTTCTCTTACGTATTTCTAGTTTTATTGTCCCATGCCCAGAGTAAGTTTGTCAAACTATGCAGCATGGATGCATTCAGTTGATTCTGATCTTCTTGAGCCTTGACCAATCTTTCATTTTCTGCTCTGTAACTCTGCATTTCCACCCATAGGCTTCTCATGGCGGCTGCAAAATCCGGTGAGGTATCCCGATATCTCCTTTGATTAGACTTGGTTTCATCATTTCTGACTCTAACGTTCTCACCCATAACATCTTCCTCATGCTAATGGGGATATAGTGCATCATTCCCACTGTAGGTTCTCATGGATTGAGTTAAAACTCACCAAATTTTTCCAGTATGAACTATGAATGCAAAAATGTGTTAATAAACATGTTTGTTAGGTTCATGATCATTTTCAAAAATTAAAAAACACATTCAGTTGCAATGCTACGACCAATAGTTCTGGAAACTAATCATTCTGACCCATTAGGCCCAATGTTGCAACCAACAGCTCTGATACCACATGGTAGTGTAATAAAATGTTGGTATCAGAGGGTATTCTTATCTATTTATGGTCCATCCAATCCCATTGCTACAACCCACAGCTCTGATACCATAATGTCACATCCCCATACCCCAAAATGCGGATAATTTAAAATTTTTTGCTTAAATAACCTCTTTGTTCTTCTAATAACACTAGGTATGGATGCTAAGCTATTCTCCAACCTTCATCTTAGGATTAGAACCACTATTCCAATCATTTTAACCTTCAATTATCAATTTTGTGTCCCGAATGGCCATTTCCAAACTAAACTGACTTTTCTGACTTCTACCCTCCCACTTCCAACCTCAAAAATCAGAAATCCAGCAATGCAAGGTGTTCGCTAGTCACCTTTTTGATTTTCGGCTTCCGTATTTCCACCCTCTGATTTCCGAATTCAAAAATTGGAACTCCATCAATGCAAGGTGTTTTCCTGACACCTTTCTGATTTCTAGATTCTGGCTTTCCGCCTTCTACCTTCGGGAATAAAAAATCTAGCTTTCTATAGAACTTCCATCTATCCTTCCGCTTTTCGACTTCTAAGTTCCTGATTTCCGCTTTTTGACTTGGAGAATAAAAAAATCCAGATTTCTGCAGAACTTCCATATCTCATTTTGATTTCCTACTTCCGACTTCTTGAATTCTGCTTTACAGTTTTGGGAATAAAAAATACAGCTTTTCTCCTTCTCTTTTGTGTCCTGCCGACTTCTAGCTTCTGGTTTCTTCCTTTCACAAGTGGATCCCAAAATTCAGAAAACACATATTTCCTTTACTTGGCTTCATTTTTTACTCTTTACCAGGCGTTTAGCCTCCATGAACATAAACACATTGCAAGGAACTAACACAAGGCATAAATAGAGAAAAATGCATAAAACATACAGGGCACAAATAGACAATTACAGGGACATTCATACACAAGTAAAACTTTACTTGATCATCAACAAGCATTCCACATGAACATGGAAATTCATCATATCCATAAGTATTCCACATAACCAGTATAGTCATTCATAAGAAAATACTTTGCATGTATAGACTAGTAGAGATACTTATCTTGATGATCAAGTTGTCCAGCAACTAGCTATGTTGCTACAACGTTCCACCCAACCATAGGCCAATCTACTCATTAATCTCTCAACACACTACCACCCCTGAATTGGGCATGATTCCACAAGGAACTGTGGAATAGGAAGACTCACACATAGCCATATATTTCACACATAGTCAATCCAACACCTAGTTGGACTTCTTAGACTATCCAACCAATCCAACACCTAGTTGTCTTAATATGTTGTAGGCTATCAAGCCAACACTTGCATTAAGGACCAGCCAAACCAACAAATGGGATCACATGCACCAAGGCCAAGCCATCTCTCATAGTTGGGTTAATAGGATGTCCATCCAAGGGTGATATACAAGGCCAAATGAACAACAAGACTCAGCCACATTAAGATCCAATTGGGTTACCAATACCCAAGGCCAAGCCAATCCCCCTTGGTTTAACAAGATGATAAGGCAGTGGAAAGGTAAAATGGATAAGCTAGTGGCTCCTCCAAGAGCTAGGACACCTCCACAAGATATATCTATCCTAACATCCACATTACCTGCATCCCAACACTGGGTAGAATCCATTTCTCTACTCAATAGTCCTTCAGGCTATGTCTCCCTTCTGGTGCTCTTCAGGGCATGCAGTAAGGATATACCAGCCACTCTTATATTTTCTTGAGGTTCCATTATACACTAGGATACATTCAATTCTTCTTCTCTTCCTCTCCTCATTCTTGTATACCGAAAACAAACCTAAATCCAGGGTGCACTACACAACAACCACACTGTAAATCAGTAAAATAGAATCCTCACTATACACAGGAAAAATAATGTAATAGAGGATTTCCACTGTAGGAAACCATCCATGTTGGGAAAAACCATAGATGAACACACTTGCTCACAAAACAAGGTATGTCCTCTACCCTTCCTTGGAAAAGGAAAATACTTTCAAAATACACAGTTCATGACTCCAGGAAGTAAAGAAACACAATGACGAGATCGGGGATGGAAATCCCAATCAAAACGGTTCTCAAGGAAAAATGCACACCGTGCATGAGTAGAACACTGGAAAAATCGAACAACCGAGTGTATGAACCATGAAGGAATAATTCCCATGAATGAGGAGGAGTGAAAAAATCCCAAAATTCAATCCTCCCTGATGGAATGGGCACGCATCATGTGGCTGCTTCATGCAGAAGCAAATGTGTGGCTTCCCCCAGGATGTCGACCTATGCATATTGCAATCTTCCATTCCCTATACTGCCCCAAGCATTAACTGTCTCAACCACCTTCTTGAAATAATAATGATTGAAGGCAAAGGAAAAAAAGGTAGCTGAAGTTTCCATGGGTTCTCCCATTGACATATGGTCACACCCTATTGGCTAACGGGGTTTAAATAACTCCCTGCCATGTCCCTTATCAATTGATGCCTCCATATCTTTCAGATTGCAGTCCCATAGCTAGTTGTGGTATTTTATTTAATTTTTTCATTTACATGATATACAAAATGCACTGTGCTTTGAATTAGCACAATATCCATAACCTTGGGCATCAACCTTGATCACCTATATACAAAATACCATATCGATGGTAGGGCCTTGGCCTTGAGCTCCATGCCATGATCTCAATACAATATATACATCATGTATAATCAAAATGTCATGGGGTCAAAACTGGGGTGTTACAAGCCGTATGCGCAAAAATAATAAATAAGAGCAATAGACATTGTGCAAATTAGAGGGATTCCCAACACTAAGATGCGCAAAGGAGATACACAGTGAAAGTAGTTTAAGATGAAATCATAGATTGCAGTTTCATATCGTAGACCTTGATATCATAGAATTTGCATGTTATTCATTGTAGAAGTCACAAATCACAAATCACAAAAATCGTATAAGTTACAGATCGTTGATATTACAGATTGAAGAAGGTGCATATCACATACCATAGAAGTCATAGTTTTGTAACAACATATTTTTATTTTAGGGCAGCAGGAACCATTCATCATTTCAGCAGATCTAACAATGGGAAAAAAAATTTAAAAGAGGAAAGCAAGAAGCATCACATTAATCATGTGCATATCTATTCATCATTCAACATCAGAATCGTAGCAGTGTAAAATAGGAAAAGAAAAGAGGCAACAAAATCTCCGATCAATCCACATCACATTGTATTAATTCCATAGAACAAATTGCAGATCAAAATAGACACCGATCCAGTATCACTGTGTCTAGTCTTACATCTAGTATTCACTCTTTATCTCTATCTCGCTATATCTTCTTACATGCATAATTCTTCTATTTATAGGATTGTGCCTTTACATTCAAGGTCCACTTCTAACTAACTTCTAACAACCTTCTAACTAATTTAACCACTAAGGAGCAATATTCTCAAGAAATGGTTCATGATTACAAAAATTGACATAAAAATATAGAAAGTGGATTATTTTCCACTTATCACACTATCTTTGTCTTGCGCATCATCGTGTGAGTATGCGCAGCATCCTAGATGCTGAAACCGCCTACCCCTTGCCAACAAGTGGCAGGAAAGGGAAAGGACATGAATTTTAATCTTCCTTCCAATTGGTCATGGAGAATACAAGAAGAGGGAGTTGGAGCTTCCTTTCAATTGCTAGTGAAGAACAAAGATAATAGACTTCCATCTCCACTCGGTTTGGTGCCTAAACACAACAAGTAGGTGCTTGAGAAAAAAGGATTGGTGTCCTCTCAGGTCAATGCTTGAAGTTAGCAAGTTGGATCTTGCATAGAGGATCAGAGTCCTTATATGTTGGTTCTTGTAATAAACATGTTAGTGCTTGCATGTGGGATTGGTGTCTCAGTGAGTTGGTGCTCACATTTTGGATATTGGTGTCTCTTATCTATGTAATCAATGTTTATGTGTGTGTGTAAAGTTACTTTACATATTCTTTTCACATCGTTGTATTTTATTATTTTGATAGAAAAAAGAAGTTGAAGTATATTTTGTTGTGAAAATTTTTATAATTTGTGCTTTATACTGATTCACCCCCCCCACCTCAATATAAATAATAATTCCAACAATATGTTTGTGTAACTATTTTCTTAAAGCATTAGACTTGTGTGGAAATACCCTATTTTATTCGAACATGGTATCAATTTTTTTATGAATACACACTCACATTGTTAATTGTGATCTTGAGCCAATGTAGCTGCATACATCATAGGATTTCTATATTTCACTATTTTTGTGTGTTTTTGGCTAAGACGTGTTTGATTGTTATAGAGAACTGACTTCAATTAGAAACACTTATAATTTAAATCAAACAAATATTTCCATTTTCCTAAGATACATCCATTTTATTAGATCCATATATATACTATTTACATTTACAGATTTTTAGAAAACTTTATCATATTGTTTGATCATATTTTAGCCTAGTTTTCTATTTTATTCTTAGTTTGCTACCTTTTCAATTGTGTATTCTCTTTTTTGTTGACGTATTTGTAAATTTGGAAGATATTATGATGTATATTACCATTTTATGTTGTTGCACCCCCATCGTATATGTGTTTACCTGCTTTCGGGATGTGATTATTGTGTATAGACCTTGAGGTACAACCTTCATCGTAAGTCGGGGAAATAGTCCTCGATGAAAAACCATGTAATGTATTTTTGGAGTCTCTCTAGAAGAAGTTGTCCATGTTAGGGTAAGATATTCGCCCCAGTCATGTAATAGTTAGTCACTTTATTAGTATAAATAGGGAGGCACCCTCCCTCATTTATGCTTACCTCACACTCACTCGAGCTTGTCTGAGAGATAGAGAAAAGGAGGACATATATATAGTTGTTGGAGACTTATTATTAGTGGGAATGATCGTATTATGATACAGTATTTGTGACTATACTATTATGAGGAATTTTGGGGGGTTTTCTCCTTTATGGTTTCCCTGGTGATAATATTTATGTCTTGTGTATCTGTTCTATCTTATACATATTATTGTACTTGTTATTATTTCTGATAAAGATCCTAAATAATCTAACAAGATATAAGAAAACTAACATGGTATCAGAGCCTCTCTAAAAGAAGGCATTATGCAGCAATGAAAACTAGGGCCTCCTAGTTCAAGGTATTCTCTCCATAGATCATCAATAAAAGAGGGCTAGGATAACTCGCCTCAGTAGGGAGAATCTTTTGGTGGAAGCAGTTTCATATTTGAAGAAGTTTCAACATTTTTCTAGGGCATCAAGTTTTAGAGGATTCTCACCTCAGTCTTTAGGAAAGGACCCTACTGAGAAAATTGCATCAAGGAGGCACATCTTTCTGTCCAAAAATAATTCCCAAACTCCAATTTTGGAAAATAGGGTTTATCTAACAAGCCCTAGGTCATCCAGATCTGAAACCAGTTTGAACACCTCAAATCGGTAACAGATAAATGTTTGACATTTCCATTTGAGGTTCTCATTAGAAAATATGACTCACCATACTCAACTTGAGTACAAGCTTTGAGGGGATGGTGACTTCCGAGCATTGAAGTACAAAATCTCCCTGATCATTGAAGAGAATGATTTCAATCAGTACATCATTGGAGAAGTTCCAAAACCATAGGGATATGAGGCTAAGGATACTCATCAGAAGAACTTGGCTAAGGCCAAGAGGATCATTCCATATTATATTGAGGATCACCTCATACCCCATGTTTCTTCCTTCAAGAAACTGAAGGAAGTATATGATTCTTTGACAAATAGGTTTGATGGAAAGAAAATCAACCGAAAGATGAATTTGAGGAACCAGTTGAAGAATGTTAAGGTACATAAATTAGAAACTATACAGTCCTACTTCACAAGGGTTTCTCAAATCAAAGAAAAACTTGAATCAATTGAAGGGAATGTTGTAGAAGGAGAAATTTTGATTACTACCTTGAATGGTCTCCCTATATCATGGGACTCATTCATTCAAGGAATATTTTCAAGAAGGAATTTGATCTCTTCCAGCCGACTTCCAAAATAATGCACACAAGAAGAAGCTCGACTCGTAAAAAGATAAGAGAATATGGGAGAAACTAAATATCAAGCTCTCACATTTCACACTGGGAAGCACTACAAGAAGAAGGAGAAGAAGGAGAATTATAATCACAACAAGAGGAAGGACAAGAAAAAAAATATATCAAGAGAGATCCTTCCAATGTTTAATGCTATTCTTGTGATGAAAATGGACACTTTGCAAGAGACTGTCCCATAAGGAAAAAGGCACACCATGCTCATGTTGTCAAATACCATGAGCCAACAAAAAAAATATTCAAAAGAGAGAAGGATGATTCAAATAAAGAGTATGTGCTAATATTAGCACTTATAGACACTATCTCACATGGAAGAAATGATTGTCTTGTGGATAGTGGGGCATGAAAACACATGGCAGGATACAAAGAATCGTTTGTCAATATTTCTAAGCATGAGTCACCTCAAAAGGTGAAACTTGGGGATGATTATCAATACCCCATACAAGGGATTGGAAAAACTTCTTACAAGTTATACTCTAGGAAATCCTTAAAGATGAAGGATGTGTTGTATGTTCTAGGATTCAAGAAGAATCTTATCTCCATCTCTGCACTAGATGTAAAAGGAATGAGAGTTGAATTTGTCGATGGCCAAGTTATAATGTATCCTAAAGGAAATCCAATAGATGATGCAACAATGATTATAGAAGAAGATGGTGGCTTGTACAAACTAAAAGGACACCCTGAACAAGCATTGGTTCATGAGTCAATAGAACCAAGTGAACTATGGAACCAGAGGATTGCACATGTGCACTACAAAGCACTACCGATGGGAAGTAAAGCAGTATCTAGACTTCTTGAGATCCAATAAAATCATGAAGGAATTTGCAAAGTATGTGCACAAGGAAAGAATGCAAAGAAGATATTTCCCAATTGTGAAAGCAAGGCTAAAGGAATACTGGAGATAGTACATTCAGATGTATGTAGACCCATGTCTTATAGCTCATTAAGAGGGCATGTGTACTATGTTTCCTTTATAGATGATTTATTAAGTAAGACTTGGATATATTTCTTGAAAGGAAAAATGAAGTATTCAGTAAGTTCAAGGAATATAAATCCTTGGTCGAGAATCAAACTCAAAGGAAGAATAAGAATCTGCGGTTAGATAATGGAAGAGAATTCACCTCAAAATAATTCAAGGAACTCTATACAGAGTATGGGATTAAGAGGGAGTTGAGAACTCCATATAATCCTTAGTATAATGGGGTTGCCGAATAAAATAAATGAACCATAATGGAAGAAGAGAAAGCAATGCTACATGACTAGGATATTCCTATGCAACTTTGAGTGGAAGCAAAAAGGACAACTATGTATTTACAAAACCATACTCCTCATCGAGTACTTGATAACAAAACTACAGAAGAGGATTTCTCAAGAGAGAAAACAGAAGTCATCCTTCCTAGAATACTTGGCTGCTTGGTGTACATACATATCCCAAAGGAGAAGAGAACCAAGCTCGATCCTTATGGGAGGAAGATTATATTCACAGGATACATTGATACATCAAATTCCTACTGAATATAATTCCCAGGATTAAATAATATTAACATCAACAGAGATGTAACCTTTGATGAAGGCTCGACATACTTCAGTTCCAGGAAGCTACCTACTCAAGAGGTCGAGAAACCTGAAGAAACGAGAGTCCAAGATATGGAAATTGGAGAAGCAATTCCATAATACCATGAAGATCATGATATGAAAGAACCACAAGAGATGGTAGAGACACTTCTTGAGAAGAACTCCCACAAGAGGAAACCAACATGGGCATAGGAGTTCATACAAGAAGAAGAAAGGTATGGTGATCCAGAAGGAATGCATGGAGAAAGGAAAAGGCCAAATCCTTACAATAACTATGTGGCCCTCTTGTGTGACATCATTGAAAAGGAACCTTCCACCTATGAAGAGGTTGCAGAAAAAAAAGAATGGAAAGATTCCATTGACTGAGCAGTATTAGTCGATCATGAAGAATGATGTCTGGGAGATAGTTTCGAGACCAGGAAAAAAGTTTGTCATGACTTCAAAGTGGGTCTATAAGTTCTAGCATACTGTATATGGAAACATTGAGAAATACAAGGAAAGATTTGTAGCACAAGGCTTCTCACAGAGATAAGGCATAGACTACAAAAAGACATTTTCACATGTGGTGAGGTACACTTCCATTAGGACCATACTTGCATTAGATACAATTATTAAATGGGAGATACACCATATGGATGTCAAGACAACATTCTTGAATGGTGTAGTCGAGGAGTAAGTGTTCATGGAACAATCATTGAGATTCAAGACACATGACATAAAGACTCATGTGTGCAAATTGAACACGACCTTGTATGGATTGAAATAGTCACCAAGGATATGGTACGACATGATGAATAGATTCCTGAAGATCCAAGGATTTATCAAGATTAAAGTATATTCCAACATTTACTTCAAGGTTGAAGGCATAATATCATTGATGCTCCTACTATATGTCGATGACTTGTTTCTAACAAGATAGGATGAACTCATTAATGATGCAAAAAGGAGACTTGCTACAGAGTTCAAGATGAAAGACCTAGGGATGATGTACTAATTCTTAGGCATGGAGGTGTGGTAGAGTGAATATGATATTTTCCTTGGTCAATGAAAGTATATAGTAGAGATTCTGAAGAAATTTAGAATGTTGGACTGCAAGCAATAACCACACCTATGGATCAAACTTGAAGCTTCTGTTTGATGCTTCATCAGATTCAGTTGATGCCACGATGTATTGTCAAATGATTGCATCATTGATGTATCTAATGAATGCAAGACCCGACATATTATTTTCTTTGACCACCCTGAGCCAATTCCCAATGGATTTGAGACATGTTCACCTAATATTTGCAAAGCATGTATTGATTTACCTAAAAGGTATAGTGGATTATGGCCTCAAGTATGATCCAAATCAGAAGATTAACCTACATTGTTACGTTGATTCAGACTAGGTAGGTAGTGCCACTAATAGGAAGATAAATTTGCGTTGCTACTTTAGTTTGGGATCTGGCATGATATCCTGGTTTACAAGGAAGTATTCATGCGTGGAGATAAGTATAGCCAAGCCAGAGTATATTATCGCTTGCTTGGCTAGTTGCGAGGTAGTGTGGTTAAATAAGCTACTGTCTCATTTGTTTGATCTCCAGTTATATGTGACTTGTATATTTTGCCACAATCAAAGTTGCGTGAAGCTGTCGAAGAACCTTTTGTTCCATGAAAAGTCGAAGCACATAGAGATCAAGTTCCATTATATTAGGAATATGGTGCATAGAGGAGTAGTGAAGCTCTAGTACATGGAAGCAGATGAATAGATGGTCGATGTGTTGAACAAGCCCCTAGCCAGAGTGATGTTTGATTACTTCAAAGAAATACTTGGTGTGATCCATAATGAGACCCCTCGAAAGGGGGAGTGATGAATTCTAGGATAGTTGGAGAGATAGGTTGTCTGAGCATAAAATATTGACAAAGATCGTAGGTTTCTTAGATGTAATCAATCATGTAGGATGTACTTGGATATAATAAGTCCTGGTGAAGCTCACAGGTTATCCTTGGATGTAATCAGTCCTTCTATGCTTCTATTCTAGAAATAACAAGAGACCAAAAGATGCATATGCATGATATCTCACATGGGAAATAAGACAGGTTGTTCGAGTGGAAAATACCCTGGTGTAGCAGTTTGCTCAGATGTAATCAGTCATGTAGGTTTTCTGAGTGTAAATACAAGTCCTAGCATGATACATAGGTTACTCAGACATAATCAATCTCGATACAATTTATCTAAATGTAAATATGAGACCTGGCATGGTACGCAGGTTATTCAGATGTAATAATTCATGTGGGTTACTCGAGTGTAAAAAGGAGCCTTGGCATGGTACGCAAGTTACTTGGATTTCGTACATCATGAAGTTTTTCTAAACGGAAAAAATCCTAGATGTAGGTTGTTCGGATGTAATAATTCCTTGAGGTTGACCTAGAACGTAAAATCCATGGTGTAGCAATTTGTTTGGTTGTAATCAATCCTTACATATGTGTGTGTGTGTGTGTTCCCATGTTAGAGATGATAAGGTCACAAAACACTTGAGGTGCACTTAGGAGGTTCTCCTTTACTGGTAGAATGTAGGTTTCCTATGTGGAGATGTAATGTACTGAGTGTGATCTCAGGTGATTCTCACATAGTGGATGTTCCAGGTTTTCTTAATGATGTGAAGTATCCTAGAATAATACTATGGTGATATAACGCAGGTGGTATGCATATGGAATGTGCTCTGTTTATTTATTTTGTTTTGTGCAGGACAAAAGAGATGATATGGATAGGACGAGATAAAGGTAGGAGACACAGGTTATTGTAGTCGCAATCTAAAGAATAGCCTGAAAAGTTACTATGCGATTGATTGCTCGTATATGTGATGAATACCTAGATGAGTACTAGGCCTACACGCAGAATGCAAAAGGGTTAGCTCTGTAGAAACTTTCGATGACATATAATATGTTTCGATCATTGATAAGAAGATGATGATGGAAGAAAATATGATAATGACCCTATGACTCTATGATGATGACTCTGCGATGAATATTTTACAAGATGTGTTGATGACTGTGGAATAGAGAGAATACCTTCTTAGTTAATAGGGAGTGTTGATGTATTTGTAACTTCAAAATCTATTCTAATGTATATTACCATTGTATGTTGTTGTACCCCCATCAAGATGTGTTTACCTCCTTTTGGGATGTCATTATTGTGTATAGACCTTGAGGTACAACCTCCATTGTAAGTATGGGAAATATTCCCCACTGAAACATCATGTAATGTATTTTTGGATTCTCTCGAGAATAAGTCAGCCTTGTTAGGGTAAGAGGTCAACCTCATTGATAAAAAATATTAGCCAATGCATACAAAGGTTGTTTCCCTAGTCTAAATAATTCAAATCTTGAACAAAACACACTACAGATCAAAGAAACTTTCCCTAGAACTCTAGAATACTTGAATTAACTACTCTCATACCTTTTAGCGAGAAGATATGTAGGTTTGAACTTGTTTTTCTTAAGCTACGCAGTGAATGAACTTGCAATAGACACAAAAGAACAAAACCATATTAGAGTAATAAGAAAATATATGATTCTATGTAAATTGCCAAGGAAATAAAAAATAAATAGAGTATAATAATGAGATACACAATGTTTATGGGAAAGAAACAATGTTTGCATTAATAAACAATGAAAGATAGATCACAACCAATCCTTGGTGTTGGGATCTCTTCACAAGCTTCACCTTTCCTCTAACTCAAGGAAGTCTGAGATCATTTGGAAAAAGTTTGGATGCTATCACACAATCTTCCTCCCCTTTCCCATGAGGGGTGAGCCACTATTTAAAGGCCTCAATGGATAGAGTGGGTTGAGGATTCAAAGGAGAATTTGGAGGGATCATCCCTAGGAGAGGGGAATTAAAATTCCACCTATCTTGATTCTTAGGGATGAGGTTCCAGGAAAGAATCTTCGAGAAACCTTTTGAAACTTCTCTTTTTTTTCCTTTGTAAGTAGAGAACCACACTTTTCAAGAGGAAAACAGGAGGCAGAATGGGGTAGCGGCTATTGAAAGAAGGAAAAAGGTGGAAACACCTCTCCTTTCCAATGGACAAGGTGCATTTCCAATATAGGTGCCACTTGTTGCATAAGGAGAAAGCATGGTGGTGGCTCAGAATAAGGAATTACCCTTCTTCTCTCATTTTTTCACTTCAGTCTCTGATGGATTTGAGTAATCAATGGGATACCCATCTCATAACTTGATGGTTATGAGAAATAGGTATAACAAAATTCCCCCCAAAGCATGAGGCTAGAGGGAAAGGATATGCAAAATGATTTGACAGAATAGGTTATAACTTTGAGGCAAAGGTCCAAAATTCGGAACTCATCAACAACCAAGATGATTCTATAGTACATTTACACTTTGATACACATCCCAAATGACTCACAACATGGTTTCCAACCAACACAACGCATACCCATGTGAGATATAGATAGTCATGGTTATTGAAATACAACATAGATCCATGTGAGGAAGACTAGAATTTGGACATAGCTACCGGACATACAGTGTATATTTATGTCATACATCTGAAAATCTGAGCACATCCACGAACATACAATGTGGATCCATGCAAATACTCATACAAAATACTCCACTGCAACCTAGATAAAGGAAAACATAACAAATGAATACTCAATGGACACCCAAGGTCTTAATCCCATTCTCAAGAAAGTATGATTCTATCCATGCGAATAAATGTATTGAAGTCAAACATGGTAGAAACCACTTGATTACCAATCATTGATGAGAACCGTTAACAAGTGCGAGAGAAATAACCATTAATGTCAATGAAGCCCAAGGTACCCTAGTACATTCCTCCGAGTGTGAATAGATGAATTGATGTCGAACACTTGGATGAATCTTTTGAAAAAGGACAATGATGAAATTATATTATCAAAAGTGAGGAAACCTTCCATTAAGGCATACAAATCTCAAGGTATTGACTTGTTTCTAAGACTATTTTCTAGAAGATGTGCTAAATTCCATAGGAATAGTCTCATCGAAGGAGGGCCATGATGAATCCAACATCAATGACACAGAAATCGGAGAAAATTTATGAAATTTGAGTATGAAGTAACCACAAGACTGATTGAAAGGTAACTGACACAAAATAGAGGTAGGTTTGATTGCAAAGGGTAGTTCTCAACACACAACTTTCCTTTGAACATTGAGAGGCACCAACGAAGACTTGGAAACATTGACTTGACGAGGTGGATACCATGACATACTGCGATGTTGGACGATGCATTCTTTGAAAAGAATTAAAAGACTAAGATGACTCATTAAAGTGGATCATCTTAGAGACAAGATGAATACCCAATTGTTTGAATGACATGTAGATAGGTTCCTTATTCAAAGGTGACTAGAAAGTTTCCATTAATAGAAATGAAACATGGTTTTCCTTCCCTTAATTTCCCCATCATGATCGATGAGTACCTCTTTGCTTTTTAATGAGCTAAAAGAGGGTAACAAATGCTCATTATATCTTATCATAGGATAAGTCCATTCTCATATGTTTCTGAACCTGAGAAAGGAGGGACTTGTTCCCAGAAAGGGTCTTCCAGTGCTTAGTTTAATGAGTCCAATGAAAGAAACTCGACGTCATTCATGTTTAGAGAGTCTACGAGACTAAAGAAGACTCCAAGAAGGTCATTTTTCGTAAAATTTAGTCTCTGAGGCCCAAAAAAGTATAAATAATACCATGGAGAACTCTTATAATCAACGATTAGAGTGTACCTTTTTCATAAATAGTCAATCTGAACTGAAAAAGGGGTAAACTACTATCAGAAAGACAACCTTTCATGTACCTTTTCGAGCGTGAAAGTGACAAGTTCACTTAGTGATCTTTTCATATTTTGAGATTCATAAAAGATATTAAAAATGACTCCATTAGGGTTTCTTTTTCCTAAACAGTTTTAACAAAACTGAAAGAGAAATAAAAGTGGACTCCAAAACTTAGTTCTAGGGTTTCACAAGCACGACTATAGGTTTAAAAAAGCACTTGAAATATTTTTTAATTTTACTGAGAATGAAAAAGAAGAAAATAAAACTCATCCATACCCATAGACATCGCTCTGTAAGTCCTGCAATTCTCAAAGATATTATTAGGCACCAAGTTGATAAAAAAACTAGGAAAAATAGGATCATTTATAGGTAAAAATTCTAAACATATTTAATAAAAAATTTAAAAATGTTAATAAAAGGGGTAAATAGTGAAAAATAGTTACCTTTTTGTATTTTTACCCAACCTTGGTACAAAAAATCCCTTTTGGAGGTCAAATTTGGAGTGCAGATTATGATAGCTATAGGCATCCATTCAGTATTTTGTCTGGGCCAGGTAATTATTCTCCTCCCAACCTTCAATTCCATTGTTTAAATTTTGATTTGAGGTCATTGGTAGGGTATTTTGGTTCATTTCCTATGGGGAAATTGTGCCTCGATAACATTTCACCTTCCTTTTGTGGGAACAGAGGTGATGGGTCTTCACCGCACATTTCCTCAAAGGAAATTATAGTGCCACTACTCTATCTGGAAGGAAAAAGGGAGGTGGCGCAAACTGGAACAAAGAACTAAAAAATGGAGGAGAATAAAAAGTTTTGGAGGTTTGAAAATGATTCCATATGGTTTATAATACCTTGTTTTGATTGTTTGACAGGTTTAGAAGGCCAAATGGTAGTATGGAAGGAGAGAGAACACAATATGGATGATATCTTTGGGGAAAATGACCACGACATGGTAAACGCACTTCAGGAGTGTGGAATCCTAAATTTATTCCAAGTTCCCAACATGAGGTCCCAAATATTATTACTGGAGTATCTAATTAGGATGTGGAATCCTAAACAATAACATTTTGAGGTGGGTGATCATATACTCATGTTGGAGGTAGAGGATATCTACTTCCCTACAGGTATATCCAAGAGGGGATCATCCATATCACTATATGTTCCATGAGGTGTGGATATCACCACCTAGGTCATCATTTATCAATACTATTTTTCAAGCACTTAAATGAGAGGGAAGAAGATCCCTATAAAAGATGTGATGGACCTACCCTTGAGGATAGTTCTATTCTCCATGCAATGAGTAGTAGGAAGCCATGGGTTGTTATATTTTTATCATTTAATCAATATGAAATAGGATCTTATCTGAGAGAATAACATGCACAAAAATAATCACAAGAGACAAGAGACACAAAGAATCTTCCTCGGTGAAACCATAAAGGAGAAAACCCCGCAACTTCCTCAAAAATAGAATGAGAACCAATAGAAAAAGTAAAACCCAAAGATACAAAGATGATCTCCGATAGTTTTTCTCTCTCTCACTTGTGTGATATACTCCTCTCTAACTCATTCTCTATTTTTTAGTGAGTGTGTGTTTCAAATAGAGAGTCTCACTCTCTATTTATACTTGTTTTCCACTTGACATTTACTCTACAGGGATGACTTCTCTAGGATATTCTAATAACCCTAATACAACTCAACTGTGGGATCTATTTCCCCAACTTACAACAAAGTTTCAACCTCAATGAATCTACATGACTTTATTATATTAATGACTGTCCCGATCGGAGGAACAAACATATCTGTCGGGGTATAATGAAATACAATAAGAAATATACAAATGAATACATTCTGAAGTTACAAATACATTAACAATCCCTCTTAACTAGGAATTTATTCTCTTAACACAGTTAATTAGCACAAGTCTTCATCATTGGATCATCATCAAAGCTAGATCATCATCATTGTTGCCGTTATCTCGAGCAAATGGTGTTATCTCTCAAATCTACTCATCATATGAAGTTCTACAAAGTCAGCCCTTTTTCATGTTGGATGTACGCCTAACCTCCATGTAAGTATTCATCTACAGTTTGAACCCTTTTTCATGCTGGATGTAGGTCTCATCATCTTCAGCACTTATATCCAACCATGGGAGGCCCAACCTTCTACCATGTCGGAAAGTCTTTGCACTTACATTCGACCATGGGAGGCCCAGCCTGACACCATGTTATAAAGGATTTGCACTTACATCTGACCATGGGAGGCCCAGCCTACCACCATGTCAGAAAGGCTCTGGACTTACATCCAACCATGGGAGGAATATACTGCCACCATGTCAGAAATGCTTTGCACTTACATTCAACCATGGGAGGCCTAGCCTTCCACCATGTCAGAAAGGCTCTGCACTTACATCTTACCATGGGAGGCCCATCTTTCCACCATGTCAAAAAGGATCTGCACTTACATCTGTCCATGGGAGGTACAACCTACCACCATGTTTGATAGGCTCTGCACTATATCCTTGATAAAGTGATACTTGATCTCGATATTCTTTGACTTGTCATGGAACACTGGGTTCTCCAAAAAATTCACACAAATCTAGTTGTCACAATATATACAAGTAGCATCGAACTGGAGATCAAACAGGTCAGATAGTAGATTCCTTAGTTGCACTACCTCACAACTAGACAAAAAAGATGTGACATACTCTACTTCAAATTTACTCAGTTCCACATAGGACTACTTCCTACTAAACCAAGAGATCACACCTGATCCCATACTAAAGAAACACCTTGAAGTGTTATTCATATCAATAGCACTTCCTTCCCAGTCTGAATCCACATAACCGTCCAGGTTAATCTTTTGATTCGCCTCATACTTGATCCCATAATCAACTGTACCCTTCAAGTACCTTAGAATATGCTTTGCAGCAATCAGGTGAACATTTATTGGATCTGTTAGGAATTGTATCAATGTGTTCAGAGCAAAGAAAAAATCCGGTCTCATATTTTTCAGGTACATCAAGGTCCCAATCATCTAACCATACATCATGGTATCAACCAACTCTGATGAAGCATCACTCAATAGCTTCATGTTCAATTCCATAGGTGGCCATGGCATGGAATCCATCATCCCAAAACTCTTTAGGATATCCATTGCATACTTCCCTTGTCCAAGGGAGATTCCATCCACATTCGGCCACACCTCCATGCCTAGAAAGTAGTGCATCATACCCAATTACTTCATCTCAAACTTGGCAGCAACCTTCCTCTTTGTGTCAGCAATCAACCCATCCTCACTTGTCACAAACAGGTCATATACATAGAGTAGGAGTATCACTGGGTTCCCTTCCTCAACCTTGTATTAAAGGTTTGAATATGCTTTACTCTTGGTAAAGCCCAAGCAAGTCAAGAAGCTGTCAATCATGTCATACCACATCCTGGGTGCATGTTTCAAACTGTATAGGACCTTCTTCAATTTGCACACATGAGTCTCCCTATCATGTGTCTCAAATATGAGTGGATGCTCCACATACACTTCTTCTTCCACTACACCATTCAAGAATGTGGTCTTAACATCCATCTGGTGTATCTTCCATTTCATGCTGCAGCCAAACAAAGTACTGATCTGATGGAAGTGTATCTAGATACAAGTGAAAATTATTCTTCATAATCTATCCCTTCCTTCTGGGAGAAGCCACATGCCACAAATCTCACTTTATATTTCTCTATGCTGCCATCTGCAGCATGCTTGATCTTGTAGATCCAATTCGAAGTCACAGCAGACTTCCCTTCTGGTCTTAGGAACACATACTAGACATCATTCTTCATGATTGAATGGTACTCCTTGATCATATAATCCTTCCATTATTTCTTTTCTGCCACTTCTTAATAGTTAGAAGGTTCCTTATCGATGATGTCACATAGCAGGGATACATAACTGGAGTAGGACCTAGTTCTCTTCCTTTATCTATGCATTTATTCTAGAGTGCCATATCTCTCTGCACCTAGGATAGCCTCTCGTACCCATGCTGGTTTCCTCTTGTAAGGATTATTCTCATGGGTTGGATCTACAGGTTCCTGAGGTTCTTCCATTTATCGATCTTCTTCTAGAGTTGCTTCATTCATAGTTGTATCTCATATCCTGGGTACTTATGTTTCCTCAAGGTCTTCAACAGGTCTCTTTTTGGATTTGTTGTAATCCAAGTCTTCGTCAAATGTCACATCCCTGCTGATGTCATCTTCCTGAATCCTCAGAAATATATTCTATAAGCCTTCAAACTTTCACTTTATCCCACAAATATACCCTTCTTTCTTGAAGGATCAAACTTTGTCCTCTTTTCTTTCGGAATGTGTATGTACACCAGAAAGCCAAATATTCTGAGATGGATAGATTCTAGTTTCTTTCCAGAGGATACTTCTTCTTGTTTTTTGTTCTCAATTACTCTATGCGGAGTGCGCTTATGTACATACACCACTGTCCTAGAAGCTTCTTCCCATAGATGCATAGGAAGATATTGATCATGAAGCATTTCCCTTGTTGCTTACATAATCATTCTATTCTTCCTTTGTGCAACCCCATTCTATTGTGTATTATATGGAGTGGTCAACTCCCTCTTAATTCCTTGAATTCACCTGATGTGAATTCTTTGCCATTGTCTGATCGAAAGGTCTTGATTTTCTTCTCTGTGTGGTTCTCAATCAAGGCTTTGAATTCCTTGAACTTACTGAATACTTCATCCTTTCTTTTCAATAAATGTATCCATGTCTTCCTAGAAAAAACATCAATGAAAGAAACATAATATACATACCGACTTAATGAACTTGATGACATTGAACCACATACATCGGAGTGAATAATTTCCAATATTCCTTTTTCCTTTCTCTCGCTACTTCAAAATGTCTTTTTTTTGTTCTTTCCCTTTTCACATTGTTTGCAAACACCTTCATGCTTTTACTGGATTTCTAGAAGACCTTCAAAAACTTTGCTTTTAAGTAGTAGTGCCCTGTAGTGCACATGTGAAATCTTCTATGCCAAAGTTCACTTGGCTCTACTGAGTCATGGACCAAAGCTTGTTCTGGTTGGCCCTTTAATTTGTATAAGCCTCCCTCTTGCTCTCCAATCACTATTGCATCATCTATATTCTTTCCCTTTGGACACATAAGGACTTGGCAATTTATAAATGCAACCCTCATACCTTTTGCATCCAATGTAGATATGGAGATAAGATTCTTCTTTAGTCCTGGTACAAACAAGACATCCTTCATCTTCATAGATTCTCCAGAGTCTAGCTCATAGTAAGTTTTTCCACTATCTTTTATGGGATACTGGTAGTCATCCCCAAGTTTCACTTTGTGGGGTGACTCATGTTCGGATAGTTTCATAAAGGATTCTTTGAATCCATTCATATGCTTGGAAGCCCAAATATATATGAGCCAATCATTTCTTCCATGTGTAATAGTTCCTGTAAGGGCATAAATCAAAACATACTCTTCATTGCTTGAAGAATCTTCACTTTCTTCTTTGACTCTCTTCCTGGGAGGCTCATCATCCTCTGCAGTGTGATCATGATTTATTCTTTTTTTGTCCTTCTTCTTTTGAGAGCCACCTTTATTTATAGGACAATATCTGGTGAAGTGTCCTTTCTCATCACATGTATAGCATCTAAATTTAGATAGATATCTGCTAGATCTCTAGGGTTATCTTTCTGATTTTGGTGAGAATGCTTACCTTTGAGATGATGGTGGTCCCTTCTGATTTTCTTGGTGTGTGCTGTGAGAGATTGGTCTTAATTTCCCATATTTTCTTCTCAAGCTACTATTCGAGCTTCTTCTTGTGAGAATTCCTCCCACATCCTACTGAAAGTGATTAACTTTCTTCTAGCACAAATCCCTTTAATAAGGGAGTCCCATGACCTATAGAGACCATTCAAGGTGGTCATCACAATTTCTCCTTTTTATACTTATTCTTCCACAACTTCAAGTTGTTCTTTGATTTGAGAGACCCTTGTAAAGTATGACTGTATGGTCTCTGCATTCTGGATCTTTACATTCTTCAACTGATTTCTTAAAGTCATCTTCTGATTTATATTCTTTCCTTCAAATAGCTTGGTTAAGGAATCAAAAATATCTTTAGGTGTATTTAGGGAAGAAACATGTGGTATAAGGAGATCCTTGATAGAATCAGCAATAATCCTCTTGTCCTTGACCAAGTTCTTCTTGTGTAAAGATTTAGCCTCATCTCCCTCTGGAACTGGAACCTGTCCACTTATGTAGGTGTCTAATTCATTTTCTTTAAGAACAATTGAAATCCTATACTTCGATGATTGGAAGTTATCAGATCCTTCAATATTTTCATCAATATTGGTGTGATGAGACATATTTAATGAGAACCTGAAATGGAAATACATAATATTTAGATATTACCAATTTGATATGCCGGAACTAGACCAGGAGTTGATCTTTTACAGTGCTGATTTTTTGGTCCAGGGTCAAATTAGGGTTTGAATTTCCCAGAGTTCTACCCAACAAATAATTTTGATCTTGGTCTCTAAATTTCTATTTTGGGGAGGAGAGCAATCATATGTTGGCTCACTCAAAAATTCCACTTCTGTGAAAATCCCTAATTTCCCACAGTAGTGACAGGTCAAAAGATGAAAATGCTCGGAATCAGATTCTAATTCGACAGAAAGATGCACCCTTCGATGGAGAGTTATCCTAGCCTCCTTTTGTTGATGATATGTGGAGAGAGATCCAAAAAGTGAGAAGTCCTATCTTCTACAGCTGCACAGTGTCTTCTTCTTAGGTTATCTCTAATACCATGGTAGATTTTTATCATTTAATCAATATGATCTAGGATCTTATCTGAGAGAATAACATGCACAACAATAATCATAAGAGACAAGAGACAAAAAGAATTTTCCTCGGGGAAACCATAAAGGAGAAAATCCCACAATTTCGTCACAGATAGAATGAGCACCAATAGAAAAAGTAAAACCAAAATATACAAAGATGATCTTCAATAATTTTTCTCTCTCTCACTTGTGCGAGCTACTCCTCTCTCACTAATGTGTTATTATTGAGTGAGTGTGTGTTTCAAATAGAAAGTCTCATTCTCTATTTATACTTGTTTTCCACTTGACATTTACTATACATGGTTGACTTCTCTAGGAGAGTCTAATAACCCTAATGCAACTCAACTATGGTGTCTATTTCCCCGACTTACAATTGAGGGTTAACCTCAATGAATTTACATGGCTTTATTATATTAATGACTCTCCCAATCGGAGGAAGAAACATATTTGTCAGGGTACAATGAAATACAATAAGAAATATACAAGTGAATACATACTGAAGTTACAAATACTGCAACATGGGTTGCACCAAGATTCTAAGGACATATGGTGTATGTGTTAGAGGCAATGAAAGCTACCGTTTTTAACTGGATGGAGGCTTTACTGGTGGTCTTGAAAGACCAAATCACCAAATGTTGATGGGGTAAGTTGAAGCAGTTCAGGTATGGGACCATTATAGGATCCTTTCTTTTGGATAGATTCCCATTATTGAGGCCCCAAGTGGCCATCAAAAAACTCATGGAGAGAGATCCACGTATGCTACGGTGGGTTGAGGTGATGGCTTGCCATGGTGGAAGTAGGCATAGAGTCAAGTACGGGGCATTATTATTCCTTTGGTAGGATGACTACCTTTTGGTGATTGAAGATTATGCTTATGAAGGTACGCCCTTCCATGGTGATTCGAATTTGGTTCTTCCCAAGGGAGAGTAGTGGGGTGATCTTGGTAAGAAAGACACTATAGTGCATTTTTTGTGTTTTTAGGATTTTTTAATTTTTATGTGTGATACTGAGAGAGGTTTTCCTACTATGCAAATCTTTGGGTAGCCAGGACAAGAGGGTATTCACCTATTTACATGCAAGTGGGGGATATATTCGTATGCTAGGAGGTCGATGAGGAGTTGCATAAGGCCGAGGATAATATCCAAAGGATTACCTTAGACATCCCTGACATATCTGTAGATGATCTCCTGAGCAGGTACCAGTGACACATAACCAATGTGTCGGGATGTTTCGGTCACTTGCTACATAGAGTGGCAAGGGAGATTATGTCTTACCATGAGCATCACTAAAAGACATGAGATTCATTTTTTTGTCACTCTATTGTATAGAAATTTATCATGCTTCAAGTTAGGTCTCGAGACCACATTTTTGTACCAAAACTTATATATATGTATGTATGTATGTATGTATGTAGACTTCCTTTTGCATCCAATGGAAAATTTTGTACATGAATTTTGTCTTTTACACTATTTATTTACAATTGTTCATGTTTTTTTCACACATAAAAATGTCAAGAATGCATAATATGGCAATCCAAAATTTAATTATCAAGTGAATCGATAATTAAATTAGAAGATATTGGAACATGTTGATAGGTAATATATGAAAATGATCATTCAAGAAGGCGTAATATTTGAAAAAGACGAAGTAGTACAAGGTTATGGATGGCGTAGATGTGGCTCAACCAAGAAACCACTAGTTGAGAGTACAAATAAACAACCATGTGATCAACATCATGAGAGGAAGCTTCGGTCAACAACCCTATCAGTACATGATATTCAACGAAATTGTTGGTAGTTGGACCTAAGAAAACTCCCCTTGAGCTAACTAAGTTGTGGGATTGGGAATAGAGTACCCAGGATGGTGAAGAAAGATTCACGGTATGGAGGTTTTCACCATATGCAAAACCATAGTAATGAGTCCTATGTAGTTTCAAAACATAACATAAAATAAGCAGGGACAAACAAGATTCCAAAACCATACCAAACTAATCAAACCACACCAAAAGTTAAATATACACAAATGTACAATGTACTGATGCAAAATTTCTTAAGCATAGTACCTTTTAAGGTAAATCCCATTGTGAGGATTCCCAAAAGGTATTCCATCATAATCCACTAGATCATATTCCCCTTTCTCTAATAATTTACTTAGGACATAGGGACCATACCACATCGATTCAAATTTCCATTTTCCTAATTTGTCATGTTTCTGATCATATGTTAGAACAAGATCTTCTATGTTAAAGACACGATGTTGAACTGGCTTATCATATTGAGCCTTGATATGCTTATTATGAGGCTCATTATCCATAGCATCATCTTGTCACGTTTCATCAAGGTTTTTGATATAAAGGAAACGTTCTTCCTCGGCCAAGGTATTAGGAAAAATATCGACATCTAGTTTCAACTTAGGATGGGATTTCACACTCAATAGGTAAAAAAAATTCTAACCCATAAAATAATTAAAAAGGCATGAAACTGGTTGTTGTTTTTACAGAGGTTCTATAGGACCATAGTGTGGAGAAAAAGTTAAGTGCCAATTTGATTTATGTTCCCCCAATATCCTGCGAAGCATAGTTTTTAAAAATTTGTTAATAACTTCAACCTGGACATTAGATTGTGGATATTAGGGAGTTGAGTTTTCATGGAGAAAACCCAACTTAGAACTCAACTCAGTCATCATTTGATTAAGGAAATGAGATATGTGATCAGTAATTATGGCATGAGGAACCCCAACCTATCTATGACATGATTGAAAATAAAGAGGGTGATAGTCTTACCATCCTCTATATATGTAGGCATCGACTCATCCCATTTTTTAAAGTAATCCACAGCTACAATGATGTAACCATGGCCCCCTATTGAGTTAGGCTTACAATGCATAAAATATATCCCCCACTTGGTGAAAGGGCAACCAGAAATGATTGGGTGTAGCAGAGTAGGGTGGTTGCACTTCTTAGGATAAACCATCTAATAAGGTGGGAATTTATTAACTGCTTCATGGAAATATTTTAAGATCGAGGGCTAGAAATAGCCAGCGCAAAGTATTTTTGGGGTTGTAGCCATCCTATAAAGATGACTGCCACATGCTCCAGAGTGGAAATTATTCTATTGGCCACTTTTTCCCACTCGTGTGACCCAGGTTCTGCATAGCATGCCAATCCAATAACTACCCAAGATACCGTCTCGATAGAGCAAGCCCCATCGACAACACCTGCAAAGCAGGCGTAGTCTCACTTGATATATCTCATAGATGGGTAACCGCCAGAACCATGTTTCTGCAATTGTTGAGAGAGTATGGTCCCTTGGCTCCCAGCCAAGGAGATCAAAAAAGGCAGCAGGATGGTTGGATAGCGAAGTTAGTTCTGCACGACCGAGCACAAACATATGTCATTGCGCATGACTGGACCTTCCTTTCCACCTCGCAGCTGGCGCAACTCGTGCGGTGCAGCTGATTCACATCAATTGGATCTATAACTTAAGTTGAGATTCATAACAGGAATCATACAGACTGATATATATATAGATTCATTTCAACAATGCATTATGATCATTCATCTACCAAATGTAGGATAATAATAGAGATTTAAGCAACATTCAACATTATACAAAAAGCAAATAGTAATCAATCACATAAACATTCACCACATAAACCATTCATTCAAACACAAGAAATAACGTTGAAACCCATCTGGGAAAAACCACCAAGGTGCTCTTCATCTGTAATGAAAAATGATATAGCACCTTGCAGTCTACGGGATGCACACTGATCTTGAGATGTGTCTTTAAGTTCAGACTTATAGCTCTCATTCTCTCTAGTTCACTCTTCTACTCTACTTCTACTCCTAGCATCCTGCTCATACAGCAACCCAATTTGTGGCTCATTGGCCCCTCTATCTCTACTATACTCTCCCTGAGTCTCCTCCTCTCTGATCACTATGACATTACAACAAAATGACATCCCTCTCCATGGATTACCATTGAATAGTAAACTACTACTGAAAACTGAACAGGGATCAACAACAACCACACAAAACAACCTTCTAACTATTGCATCCCTCCTATTTATACTAATTTACATGGCCACGCAGGACCAATTACATATCGACAGTCTGTTAGCTGTCACCATCAGCCACTCTGTTGGCTACAACTGTGGTGATTATGACTTAACACAAGGCACTATCGGCATGACTTAGAAATATCTTCTCATACGTGTGTAGCTGCAGGCTTACACCACCATATATATCCATGATCTGGATTCTGCATCCATCTCTTTCCAGCCGTTTCTCCCCTGCGGGCTTCTACACTTGTCGTTCCTTTACCGCACACCTCTCTATTCTACCTCCGCGTGCCCTTTACGTCCTTTGCAATCTTCCTTTTCTTCTATCATGCACGAGGTGCATTTTCCTTGGTTACGTGCATGAACTTCTTCCTTATTCCCTTTTCCTGGGCCAACACATTCGAAACTTGTTCATCCTATTCATGTGTCAAACATCGTCGCAAGACAGAGTCAATACCACGTCAATATAAGGTATCATTGATGATGAGATAGTATTTTGCGTGGTGTCGAATGCGACGATGATCATCATGAGACAGATCATACTAAAATCATTGATTCTAGAGAGATATGATAATATATCTATACCAGGGGTCGGTCGTGCTAATAAGGAACAAAAACTCATCGAGGAATGAGTTAGTGGGATCTGTTTCCATCATAGCATGGGAAAGGTCAAACATAATCTCCACAAAGAATAATGACTTTTTGGAAGTGGATTTGGAAAAATCAAGGTCGAACTCTTTCAAGATGACAATCCAATGAGAGTGTTTCCCCCCCAACAACTAACAGGTCAAAATGTAATACATGGGGATTAGGTCCGCGATGATAGTAATGGTGCGAAGTAAAATGTAGTGACAAAAATGTTGCATGGCTATGACTATAGCCAAATCCAACTTCTCGACATGTGAGTATAGAGTTTCAGATTCTAATAGACTCTTACTTAGATAATATATCGCATGTTCCTGCTCGTTTGCATCTTCTTGCAATAAGACCATACTGACGGTAGTAATGGAGGGAGTGAGATATATAAGACGGTATTTCAAATAATTGGGGGGGTGCAATATAGGAGAGTTTGTAATCACATGTTTTAAATTGTTGAAATCTTGTTAATTTAGATCATCCTAGATGAACAGAGTGTTCTTTTTCAACAATCACATGTATCAATGTGTAATTTCTGTAAAATTGCACGCAAAATGGCACAGAAAGTTTGTCTTCCCTTGCAAACTTTGAATTCCTTTAATATTATTCAGTGGGGGTAAGGACACAATGATGACGATTTTCAAAGGATAGATACAAACACCATCCTTAGAAACAACAAAGCTAAGTAGACGTCCGGTCTCCACACACAAAACACATTTATGTGGATTGAGACGAATAAAATAATGACAACATCTAAGGAAAATGGCCCTAAGATGCCCTAAATGATCCTCTCGTCGTTGTGAATGGGAGGGTAGATCATCTAGATAGGGTTCCACTATATGCTTTATATCATGGAAGACATAGGACATGGATCATTGGAATGTATCTCCATCATTTTTCAAGCCGAAAGGAAGTTTACGGTAGGTGAAGGTTCCCCATGGGAAAATGAATGTCATATTATGTTGATCAGTGAGTAGTTTCTCAATTTGATTATAGCTAGAAAATACATCCATAAAGGAAAAAATGACACTTTCTACACAATTGTCGATGATCTGATCAATGTAGGGAGTAGGGTAATTGTCCTTGGGACAATCCTTATTCAAATCCCTAAAATCGATACTAACTCTAATAGTTCCTTTTTTCTTAGAAACATGAACAATATTAGATACCCATTTAGTCAACGGGTCAGGGTAGACGAAACCAACCTTCAAAATATTTTCAACTTTAGCTTTTATAGCCGCATCTTTATGAGGGTGGACTTGATGGAGTTTCTTCCTAACAAGTTTTGTAGATGGGTAATTCTTGATCTCATGGATAACTATTGATGGATCAATCTCAGGAATTTCCTCATAACTCCAAGAAAAAAAATCTAAAAATTATTTGAAAATGGTCTTGTAAACTTCAATTTCCATTGTTGAACAATTCTGGCCTATGTGAATATGCTCAATAGTTATGGGTCTCACCGATATGTTGATGGGGATAGTCTTATTAATGTTACACATGTTCCCTTCAGAATCAACACCTTGCAATAGCATGGGTGACTGAGAATGCTCGACTATATCGAAAGTAATGAGAGACAAAAAATCAGGTTCTACCAAATTGGTATTAGGAAGTAAAGAAGATATGTGATGATGATCTTCCCATAAAGATTCATTCAAACTCATAATCTCCATAATGGACTCATCTAACAGGAAATTATGTAAGAGATAGTCAATAGTAGGAAGAAGGGAATATAGCCAATAAGTCATATAGTAAGGATCTTATGCTACTAAATGATGGTCATCGCCGTATACATTGGAAGTGTATTGAATGGCATGATGCAAGGATTCAAGAGGAGTCAGATGAGGTGTTTCAATAATTTCTTTACTTTTGACATGTCACTGGTAGTGGAGGATATCATGTTCACTATGGAAAATTGAGTGGTATTAGGGAGAGAACTAGATAGAAATACTCCCAGAAGGGAATAGTCCTTCAAAATCCTGATTCCCACAATCTGATATGGAGGGGGTGACTACCCCAATAAAGGAACATTATTCATTGCGATGGAAGTGACATACACAGAGCAATAATCAAGATGGTCACAATATTTTCCTGGTGAGGAAACTGGAGAACACGAAACATTGATGAGGCAACTGTCTTAATGTTGTAGAACCAAGTTCTCCCTAATAAAAGGTTGTAATCCAACGAAGCTTCGACCACCTATATCTTAATAGAGATGAACTTTCCCCCTAGATCAAAAGATAAATCTGGTAATAAGCCATAGGGATGGAAATCTTGTCCATAAAAATATTTCAACGTGGCTAGTGAATGATTGACCTCAAGAGAACCAATGGCTCTCCAATAAGACATAGATAATACCGAGGTGGAGGCTTCTTCGTCCAGTATAGTGTGGTGAGCCTTCCTACCAATCACCATGGACGGGATCTGAAATGCAAGTTGGTGAGATAGTCTCGGTTTAAAATTATCCACATTAAAGGTAATCGTATTAGAAATATCTGGATCTAGAGCCCCGAGAACTGACAAAACATTTTATCATTGCATAGGACAAGTTTGGAGTACTTCCAGAGTGGACATAGAGAAAGGTTCATAATCTATATATTCGATGATATTATACAATTGGGAAACTCGAGCTCTAGGACTAAATACTTCCTTTCGGATTGTACTCTTAGGAGGATTTAAAATTGCATCAGGGATGGATTTTGTGATGGTAAGAGGGCTAGTAGAAGGAGGCGGAGAAGAAGAAGGATTAATAGAAGTATTCTTCTCAAAAGAATTTACTTCATATTTTTTTTCTAGAGGTTTGTCGTATGTCTGTGTTCTCATAGTTAGTCCAACTATTTCAGCGGAAATCATCTTGATTTCTTCCATGGAAGAAGAGGCACCATGTACAGACGCATGGTCTATCAATTATTGTTGGGATGGGAAAGGGTGAGTCAAGACTGTCGGTGTAGGAATATTTTTAAAAAATTGTTAACTTATTCATTTCTAGGACATTCCTTACTAAAGTGGTCATCTCCACACAAAAGGAATGGATACTTAGATTTCCTCTTTGGTTTTCATTCATTCTCTAGAGTCATAGTCTTTAGGGTCGCCTGCTGGATTCTGGATTTTTTGTATTTTCCTTTACCTTTATTTTTATTTCTAGGTGATTTCAAGGATTGTACCACGTTCACTTCAGTGGAAACAGTAGGATTTAAGGATGTTGCAAGAGAAGAACTTCGTTGTTTGGCGGGTTTCTCTATGGATGGGGTTTGGATTGTACCTACAACACCATCCACATGAGTTTTCCGAAGGTGGCTTGCCAGGATTAGTGTTGGGATGAGGAGCATTCAAATCATACAATGTCTCAAAATGGGAATAAACCAAGTACAAGTATTACGTACATCTAATAGCAGGTTCCTTGGTAACAACACCTCCCATATCCACATCTCTAGAAATAGGGGGCAATAATGAATTTGTGAACCAAACAACTAGCATTTATATGGAATAGCATCCTTGATCAACCTTCATTGCCTCCTCCACTCATGAATGTGATCAGATATGTTGGTGGACGTACTTTTCCAAAGGGAAGTCAAGAGATCGGTACCAATCTCATAACGAATTGGTAGCTAGAAGTGTGTAAGAAATTTTGTTTCCAAGGAATTGAAATTCACAAACAAATGTTGTGGAATTTTGATGTACCACTTAGCAACCGTACTGTTCAAAGTTATCTAGAATATCTACAAACAGATAAAATAATCCATCAAAGAGTTCAATGAACACCATAGATGAAAAGTCGTGACGTGATTTTTGTTGAGAATACAACATCAGGAGTCATGCTCCAGTCTTGTGAGTAATATTAAGAAAATATACTTGTGAGTAATATCAAGTCCTACAAATATCCTCATATTATTGAGGTGGTGATGTTGTAAATATTGTGATTAATATCAAGCTGAGTCTTGTGAGTAATATCAAGTCCTACAAATATCTTCATATGATTGAGGTGGTGATATTGTAAATCTTGTGAGTAATATGAAGACAATAGACTTGTGAGTAATATCAAGTTCTACAAATATCCTCATATGAATGAGGTGGTGATGTTGTAAATCTTGTGAGTACTATCAAGCTAAGTCTTGTGAGTAATATTAGGAAAAGTAGACTTGTGAGTAATATCAAGTCAGTAAATCTTGTGAGTAATATCAAGCTGAGTCTTGTGAGTAATATGAAGACAATAGACTTGTGAGTAATATCAAGTTCTACAAATATCCTCATGTTGTTAGGTGGTATACTTTACTATTTAAAGTAGATATACTATGTGATGGATGGCTAGTCATGGTCAACAAGTGACAAGTCTCCTTTAGGGATTAGCTACCCCTAGAGTGATTTACTTTAGAATGTGACTATATGACTTGGGGAAATACTTATGATCATAGGTTTGGAAACGATATTATGTGTATGATATGATATGATAAAGATAATTATTTAATGAAAACACATATGGACCATGTAGAGATATTTAATATAAGCATAGAGATAGAGAGAGAATTTGAATTGCATATGTTGCCACTAAGTAAACTCGAATTGATTAGATATCAGATGAATATTAGTTATGGTAAACAACCTCATTTAATTAAGGAATCAGCTCCTTAATTTATGCAAGTGATTGTTGGAAATAAACACTAGTGGAGAAGCATTCAGTTCCATTTAGTTGCATTTTGTTCTGTTCAGTTACATTCAATTCTGTTCAGTTACACTAAGTTGAATGCAGTTACACTCGGTTCCATTCAGTTGCATGTAGTTCCATTTAGTTCAAATTAGTACACTCAGTTAACAACTCAATTAGAGTTAGTTAATTAATGGAAGGAACATATCTTCTTGTGTGAGATAATTATGGAGTGCCATATTGGCACCAGATCAATGGGGGGCGCACGATTGAAGATGGATCGGTGTTATAAGTGTTAACAAGTTGGTGATACATGAAACCATTTTATTTTTGTTGTAAAACCTATTTTGATTTGTTATTAAAGTGTTATGCACTTGGAAAGTTCCATACAATGTTCCATTCAATCTCCACTCTCTGGTGCTCTTGGTGAAAGAAATATGCTATTGTGTTGTAATCATTCTCTACTACTTATCAATCATACTCCAATATCGTTTGATGGGTTTTCCATCCTTCGAATCAGTGGAGGGTTTTCCCAGGGTATATCCTGTGTTCTATGGTTGGATTTATACCTTTGGATTATTGATGAGATTTATATATATTGTTATTGTGGATTAAAGTTTTAAAGTTATAGTTTCTTCATATTTTGCTCAATCACTAACATGGTAGCAAAGCAAGGTCGTGCAGGAGCTTAATTTGTGCAAGCAACTAAAGCCTACATGATCTTGAGAATTATTGAACAAAGAGCTTGGAGCCATGTCATCTATCTCCATCCAACCAGAAGACCAATTTGAAGATACTTCCAAATTGAAGGCAAGAGTGTGAATCATTATTGAGGATAATTATCTAGATGTTTACTTGACCTCAGTGAGTGAGGACTCTTTATGCAAGGAAAATTAAAGAGCAAGTCAATATGCACCATTTCTGTCACTTTTTAGTAGACAAATATCGTGGAGATGTTTTGATCAATGTGTGAGGAATTCAACAAAACGGTTGAAACCCACTTCCAAAATGGGTTGATTTAGCTTAGTTCTAAGAATATTAAAAAATTCGCAATTGCTTGAGAGATACGATCAGGTATTTGAAGATAAAATTCTTAGAATTCGTGTTATGGTCATTTTTCCAAAGTGGACCAATTGATGGAACAATCCCAAGAGCTGTAAGTTGGATATTATCATTATTCAATGGGTCCTGTGTATAATGAGATCATCATAGAGTTGAGATATCATCCAAAGAAGAGGATGATTGTTGGAAGAAGTTTTCTTTGAAAGAAGAACATTCACTTCAAGTTGCATGGGATCCAGTTTCTCAATGTAGAGATTCGCTACCTCTTGCATGCACTCAAATTTGCAAATAGATCA
Organism: Pseudotsuga menziesii; assembly: GCA_001517045.1. NCBI lineage: Eukaryota > Viridiplantae > Streptophyta > Pinopsida > Pinales > Pinaceae > Pseudotsuga > Pseudotsuga menziesii. Next base: position 351,290 of record LPNX010423436.1, read on the forward strand.
AGACCGAGGGACTACAGTGATATCCACAAGGAAGCAAAGATCAAGAGGGAGCATGCAAAACAATAAAAATATAAGTACCCAAATTTTTTTATTATATGTTATTTAGATCTATATGATTTTGAATGTTGTCATTACAACCATATAGAGGATGCATGATTGTTCATAAGATATGAATATAGATCATGCATGATTATTTTATAAAGTATGAATATAAAGGATACTTGATTGTTCATAGGATATGAATATAGAGCATGCATGATTATTTTATAAAATATGAATATAGAGGATGCATGATTGTTTCATAAAGATATGAATATAGAGTTGCATGCTTGTTTCAAAAATATACAGCTGCATGATTGATTCATGAGATATGAATGTTGGACATGGTTGATGAATGTTCGGCTGCATGATTATTTAATTATCATATGTTTTTATAAAATCAGAATTTGCTTTATTACAGTTTGTATTCTTGATATTTGAATTGTGTTTAGCATATACATTTTTGTTCATATCTTTATTGAAATGTTATCAATCTCATGAGTCCAAATTTTGCGAGATGATATAAATATTGATATAATACTTATGTAGGACTGATATAAGGATGAAAAATAATTCATAAGACATGATATTTAGGGAAGCATGATTATTTCATTAGCTGTGAACATAAGAATACATGATTGGTTAGATAGAGGGCTTCGTGTTTACCTCACAAGGTATGAAAATGGGGTTGTATATTTCTTTCATAAATTTTTTTTTTTTATTGATATAGGGCTCCATATCAGTACATAAGATTATAATGGGTTATGATAAATCAGTTAGTCAATATCTGTACATAACTATGCAAATCATTATCAGTATATTGAGAGTATTTTATGTTAATAAAATTCATGAGTATGAAATGGTTCTAACCATTAGAATAATTTGTCTTATAGGGAAAATTCATATGGCCTTACCTAAAAGTAAATAAAGACATGAATGCAGAGTCATTCTGATGGTTGATCCTGAGAGAGAACAATTCAGGAGGTTCCTATGTCTCTTGGGAAGTAGATAAAATAGATGGCTTAATTCTATTCTGATAGATGTAAAGAATCCTGAAGACATTCTATCTTATTTAAATTCTAGTGTCAAATAAGAGATTTATATATAGATGAGAGTAAATCTCCATGATGGAGGATCCGGATTATGATTCTCACATTTACATGTTGAGAGGGAGTTGCTAGTCTCGCTAGCTACCAAAGAACCAATATAACTGGTTGATGTACCTCATGTAAAAAGGAGATATGCATGATGCTCATATTCAGAAGGAATATGATAACTATATTCAAGAATATTGTTATGATTTTTATTATTAGTGGTGTGGAAGTCAATAGAAAAATATTTTCCTCAGTTAAGGAAAATGTGCAGTAAAAGAGCCTGAAGAGTTTCAGGATGATGGACTACAAATCCATGGCCAAACATATGAAGGTAAATATGAAATTTCATAATTCTTATTTCATATTTGGATGATGTGAAGTCAGTTGAAGATGTATTTGGATAGTTACAGGTCCTAAGATATTTTATGTGCTTTGCAGTTTGTACATAGACATGTACAAAACATGTGTTGTGGTACCTACTTGGGACAAGAGTATGGGGACTCATATATGTCTTGATCAGTGAAATATATATGAAATCTGACTAATATAGTGATCAAGGAATATCACAAGTGTTGCTCTAGATATAGCATGTTGAAAAGAAGGAAATATTTTGCGGGTTCTAGTCAATTATATTCTAGACATGGTACATATCCATAGATGAGCATCATTGTTAGCATTCTTACTAAGACTATGTTTGAGACAAGCTTGGTATAGTACATAAGAACTCCTCTAGTTGAAGAGGGAGTATTGATGTGTCTTCATAGGTGGCACAGATAAAGTCCCCACTAGTTAGACATCGTACATGACTTAGAAATCCAAGGGATGTGATAAATTGTACAACGAATCCACGCGAGAAGAGACATGGTCAAAAGTCTCAGAGACTATTTATATCTTGGATTGATAGAGAATAGTCAAAACCTCTTGGAGAGGTAGTTAGGGTGCTACAAATATAAAGAGAAGGATCACTGAGAAATAATGATCATGACTTGAAGAACATCACAAAGTATGGCATATTCACAAAGAACTTCTCCAGATAACAGAAGATTCAAGAAGTCAACAAATGTTCAAGAGTGAAAGAAAAGATAAATCTTTCTTTATTCATGTTATTACACATTTGTTTTATAATGTTGTATGTGATGGATTTAAAAATACATGGTTTCTAGTTTAGAGAAACTTTATTCTGGATTGGATCCAGATGATGCTACTTTGTGGAAGTAGCTGGTTGGTCTTTGAGAAGACCTGTTGTATTTTATGCTTACTACTAAGCATATGCTTGAGTACATTAGAGGTAAATTAGAATAGGATCTTTATTTTATTTGATACATGGTAGACCTATTATTTGATTGTGCTATCTAGCTATTGTTTTAGCTTGAGATAAGTGATGTAATTTGAGGCTAGTACTACAGAAGCACAATGTATGTCTGAGAGTACTACAGAAGAAAAATGTGTTTCGTGGATAGTACTACATACTGATGAGTAGTGTAGCTTGGGACGCTACCTACTAGGGTGAAATACCTAAGCCTGCAGTCATTAGGTGTTAATAGTCAATATTTCTCGAAAACCCTATATGTGTAATATTATAAAACAAATTCGAGATTAAGTTTTACTTCATTGAAGTCATGGTCATGAGTTCCAGTACATAGGTACTGATGAGTAGATTGAAAATTTATGGCAAGCATCTATTTGTGACGAAGTTTAAACACTTATGAGATAATCTTGGTATGGCAGAAAATGTCTCTCTCGCTGAGAGGGAGTGTTGATATTACAGCATCAGGAGTCATTCTCTAGTATTGTGAGTAATATCAAGACATTAGACTTGTGAGTAATATCAAGTCCTACAGATATCCTCATATGATTGAGGTGGTGATGTTGTAAATCATGTGAGTAATATCAACAAAGTAGACTTGTAAGTAATATCAAGTCCTACAAATATGCTCATATGATTGAGGTGGTGATGTTGTAAATCTTGTGAGCAATATCAAGCTGAGTCTTGTGATTAATATCAAGACAAAAGACTTGTCAGTAATATCAAGTCAATAAATCTTATGAGTAATATCAATACAGTAGACTTGTGAGGAATATCAAGTTCTAAAAATATCCTCATGTTGTAAGGTGGTGTTCTTTACTATGTGAAGTAGACTTACTATATGATTTATGTCTAGTCATGGTCAACAGGTACTACAAGTCTCCTTTAGGGATTAGCTACCCCTAGAGTGGTTTACTTTAGCATGTGACTATATGATTTGGGGCAATAATTATGATCATAGGTTTGGAAATGATCTTATAAGTATGATATGATAAAGATGATTATTTAATGAAAACACATATGGACCATGCAGAGATATTTAATATAAGCACAGAGATAGAGAGAGAATTAGAATTACATATGTTTCCACCAAGTAAACTCAAATTGATTAGATATAAGTTGAGTATTAGTTATGGTAAACAAGTTCAATAAACATCGGATCTCAACTCCATAGTAGTGCGGTCTAATGCACAACTGTATGAAAGGGAATTTCCTATATACTGTCGAGTACGTGAAGTACCTCTCTATATACCTCAAGGGTACGTGAAAGGACTTTTGATATACCAACGAGTACGTGGAAGAACCACATGATCCTTGAGATGCAGTGTAGGCAATTATTGACAACTCATATGTTTAAATATGTTGGAACATGTCTCTAACCTATCACACCTTGCTAAATATTTCAACTTATACTAGCACTTTATTTTATCTTGTACGTTTAGGTGGATGCATAAGGTGAAAAAAATGAATATAAAACCATGCAAGTATGCAAGTGCATATTTTTCACTTTAAATTTTGAGTATGCCCTACTTAAAAGAAGGATAGAGGTTATTGATGTATTTGTAACTTTGGGAAGATATTCTGATGTATATTATAGTTGTATGTTGTTGTACCCCCATTATAGATGTTTTTTCCTCCTTGCAGGATGTATTTATTGTGTCTATACATTGAGGTACAACCTCCATTGTAAGTTGGGGAAATAGTCCCCAGTGTAACATCATGTAATGTGTATTTGAATTATCTCTAGGATAATTTGGCTCTATTATGGAAACAAGTCATCCCTAGTCATGTAAAATGTTAGCGCCTTGAAGGGTATAAATAGGGAGGTGCTCTCCCTCATTTATACACACCTCACCTCACTCAAGTTTGCATGAGAGAGAGAGAGACAAGGGAGGAGAGATAGATAGCTGCTAAATACTTCTTATTATTGGGTTTGATCATTTTATGACGTAGTCTTTGTGACTATACTATTCCGAGGAAGTTTGTGGGGTTTTCTCCTTTATTGTTTCCCTAGTGAAAATATTTGTGTCTTGTGTATCTATTATATCTTATGCATCTTGTTATACTTGTTATTATTTCAGAAAAATATCCTAATTAACCTAATAAGATCTAATAAAAACTAACACGGTATCATAGCCTATGTCGAAGAAGGCACTATGCAACAACAATAACTAGGGATGCCTAGTTCAAGGTGTTCTCTCCAAATATCATCAAGAAAAGAGGGCTAGGCTAACCTGCCACATTAGGGTGCATTATTTGGTGGAAGCAGTTACATATTTCAAGAATTTTTTATTCTGACCCTATCATTAGTGTTGGGAGAAACTAGGGCATCAAGTTTCACAGGATTCCCACCTCAGTCTTCATAAAGTGACCCTGCTAAGCAACTCGCCTCTAGTAGGCTCATCATTCTATCCAAATAGAATTCCCAAAATCCAAGTTTGGAAAATTAGATTTTCTCTTACTAACCCTAGGTCAGCTATCTCCCAAACAAGATCAGACGCCTCAAATGGGTAATATATAAAAAAATTATATTTCCATTGGAAGTTATCATTTGAAAACATGACACACCATACTCATCTTGAGGACATGCTTGGAGGGGATGATAACTTCCAAGAATGGAAGTACATAATTTCCATCATCCTCGAGGAAAACAATTTGGATCATTACATCACTAAATATGTTCCAGAACTATAGGAAGATGAGGCTAAGGTTTCTCATAAGAGGATAATGGCTAAGGCTAAGAGAATCATTGCAAATTCTATGGATCACCTCATCCCCCATGTGTCTTCATTCAATACATTGAAGGAAGTATATGATGCTTTAACAATATGTTCGAAGGTAATACCATCAACCATAAGATGACTTTGAGGAACCAGTTGAAGAATGTGAAGATACAAAACTCTGAAACTATATAGTATTACTTCACAAGGGTTGGTCAAATCAAAGAACAAATTGAAGTAGTTCAAGAGAATGTCGAAGAAGGAGAGATTGTAATGACTACCTTGAATAGTATCCCTAGATCATGGGACTCATTAATTCAAGGAATATGTGCAAGAATGAGGTTGATCTCTTTCAACAGACTTTGAGAAGAATGTGCACAAGAAGAAGCTAGACTCATGACAAGAGAAGAGAAGATGGGATCAACTAAAGATCAAGCTCTCACAGTTCACACCAAGAAGAACTTCAAGAAGAAGGAGAAGAAGGAGAAATTTCATAATAACAAGAAGAAGGACAAGAAAAAAAATAAGTCCAAGAGAGATCCTTCCATTGTTTGATGCTATACTTGTGATGAAAAGGGACATTTTCCAAGAGAGTGTCGCATCAAGAAAAATAGACACCATGCTCATATTGTCGAAGACAATGAAACAACAAAAAAAAAATTAGAAGAGAGAAGGATGATTGAGATGAAGAGTATGTGCTAATATCAACACTTACTGGAACTATCTCACACAGAAGAAATGATTGGCTTGTGGATAGTGGAGCTTCTAAACACACGACGGGATACAAGGAATCATTTGTTAATATCTCTGAACATGAGTCACCACACCGGGTGAAATTTGGGAATGATTACCAATACTCCATAAAAGGGAGTGGATAATATTCATACAAGCTAGACTCCAGGAAATATTTAAAGATGAAGGATGTGATATATGTTCCAGGATTGAAGAAGAATCTTATCTCCATCTCTACATTAGATGCAATGGGTATGAGAGTTGCATTTGTCGATGGCCAAGTTCTGATGTGGCCCAAAGGGAAGATAATATATTATGAAACAATGATTTGAGAGGAAGACAAAGGCTTGTACATGCTAAAGGGACAACTTGAAAAAGCACTAGTTCATTAGTCAATTGAACCAAGTGAGTTGTGGCACAGGAGGCTTGAACATGTGCACTACATAGCACTACCGATGGAAAGAAAAACATTCTCTGGACTGCCAAAGATAATGGAAAAGAAAGAAGGCATTTGCAAAGGATGTGCACATGGAAAGAATGTGAAGAAGACATTTCTAAGTAGTGAGAGAAATGCCAAAGAATAATGGAGATAGTACACTCATATGTATGTAGAACCATGCTTCTATCATATTAAGAGGGTATGTTTACTATGTTTCCTTTATAGATGATCTCTCATGTAATAATTGGATATATTTCTTGAAAGAGAAAAATTAAGTTTTCAGTAAGTTCAAGGAGTATAGAGCCTTGGTCAAGAACCAAACCGATAGGACAATCTAAACTCTACGGTCAGATAATGGCAGAGAATTTACCTCAGAATAATTCAAGGAACTCTACAAAGATTCCTAGATTAAGAGGGAGTTGAGCACTCCATACAATCCTCAGTAGAAGGGGGTTGTGGAACAAAAGAATTGAACCATCATGGAAGCATCAAAAGCAATGTTTCATGACCAGGATATTCCTATGCACATTTGGGCGGAGGAAGCAAGGAACACTGTGTATGTACATAACCATACTCCTTACCGAGTACTTGAAAACAAGACTCCTGAAGAGGCTTTCTTAGGAGAGAAACCAGAAGTCATCAATATGAGAATATTTGGTTTCCTGTCACATACATATCCCAAAGGAGAAGAAGACCAAGATCGATCCTTCGGGGAGGAAGGGTATATTCGTAGGATACAATGATACATCAAAGTCCTACCGAGTATTCTTCCCTTGATTCTAGAAGATCAACATTAGTAGAGACATAACCTTTTATGAAGACTCTGCATACTTTAGATCTAGGAGGACACCTATTCAAGAGGACGAGGAACCTTGAGAAACAAGAGCCCAGGGTATGGAAATTGGAGAAGCCGTTCCATAAGACCATGAATATCATGACATGGCATAAACACAAGAACCGGTAGAGACATTCCTCAAGAAGGACTCCCATAAGAGGAAACCATTATGGGAAGGAGAGATCACATGAGAAGTGGAAAGGTATGGCACGCCAAAAGGAATACATAGAGAAAGAAAAAGGGGAAATCCCTACAATAGATATGTGGCCCTGCTATGTGACATCATTGACAGAGAACCTTCCACCTATGAAGAGGTTGCATAAAATAAAGAATGGAAGGATTCTATGATCGAGGAATATCAATCAATCATAAATATTGATGTCTAGGAGATCATTATGATACCGCAAAATAAGTCTATTGTGACTTCGAAATGGATCTACAAGATCGAGCATGTTGTATATGGCAGCATCAAGAAATACAAGTCAAGTTTCATAGCACGAGGATTATCATAGAAATAAGGCATAGACTACGAAGATAAATTTTCACCCATAGAGATGTACACTTCCATTAGGACCATACTTTCATTGGAAACAGTTATGAAATAGAAAATACACAAAATGGATGTCAAGACAACTTTATTGAATGGTGTAGTTGAGGAGGAAGGATATGTGGAAAAACCACTGGGATTCAAGGCACATGACAAGAAGATCGATGTGTGAAAATTGAAGAAGGCGTTGAATGGATTGAAACAGACACCGAGGACATGGTACCACAAGATGGATAACTTCCTGATGAGCCTATGATTTACCAAGAGTAAAGAAGATTTCAGCCTTTACTTCAAGGTTGAAGATGGAAGACCTGTGATTCACCTGCTATATGTCGATAACTTGTTCCTAATGTGCGAAGAGGAAATCATTAAATATGAAAGGAGAAGACTTTCTATAGAGTTCGAGATGAAATACCTAGGTGGGATGCATTACTTCTTAGGCATGGAGGTGTGGCAGAGTGCATATGAGATATTCCTTGGTCAAGGAAAGTATGCAGTGGATATTCTGAAGAGATTCGTAATGTTAGACTGCAAGGAAATAGCCACACCTATGGAATCTAAATTGAAGCTTCCGTGTGATGCTTCATATGAGTCGGTTGATTCCTCAATGTATCATTAGATGATTGGCTTATTAATGTACCTAATGAATATGAGGCCAGAAATATTCTTTGTGGTGAACACCCTGAGTCAGTTCCTGACAGATCTGAGACATTTTCACCTGATAGATGCAAAGATGTACTAAGGTACCTAAAAGGTACATTGGATTATGGGCTCAAGTATGATGAAAATCAGAATATTAACCTACGCAGTTATGTTGATTCATATTAGGAAGGTAGCACCACTGACATGAAGAGCACTTTAGGTTTTTGCTTCAGTCTGGAATTTGGCATGACCTCCTGGTTCAGAAGAAAGTAATCATGCATGTCGCTGAGTACAACTGAGGTAGAGTATGTTGTCTCTTGATCTGCAAGGAAGTGTGGCTGTGAAAGATACTGTATAACTTATTTGATCTCTAGTTGGATGTGACTTGTATCTTTTGTGATAATCAGAGTTGCATGAAGCTGTCCACAAACCCTGTGTTCTATGACAAGTCGAAACACATCGAGATCAAGCCACTATATCAAGGATATGGTGTAGAGAGAAGAAGTGAAGCTCTAGTACATGGAAAAAGGGATAATTTTAGAGGCAAATTATAGCCCATTGATGAAATTAGAAGGATTTAAATTTTTTAGAGGGCGAATTTTGTATATTAAACCAATTTTGAAAATAAAAATTATTACCCCAATATTGATTAACTACATAATATTTAAAAATGATTTCGCCCTCCCGTGTAACCACGAGCTCCCATAAAAAAAATGTATTCGCCCCCTAAAATTTTCGTATAATATGGCATTCGCCCTCCATTTCTAGCTGGATTTGTGTATTTTCTTTCATTCGCCCTGAGATATCCAGTAATGGTAGCTTCATGCAATGATTTTGCTCCCCTTTTCTGCCAGCATTCTGGTATACAGTTGCATTTGCTCCCTTTTTCCATGATTCATGGAATTCTGGCTGATGGGATTCAAGAATTTGAGAATGATTTAGTTCCTATAAAATCCCTACCTTGGGAGAGTAGCAATTGATTAGGGCAATCTCGTGAAAAAAATAAAAGATATTATATCATTTTTAGCTAACAATGTGTGTTTGAACTAGTGTTTGGAATCTCCCTAGCTAATAGCTCATGATGTCTCCATGGCATATTTGATAACAATATCAATGAAACATTTAAGTTTATGAATTTGTTGTAGTGTTCCATTGAAGGTAGGATATTTCACAGTAGCTTTTCCATAAGAGGTTGAGAGGTACAAAGGCCATTGAAGAATCTAATATTTGACCTGTGATCTAGCTTCAACAATCAACTGTCAATTTCCTGATGAGCCAGACCATATGTGACACGGCGCTGCAATAATTTGACAGATATGAATATTTTTTTTAGTCACAAGAGAAATCTGGTAATTCTAATTGCATGTCGTTATTGAAGATTATAATTTATCATATGTTTTTTGTGATATGTTCTACATGCAAAATGGTAATAATGTAGCCATAGCTCTTTTAATTTCTTATTATTTTCAACTATATATGTTTTCTTTCTAGCTCATTTAAGATATGAGTCTTGACACTTCCCAGAGAATTGAATCAGAGATAAATAATTTTCTGAAGGTTATTGGATCATAGCCAATTTGATCTGCAATCCCACTTACATATCTGATATATTTGAGTGAAAGAAATAAGATTTGACCACTTGATATGTCTGTTGATTGATTCATGAAGCTACAATATGTTGTGTATTCCCTAAATATTTTCAAATTTAAATTTACTTTCAAGTTTAAAATGTGTTAGAGTTCAAACTCTTGATCTCATTACCAATGCTCATAAATTTTGTCCATGTATGATCTTGTTTTAATCCATGTATACACCGACCGATCAGGCTGTGGAAATATGGGTGTCTTGAATGAATCTATGATCTTTTCTAAATCAGAGGTCTATCGGGATCTGGAGATGGTGACTTAGTTCTTTCAAGATTTGCAATAATTTTCAAGACTGGTTCTTGACACTTATCACTTAAATCATGTTCAATCGTATCCCTTTATCATGTAAAAGAATGTGAGGAAAAGAAAAATTCACAACCTGTTCCTCAACTCCCGTGTATTTCATACTTTATCATGTAAAAGAATGTGAGGAGAAGAAAAATTCACAACCTGTTCCTCAACTCCCGTGTATTTCATAATCGTTTTCAAATTGCATCTCTGCAAATACCAAACAAATTCGATAATATTAATATCTTTCGTGATTTATTTCAAATTGCATGTAATTAATAAAAACAACTTGTATTATTTATTTCAAATTAATAACCATAAAAATAGCCTGCACGATTTATTTTAAATTGCATATCTACACGATTTTATGAAATCTTGACGAAGCATAAGCATAATCGTGGCGTCATTTATTAAATGTTGGGAGGTTTCAGGCAAACTCCTGGACATATTTCATGGAGTACAAATCAAGTGGTAAAACATCAACTCGAGCACCCTAATTTATATTATCTTTGACTCTCTTTCCAACTTCCACATTCATGCTGGGTAGCAGTAAATATACTTCTTCAAGTAAACAATCCCAAAGAAAATCCAATCCATTCTGATTAAGTTCCATTTCCATTGAACAGACCCTATTACTACCTTGCATCAACTCCCTTAATTTTTATGTGTGTATCCACTTGTTTTTTGTGTACAGGATTGAAAAAATTCTGTAACACAATAGGCCTGAATAGTTCCTACATCAGTAAATTCCCAAGCTATTCATTCATGAAAGGATTGCGACCTCAAACCAGTTGATTTGACAATACACAGAAGACATAAAGAGCAGGCAACTCTCCATTAAATTGACTTTTAATTCCAAGTTCGATACATATTTTGTAGAATATGCGAATATCACAGTACTCAAAAGTAATAAAATGCTTTCTCCATTCAAACCAACAAAAATAAATAATACAGTCGGCCATAAGTTATAAAAAATGATTGTTGCATAATCCATCATTTGCTCATGCAAGATTCTGGATACATCATAATATTATGAGCATTTTAAATATGTTCATGAACCTTTGATGAAATCAAACAACTTTTTCCAAAGAACCTTTCCTCACCAACTATTTGACTGAGAGCTCTGAATCTTGGCTTTGGGAAATGGGTGAATGGTATTCAAATGGTGGCAGCTTCAAATAGCATGCAAGGCTTTTTTTTTTTAATAAAATATATGTGATATAATATGGTAAAAATGTATATGGAATAATATGAGGAAATGACATGACTTTTCATGTATGTGATATATTAAAGCANTTTTTTTTTTTTAATAAAATATATGTGATATAATATGGTAAAAATGTATATGGAATAATATGAGGAAATGACATGACTTTTCATGTATGTGATATATTAAAGCAAGGGTGGAATTTCATATATTCTTTTCCATTCAAATCAAATTTCGACAACGGTCTTATGTTTTTAATGCTCTTTCATTTTTAGGTTTTTACAACATTCAAGTTTTTTCTTTATTTTATTTTTAAGTTTTAATCAAATTCAAAATTCAAATTTTAAATTCATATTAGGTTTTAATGACCTCCAAGTTGTTTTGTCCAAGTTTTAATCAAATTTATAGGTGTAAAAGTTTTATTTTTTCTAAATTTTTTGAATAAAATTAAAAAACCAATATCCACATATTTAACAAGATTATATTTCCTTACAAAATATGAGTTAAGTTGGCTCTAGCTTTATTAACTAAGTGTATTTTTTATATCAACATTTAAATTTTAAGTTTAATTAATCTACTTACTATGACGGGATTTTTAGTTATGAACATGTTTTAAGGGTAAATCTTAATTCTAGAAAGGTGGTACTAGTTAAAATACATGAATATCTTTCCTATTAAAAAAAAATATTTGATGATATCCATTTGATGAATGAAGCAAGCTTTCCTAACATCTTTGTGAAAGTGGCATAAAACACTAGTAAGGATAGTGATTTTGTTAGGAAGGTTGCCACAAGAAAATTATGAAAAGCATGCATGTGTTTACCTTATTGGAGATTCTATCTATGGTATTATTCATTGATTTACTCAAAAAAGTTAAATTAGGTAGAATTACCAAGATACATTGGGTATTGAGTTATTGAATTTATTATATTTTTGCATGTAGATATGTCAAAGTGAACTTCAATAGGAAGCTCAAAGAGATCTTAAACTTGAAACATGGAATAACTTGTGTAAATAATTGGACCATCTTTTAATATGGAGCATTAGAGGAAGTTTGGGGTCTAAAAAGGGCCTTATTAAAAAATGTGCCCTAGATGAGTTGCATTGAATTCGATTTTTTAAGCCAATAGAATTTGAACGGTTAACCATAATGGTTAAATTGGACACATTATGCTTATTTTTCAATTTTTTATTTGATGGTCTAGATAACTCCATTAAAACCTTACCTTGGTTAAGATTGTGAAAAGTTCATCTCAAAATCCGATAAATATACTTGAAATAATAAATATAAATTATTTTATATTATCAATACTTCTAAGTCCTTTAAAATATTAAACTTACATTAAAATTATAGTGGAGTAATTTTGAAATACCAATGATGATGATGATTATTGTCCACTTGGACCAACTTTGGTCTATCGGACCTTAAGAAGGATAATGCTTTTTTTACTTTAAAATCTTGTTCATGTGCTCAAAAAGCTTGCTAAGAATATTTCCAAGCATAGTTTTGGCAAGTTACGAGTTTATAAAGGTTGGCATTGTAACAAATACTATGAAACTCATATCTAATGTGGGTGTAAGTAGGGCACTATAATAAAAATTGATTTTCATCCTCAATGTTCATAGACTCACATAAATGGAAAACCCTTTCCACCCATGAAGTTTAAGGAATAGACCAATGCCCTATTTCTCTATGGAGTTCATGAGAGTTCGTTTTAGTCTTCACTATATTAATTTTCTTCCCTGAGCTAGTTACTACCAAGAGATACTTCTGGTTTTTCAAAGTAGGATTAATGACCTCCTTATAATATCTTAATTTTCTCTTAACCGCTAAATTTTTCTCACACCACAATTTAAACTTATAAGTAATAATATTTTTGACATTATTAATGTTATGCAAAATGTCATTTTCATCAATGCCCAAAATATTTAACCAAGACATGGTATCTTTACACCAACACCGCTTGAGGTGTAGTTGGTTTTGACATGAGTTAAAATAAATTTTACGAAGTCTCTCGTTTCTCATGTTATTTAACGTATTATTGTACATCAGGTACCTAGTCATAGCCATGCTCTCGATGGGGGAAGACCCACTTCTATGAGGAGAATAGGATAAGGCAAGATTGCTTTTAATTTTCAGGTTATAAGTTATAAACCACTTGTTTATTTGTTCAATCTTCCTCTAAGATTATCTAGAAATGTTCCACCCCCATACTTCACAACCATACAAGATAACATGGATGAAAAGAGTTTCAAAGAGGAACTTGTTTCTATCCCACATGACCATATGGGATGATTTACAATTATTTTCAAGACCAAAATAAGTTTTCCACCCTTCGCTAATCCTTTTCTTAGTGTTATAGTTCCAATTGAGCTTGTGATGAATATTAGTTTCAAGATACTTGTAATAAGTGACTTCCTCTAGATCTCTATTATCATAAATAAAATTTGCATAGATGTCTTTCTTAGATTTTATAATCATGATTTTTGTCTTGTCAGTGTTGACATTCATACCCATGTTAGAGAAAAAATATTTAAGAATTCATAATTTCTTATTGAGACTAGAAGGACACGTTGCCATAAAAACAATATCATTGACATAAAGTAGGAGGATGATAAATATCCAAGCTAAGATTGTAGAGGTGCAACATGCTTCTTCTAAACACCTTTCTAGGTTATCAATGTAAATGCAAAAAATGGTAGAGGAGAGAGGGAAGACTTGTTTAAATCCATTATTACAATTTATATTCGTTGTCCGTGGCTCATTATTCTTAAACATGGAAATGACATTTTCGTATAATCTTATCGTAACAACTCTCAACTCAAAAGGAACCTTAATCTCCTCTAGCGTATTCCACAGATTATTTCTAGGCACTGTATCAAAAAAATTTCTAAAATCCACAAAGCAACAAAATATATCATAATTATTATTATGACATTCCTTTGAAATCATCCTAAATGTAATGAGGTGGTCTGTGGTTGAATGATGCCTTCTAAAATCTGCTTGTCCTTTAGCTATCTTACATTCCATTTATATACATTCATTGAGCTTCTTTTCTAAGATAATACCATATAAATTATCTAAGAGAGGGCTAATCATAATAGTCTAATAATTAGAGGGACCGTCTTTACCACCACTTTTGAAAATAGGAATAATGAGGCTTTGAGTCCAAGGTGTAGGAAACCCTTGCCTGACCGCTAGATTAGAGAGTTTCTAGATGTGTGGGATGAGGATAGGCCCTCCAATTTTTAAGATTCATTCTTGGTAGCCTTCAATATCTTTGGGTTTTCCATTTGCTAAGCGCTTAAAATTGAAATCTATGTCTGCTAATGAAAAAAATTATTTTGTTGGAAGAAGGGTTTGAATGTTATCTCTAATATATGGGGATTCATAAATCTTTTTAAGATAGGAATTCCAATCTTTTAAAGTAGTTTTATTGTCTTCTTTTTTTTTTCGAGTTAAAATTTTCCTCCAGAATTTCTTAGGAGCCACCTTGGAGAGGTGTAGGAGATTTTCCTCCCTTTTACTTAGATAATGCCTTTTTTTCTTCTAATTAAGGATTTGTAGTGATTTATCTTGTCATGAACGACAAGAGGGTTGTATCAAAATTATGGTAGAGATTTTATATATTCTCCATACTAGATAAAAGAAACAATCCATTTTTTAGATCATGGAGAAAAATATTACCTTTATTTTTATCAAAGATTAGGTGTTTTGGGCAATGATAGTTTTCCCCCTTGAGATCACTATGCATAGCAATATTGAGAGAAAATTAATTTTAACTCTATTTAAATATTTTTTTATAGAAAAATAAATAATATTTAATTAAATTTAGATTTTCCTCCCATAAATACTAAATTTTAGATAGTTAGATAGATATTGTTTTTATTTTATGTAGTTTAATATATCTTATATGTTAATTATGAATCTTTTATATAAAGTTATATAATACATAATAAATAAATATTGATTATTAGTTAGATAGATAGATATTCATTATTATTTTTATTTTAAGTAGTTTTAAAGTTAGTTACATAGATATTTTTTTTTTGAATATTTTAAATAGGTTATGAGTTAGTAATTAATATTTTTATTTTAAATAGGTTATTAGTTAGTTAGTTAATTGTTGATCACTATTTTTATTTTAAATAGTTTATTAGTTAGTTTGTTAGTTATATATTGATTATTATTTGTATTTTATGTAGATTAATATATTCATGTGAAAACAAATAATTTTTTTTTTATAAAAATGATATAAAATAATAATAGTTGTTGTTTATTTTTAGTATTATTGTAATTCTATTTTTTTTAGTTTTAGATTTTATTAAATATATAAAAATTAGTTGTGCATTTATAAATTTTTAAAATAAATTATTATATAAATTCACAAAATTTACCACCATATTATTAATTGTGTCTGCACAAGAATCTAAAACTTTCATTAATATTTTCAGCCCTCATCTCTTAAGTCTACACTAACCATACATACTTGTCAACTACTATTAATGGGGAAATATAGGTTGACTTTTACTAACACATTTAACTTAATGTGACATGGCATATTTGTACTGTGATGTGGTTTTTTTTCTTAGGAGTCCCATTTTAGACCCCAAATTTCCTCTAATCCATCATCGTGAGATATCAAAGACCAATGTATGATAAGGTTTCATGAGACATGTATATGCAATTTGTTGTTTTTTCCAATTTTGGAAAGGTTCACCAAACCAATGGCCACCCAACTCCTTTATAAGAGCAGTGGGATGCCTCCTAACATCTTAAGGTTGATAAATCAAGTAGAGGCATGACATGAGGAAAGCGGTGGATACTCCAATTTCTATAAATTATCAAGTGTTGTATTCAATCCTCTCTTTCAATAACAATAGTGGGAAATCATATTTTTTAATATCAACACAATTATTGCATGGAAGACAGAAAAATACTTACATGAAATTATGCATTGGATTTTCCAAAATTCTTACTCCTTGCGATACACTGTGTTTGAACATAAACTATGTAGATCTAATAAAAACCTTGGCAATTTAACAAGGTCATGTGACTCTCAAAAATGAATATGAGAGCAGACATATGCTTTGCTGTGAACATGATGAGCAAGTTCGTGATGGATCCGAGACATGTTCACCTGGTTGTGAATCCTGTAGTGAGGTATTTGAAGGGTACAATTGAGTATGGGCTCAAGTACGATATGAATCAGAATACTAACATGCATGGTTATGTTGATTTGGATTAGGCAGGAAGCGCCACTAAGAGGAAGAGCAACTTGGGTTTCTTCTTCACTTTGAAATCTAGTATGATCTACTAGTTTTCCAGGATGCAGTCATGCATGGCACTAAGTACAACCAAGGCAGAATAGGTAGCCACTTGCTCACCTAGTTGTGAGGTAGTATATTTTTTGGAAGCTACTATGTGATTTGATTGATCTTACTTTCATTTTTTGTATGATGCAGAGAGGAGAAATGAACCTCCAGTATGTGATCCATATAGAGGCCCCTCGAAAGAGGGAGTGATGAATTCTAGCATAGTTGTAGATATAGGTTATCTGAGTGTAAAAGTCCTGGTGAAGTTTGTAGGTTACTCAGATGTAAGTAGTCCTGTAGGTTGTCCTCATATGTAATCATTCCTAGAGAAGCTCGTAGGTTATCCTTTGACGTAATCAGTCTTGATGTGATTCTGTGCTAGAAATAGCCATAGTGAAGTTCGAGTACTTCAGAGAAATACTTTGTGTGGTATGGAACGAGGCCTCTTGAAAGAGGGAGTGATTAGTTCTAGCATAGCTGGAGAGACAAGTTGTCTCCGCGTAAAATCTTGGTGAAGATCGTAGGTTGTTCAGAAGTAATCAATATTGTAGGTTGTCCTTGGACGTAATTAGTCATGGCGAAGCTCGCAGGTTATCCTTGGACATAATCAGTCCTTATATGTTTCTATGCTAGAAATAACGAGAGACCAGAAAATGTAGATTCATGATATCTCACATGGGAAACGAGACAGGTTGTCTGAGTGGGAAAGATACCGGTGAAGCAAGATGCTCAGATGTAATCAGTCTTGCAAGTTTTCTGAGTGTAAATATGAGTCATAGCATGATACACAGGTTACTCAGACATAATCAATCCTGAGACAGTTTATTTGAGTGTAAATATGATCACTAGCGCGGTACGTAGGTTACTCGAATGTAATAAGTCATGTTTTTTGTCCAAGTGTAAAAATGAGACCTAGCGTGGTATGCAGGTTATTCGGATGTAATATTCCCTGAAGTTTATCTGAATGGAAAAGGTCCTAGACGTATGTTGTTCAAATGTAATTGCTTGAGGTTAACCTAGAATGTAAAAGGTCCTGATGTAGCATGTTGTTTGGTCGTAATAAGTCCTTATATATATCCATATATATGTGTGTTCCCATGTTGAGATGATAAGGTCATGGAGCATGAGCGGTGCACCTAGGCGGTTCTCCTTTACTGGTAGAATGGAGGTTGACCATGGAGAGACATAATGCATTGAGTGTGCTCCTAGAAGGTTCTCACATAGTGGTAGATGCATGATTGTCTTTGTCACGTCCTGACATGTTCCTATGTTGATAGAATGAAGGTGGTATGCATCAAGGCTATGATATATGTGCTTTGTTTGTTTTGTGCAAGACAAAATAGATGACCTGGATACAAAAAGATAAAGGCAGGAAATGTAGGTTATTGCCGTGACATTGTAAAGAAGGTCATGGACTATACCTACGCGATAATGATGAGATCATGGTAGGAAACACAGGTTATTACAGTGGCAATGTAAAGAAGATCATGGATTGTACCTACATGATGATATGATGCAACGAGAAGACACTAGGAGACATAGGTTATTGCAGTGGCAATGTAAAGAATGGTCTTGGTATATACCTACGTGATGGCTTGCTCCTGGATATGATGAAGACCTAGATGAGGTATAGGATTACATCCAACATGAAAAAGGGTTGGATTTGTAGAAACTTCCTATGATCGATAGATGAAAAATATTGGACAATATGAGATGGCATCAATGACGATGATAACTCAGTGATGATTACCAGATGTGTTGATGACTGTGGCAAGAGAACAGATTCCTAGTTAAGAGGGAGTGTTGTTGTAATTGTAACTTTAGAAGATATTATGAAGTATTTTACTATTGTATATCATTGTACCCCCATAGGGGATGTGTGTTCTCCATTTGGGGATGTCATCATTGTGTATGGTCACTGATGTAAACCCTCCGTTGTAAGTCGAGAATATAGTCCCCAGGTTAAATAAAGGAAAATATATTTATGTGTATTCTTAGGTAGGTCATCCCCACAAGTAACCTAGTCGACCTATTGTTTGAGTTAACAACTCAACGTGAGAATATAAATAAGGAGGTGCCCTCCTCATTTGTTACACACTTCACTTTCTCTCTCATGTGCGCTTTAGGAGAGAGAGGAAGAGGAGGGACAGAGAGTTGTTGCAGACATATTGCTCTTGGGTTATTCTATCTTGTCATCTTATCTTTGTGACAAAACTATTCTAAGGAAGTTTGCTGGGTTTTCTCCTTTATGGTTTCCCCGATGAAAATCTCTTTATCTTGTGTACCTTTGATGTATGTTTTGTGCTTTTTATTATTTCATATAAAGATCCTAAGTAAAATAAATTAGAAAAACCAACAGCAATAATATTTAGAGTTAAATTATGATCGAGGCATTGGTGGGACCTCATATTAAAATTTATTCTATTTGTCATGGTGATGAAAAAATTCATTGTTGCTTTTCAAGAATATTCGTAGAGTATGGTGAATTTCTATGTGTTGTTATAGTTAGAGTGAGGTACCAAACTATCACCAAAACAAGGCTTGTTATGTGATGATTTATTAAGATTTATCTTCTATTTAGTATTTTTTGTAAATGTTTTCCTATTACTATATATGGCTATATACTTTATCACAAAATTCGCTAAGACTTCACAATATTTTATAATTTAGTAAAAGATCCACCAAGACTTTACAAGGTATTATAATTTAGTGAAAGATTCGCCAAGATTTTACAAGCTTTTATAATTTAGTGATAGATTTGCATAGATTGTACAATATTATATAATTCAATGAGAGATTCGCCAAAATAATTATATATACATAGTATAACATTGATAACATAGCCTTCATAATTTCCTATATATCATAGTGATTTGCCCATTTATTATACATAGAAATTTAAGGGGGGGTTCTTAAAATCATCCCTGCATGGAAGCATACAAGCAGATATCTGATGTGTTGGCCAAACCTCTTTCCAGATTGAAGTTAAATTACTTCAGAGAAAGACTTGGTGTGATCCAGAACAAGACCCCTCGAAAGAGGGATTGATGTGTTCTAGCATAGCTAGAGAGACAGGTTGTTTGAGCATAAAATCCCAGAGAAGATCATAGGTTGTTCCTATGTAATCAACCCTTTAGGTTTTCCTTGTATGTAATAAGTCTTGGAAAATATCGCAAGTTATCCTTGGATGTAATCAATATTGATATGTTTCTATGCTATAAATAGCGGATGCATAATATCTCACATGAGAAATGAGACAAGTTGTCTGAGTGGGAAAAATATCGGTGAAGTAGAATGATTGAACGTAATCATTCCTGTAGGTTGTCTTCGGATGTAATCATTCCTAGAGAATCTCGTAGGCTATCCTTGGATGTAATCAGTCCCAAGATAGGTTATTCAACTGTAAATATGAGCCATGGAATGGTATGCATGTTACTCAAATGTAATAAGTCCTGTGGGTTGTTCGAGTATAAAAAAGATCTTTGGCGTGGTACACATGTTACTTATATGTAATAATCCCTGAAGGCTATCTAAATGGAAAAGATCATGGACGCGGGTTATTCAGATGTAATAATTCCTTGAGGTTGACATAGAACTTAAAGGTCTTGGCGTAGCAGGTTGTTTGATCATAATAATTCCTTACATATATATTTGTATGTGTGTTTGTTCCCATGTTGAGATGAATAGGCCATGAAGCATGTGAGGTGCACCTAGGAGGTTCTTCTTTACTGGTAGAACATAGGTTGACCTTGGATGCTCTTTGTGCCCTATTTTGTTTTGTGTAGGAGATGTTGGTTATTGTCGTGGAAATGTAAAGAATTTCATGGACAGTCCCTATGCGATGGATTTCTCTAGATCTGACGAAGACCTAGATGAGGATTAGACCTACACCCAACATGAAAAAGGGTTGTATATGTAAAAAATTCTCATGAGGAATAGTACCATTCGATGATCAATAAGAAGATGATGACTCTATGACTATGTGATGATGACTATGTGATGAATACTTGACCAGATGTGTTGATGACTATGGAAGAGAGAGAATACCTTCCTATTTAAGAGGGAGTGTTTATGTATTTGTAACTTTGCAAGATATTCTGGTGTATATTATTATTGTATGTTGATGTGCCCCCATTCGATATGTGTTTTCCGCCTTGTTAGATTCATTTATTGTGTCTAGACCTTGAGGTACAAAATCCATTATAAGTTGAGGCAATAGTCCCCAATGTAACATCATGTAATGTGTATTTGGAGTCTCTCAAGAAGAAGTCATTCCTTTTAGGGAAACAAGTCATCCCCAGTCATGTAAAAGGTCAGTCACTTGAAGGGTATAAATAGGGAGTTGCTCTCCCTCATTCATACACACCTCACCTCACTCAAATTCACATGAGAGAGAGAGAGAGAGAGAGAGATAAGGGAGGAGAGATAAATAGTTGTTGAATACTTCTTATTACTTGGTTTGATCATCTTATGACAAAACCTTTGTGAATGTACTATTCTGAGGAAGTTTGCAGGGTTTTCTCCTTTATGGTTTCCCCAGTGAAAATATTTTTGTCTTGTGTATCTGTTATATCTTATGCACCTTGTTGTACTTGTTATTATTTCAAACAAAGATCCTAATTAATCTAAGACGATATAAGAAAAACTAACAGAGGTTCGGTTCTTTTTCTTTTTAAAACACAAGAAAATATCAATCAAATGAAATCAAACTACTACTTCCCATTCCTAACTTAATAAAACAAAGCTTTTTGATCCAATTTGAAAAGAAAATGAGATCTCTTAATAAGGAAGAAGAAAAGATGCTACTACTTTTAACACAAGAAATTTTAATTATTCAATTAAAAGAATTACAAACTGAAAGACAAATCTTTTTGTTCTTTTTGTTATAATGAGAATAAAAAACACACAATGAACACTTGAGAGTTTGTCAGACTAATTAAGGGTCCTTCCTACAATCATTTTTCTATGATTTTTCCTCAATTTTTGCAAATAAAAATCATACAAAAAATATTTTATAACTATGAATAAAATAAGGGAAAGGGATGTTTTATTTTCCATCAAATGCAACATGTATCAAATATCTAAAACAAACAAATTATTTGAACCAAGACACTAACTTCATATCAAAGACAAAATAAGAATCCTTAAAATCCAAACACAATCATATTAAAGAGAAAACCAAATCAAGAACATAATCATTTCCAGATTTCAATCAATGATAGTAACTATCAGAAACAAACCTTTAAAACTAAAAAATTGTATCCAAAATCCAAAAATCAAAGTAGGGCTCATAGACTTACCTGTATAGTGTTGGAATCCTATCATTGCTCCTTGAAAACAGATATAGAGTGGTGGGACCGCTGTTTGTACAAAGGAAACATGAGGTGGTACCATAGGTTTCTCTAATAAAAGGTGCAGTGGTCGCACTTTATACTCAACCCAGGTGCGGTGTCCCAAATTAATTTTTGAAACACAAAACAAGTAGAAAAAGAATTTTTTTAAAGCTTGAAAAATGAATCCAAATGAAAAATAAATACAAGATCATGAATAATCATAGGAAAACATAGGCAAATCTATCAATTTCAAAGTAAATCTATCAAATTAACAAGAAGATCTATCAATTGAAATTACAGGTGAAGATTCAACTTATTACAAGACCAAGAATTTGATGTCCCTAGTATGTTTGCCACTTTTTTTGATGGAATATCTCAGCCAATGTGGAAAAAGGTTGTTTCCTTAGTTGGAATAATTCAAATATAAAAAAACACACTACAGAACAAAGAAACTTTCCCTATAACTCTAGACTACTTGAATTAGCTGCTCTCATACCGTTTAATAGGAAGATCTAAAGGTCTGAATTTGTTGTGCTTGAGATATGCAGTGAATGAACCTACAATACACACACAAAAAAACAAAACCATATGAGGGTAACAAGATAATCTACAATTATCTACAAATGACCAAGGAAATAAACAATAAACATAGCATAATAATGAGATACACAATGTTTATGGGAAAGAAACAATGTTTGCATTAATAAACAATGAAGTAGATATCACAACCAAGCCTTGGTGTTGGGAGATCTTCACAATCGGGCCTTGCCTCAAGATTCACCTTGCCTCTAATGACTCAAGAAAGTATGAGATTATTCGAACAAAGTTTGGATGCTATCACACAATATTCCTCCCCTTTCCCATGAGGGGTGAGCCACTATTTAAAGGCCTCAATTGATAGAGTGGGTTGAGGGTGTTAAAATTGGTGTGCCATTTATATCATCAAGCAATGAGTCCAATATTATTGATGCAATAAAAGAGGAATGAATATACACACTAAACAAATCAAACCACACAGGAAACATATGAGTTTAGCTCATACAATTATAGTATCATTCACATTAATTAATCTGGTGTTACAATAGTGTTACATAAGGAAGAATTCAAATTCATTAGGGATGAATTTGAATATACCAACTGGATGTGACTGTATCTGACTGACTAGATAAATAAGGGTGTCTCAATCAATATTGGAGTCCAAATGGTTAACTCTAGATGTCTAATCAATTCACGCAATCAGTAATAAACAATTAACTCGGGATAACTAAAGTGGTAGGTGAGTAAAAGTGCCTTATCCACATGCAGTCATGTCTAATTGGTGCTAAATGAGCTAATTGTTATCTAACTGAAACTAACTGGAAAATAACTAAGCTTAACTAGATCCAACTCCAACTGACTGAAGGAGGTTGGTGTCGGGACTCCCAGTGGCTCCTAAAATGTAGGGATTGGTCTAGGAGGTGCCTAAATAGATGCATTCAAGTGCACTCAGTGGAAGTTATCCTCTAGTAGTGTTCCCCACACTCTAGTAACGGGTACATGTGGCCCCATTAGGACAAGTGGACCCAATGGTACTAGTGGACCCAATTAATTAAATAAAACTCCTAAGTTCGGCTAAAATTATCTAATAGATAGTTTGTTCAAGGGAGGATTATAAATCCTAAACCCCCCCCTGAATCCTAACTTGGAAAAAATGTGGGCCCTGAAAACAAGGCCATAAGTCACCCATATACAATCTAAAAGATAAAATGCTTCTTAATAAACTAAGGTAATAGGGGAAAACCTCATGGGAAACCCCCCCCCTCAAAATAAGCAGGAAACAGGAAAATGCAAGCTATTTTTAGAAGAAATAAGCTTCCTCCTTAGAAAAATAAATTGAACAAAACACTACTACAAAATTACAGCTTTATGTAGCAGCATCCTGAAGCTGTGCATGTGAACCTCTCAATGTTCTTCTAAACTGATGACTCTGTGAGTTTCTTCTGGATGGTGAAGGTAGGGAATGATCAAGTTCCTTCTTCTGTGGGCCATGTAGTTGATCATTCACCATCATCAAGTAGCACCGACCTGGAATTTGTTTGCACCAATATGTAGGTAGTGAATTTGTGAGAGACAGTGCAACATGTTCATTTTGATACTAGGACCTAGTTCTTCTTTTGTCTTCTGGATTTACAACACCATTTCCAGCTGCATCTAGGATCTTTTGGGCCCATTTGGGCTTATGCTTTTGTTTTGGAGTGGATACTAGATATGGATATAGAATATCATGATATTAAATCTCAATAACAGGATCATGTTGGATTTGATATTCTTCATCTGAATCTTAAACATGTAGAAAATCATCATCATCAAAAAATGGTGGAGAAATGGTTATACCTTCTTGTACTACTAATGGTTGTGTGTCATACAACTGATCTTATTCAAACTGAACACTTCTTTCAATGAAGCATCTCCTAGATCAAACCTCCATCAATTTGTAAGCTTTTGCATCTTTTGCATTTCCCATCAGAATGCATTTGCTACTTTGGGCTTGGAAGGCCTTTCTCTTATCAAGTGGTATTTTGGCCCAAGCTTTGGAACCAAAAACTCTTAGATGAGAGACATTGGGATTATGCTCATGTAGTGCTTTGAATTGAGTGGCCCAAACCACTGATTTATGAGGCACTCTATTCTGCAAATACGAAGCACAATTTACAGCTTCATCTCAAAGAGAAGGATGGATATGTTTGGCATGGAAAAGGCATGTTTCCATATCCTTCAATGATCTGTTCTTTTTCTCAACCACACCATTCTGTTGTGGTGTGTATGGAACTAAGTGTTCCATTTGAATCCCTTTTGATTCATAGAAATTCTGGAAGTCTCCTTTGATGTACTCTCTTCCTTTATCAGATCTTATAGACTTGATTTTCATACTGAAATTGTTCTCAACCATAGCTTTGAAAACTTTAAAATTTTCAAAAACTTTTGATTTTGGTTTCATAAAGTAGATCCAACAGTACCTAGAACAATCATCAATAAAGGTGAGGAAATACCTGCAACCATTAATGGAATTTGTGGGCATAGGTCCAGCTACATCACTATGTATCAAATCAAGTATAGAGGAATTTCTATGTGCCTTCCTAACTGCATGCCTATTCTATGTATACTTACCTACCAAGCATCCAGCACGTACTCCATCAAAAGTTTGGATGGAAGGAAAACCGTCAACCATTTTATCATTGTGGAGTTGTTGGATATATTTGAAATTGAGATGGCCAAATCTCTCATACCAAATCTTGTTGGTGTAGTTAGAATGAGACAATAAATCTCTAGGAGGAGAGACAGGTAAAAAATGTGAGAACTCATAAGCTTTAGTAGAGTGATTTGCAATATCCACTACAAAAAAATTGAATTTTTGGGGAATTTTTCTTCTGCCTCCAAAAGTCACTTTTGGTGGTGGTTTTGGATTTGGAGGTGGTCTTTACAAAACTTCCCCTAATAGCACCAACACTAAAAGTTTTAACTTTTAGCAGTGGTTTTGAACCCCCCCTCCCTAAAACCGCCCCTAAAAGTGACTTTTGGGGGTGGATCTAAACACCCCAAAAAAGTGACTTTTGGGGGTGGATCTAAACACCCCCCAAAAAAAGTCACTTTTGGGGATGCTTCTAACCCTCCCCCCAAAAGTGACTTTTGGGGTGGTTTTAAACCACCCCCAAAAATGACTTATGGGGGTGGTTCTAACCTCCCCCCCAAAAAGTCACTTTTGGACTTTTAGGGGAGGCTCTAACCCCCCCCACCCCACCCCCCCCAAAAAAGTCAATTTTGGACTTTTGGGGGAAGTTCTAAACCCCCACCCCCTAAAATTCAATTTTGGACTTTTTGGGGCGGTTCTAAACCCCCTCCAAAATTCACTTTTGGACTTTTGGGGGCAGTTCTAAACCCCCTCCAAAAGTCACTTTTGGACTTTTGGGGGTGGTTCTAAACCTCCCCCCCCCAAGTCACTTTTAAGGGCGGTTATAAACCACACTCATAAGTACCTGCGGCGGTGGTTCAAAACCCCCCTTAAAAGTCTTTATTACAAAATTTCGGGGTTCTATTTTAAACCCCCCTTGTAGGTACCTATGAAGGCGGTTCGAAAGGCCCCCCAAAATGCTTTACAAACCTTTAGGGTGGTTATGAACCCCCCTCATATAAACTTATAGGAGGGGTATTGAACCCCCCTCATAGTGACATATGAATTCATATTAGAACCCCCCTCGTAGCCATAATAAATCATAATAAAATATATTTTATTTAAAACATCAATATTGAAATATCATTAGGGCACCAAGGAATCAAACCTTCAGCTTCCTGCTTGTAAATCAGGCTCCCTACCATTGAGCTAGAACCCTTTAAGAATTTGGGAAAGGGGCAATATTAACATAGAAACCTTTCTCCCGTCGTTCCTCTATTATGGGGATGCAGGAAACATGGGAAACACGTTCCCAACCCTTGGGTACAAGTCCCTATGGAACGCTGCTAATATCTCAAGCAATTAGTCACCACTCACTAATACTCTGAAAGAAGCCAACTAAATTAGTAAAAAAAGGGTAGGTTCCCAAAGAATTTATGTAAAGGTCAAGCATGATTAGTTACTTGGATACACGATTTAATTAGAATAGTCTTATAAAATCTAGCAGATTCCATCCACTGCATGTATTTCCTACCACATTAATCAGATAATTAAAAGCTGACAACAAATGAACTAGCAGCATGAACATTAAAATAAGGAAGAAACCCAATTAGAAGAATTACATGTACCTGTGGGGTCTGGACATTGATTGCATGGATCAAGATGTTATATTTTCAAAATAGGGTTTTGATGATCGTAACACAATGGCCAAAACATCATAGTGGATATTATGTAGTATATATATTTTTTATCATTTCTAGCATTTAGATTGAAATCAATAGAAAAATACTTGCACACCTTCCAATCATACGCTCATCCAGCAGACACTAAGATGTCAATGGTTATCCAATTTATTATAAGGTGGTCAAATTGTAGATTTATTGCATTGAACATTATGAAATTGGACCCAATATTTCAAAAAGGGTATTCACCAAAGTAATGGAAATAAATAAATCACTCCAAAAAAATAGAAAAAGCTAATATGAGCTCCATGTGACTTTATCAAATGTATCATAAATCATATATTTAATATTTAGGAACATAATTTGTAGTGAAACTATGTCTTCTATGATTTAGGACAGCAATAATATTTTACATATCGACACTCAACGATAGAAGAATACCATGGAGTGCTTTCTAGTTTCTATAAAATAATAAGCTAAATACATGTTAGCTACAAAGTATAGCCCAAGAGGTCATCCCATCTAGTTCTCAGTGGTCAACAACGTATGCTTTTGGGAATGTTGAATGTGGTTGTCATTGATGTCAAAGGAGTTCAGTAATGACAAAGGAATAACCAAGGATATGGTAGCAGAGAAAACTCAGTGAAATTAGTTCATTAATGATAAAGGAAGTGATGACACGGCATGTATGATGACGTGGAATGTGTGATGAAGCTAGAAAGACATATCATGGTGTTCCAGTGCTACCAAGAATTCATTATTGCAATCTGACATCATTCTGGAAAAGTTTGGCAATTGTGTGAAATTTTAGAGATTGACTAAGTGATGAAAAATTGCCCTAAAGTAGTTTCCTTATGAAAATGTCCACCACAATTCATAGGTAAAAGTAAATTCCCTCCCTGACCGTCCATGCTATAGCTTGTTGAAGTACCTATATTTACATGGTTTCATTTCTCATAGAAATTTCCTAAATAAAAAATATGGGTCTGCCAAAACAAGTCTTTTTGGTAAAATTAGTCAAAATTGCCTTGGGAAAATGACCACCATAATTCATACCTTAAGAAAAATGCATTCCCCATCATGTAAGGTTGTAGCTTGTTTACCTGGATATATATCCATGGTCTCAGTTTGTCTTAAGATTGTTTGTGGAGAAAGTTGTGGATTTGTCAAAACAGGGGTTGAGGCAGTTTTTTGCACCAAGTTCACTAAAATGCACGCCTAGATCAGAGGAGGAATATTTTGAAGGTGAAATGAGTTGTGTTGTTCTTAGTGAGATATTCTACATCATATGGTGACATTGTTTCATGGTTTTGGTGAAATAAAAAATTCACCTTGAAAATGGCACAGTTGTCCAAGTGTTAAAACCAATAATAAAAGTTCATTTAGAAATGCCCGCCACATGTTGTTCCTATGCCCAAAAATTCATCAGATGACATGGGTATGTTCCTTAGATATCTCTCTACCTATCCATGGTTTTATTTTTCTTTTTGGTGATCACATGTGCAAGGAATACATCTGTCAAAATGAGAAAGATGAACTATGCAAATGTGTCCAAGTGTTTAAAAAAGGAATTGAAGAGGTGGTTTGGAAATGCACACCTTAGTATGTGGTTGTGTAGATAGTTTCATCCAAAGGTGTCGGTCTATTATCTGGTAACTTGTATATCTATCCCTGGGTTCAGTATCTGTAATAAAGATCACATGTGTGAAATATAAATTTTCCAAATTGAAAAAAAAATTGTCCGAGACGCCATTTTGAAATGCCCACCAGAAGCTCTGTGTGTGCCAATAAATATATTAAAAAGTATGAGCCTCTTCTTTGATGATATATCTATCTATCATAGTATCATATCCTAATCTGGTGAACACATGTGTGAGATATGGATTTGCCAAGTTGGAGAAAAAAAATGTTTTCCTATTAAAAATAAATGAAATTTGCCCAAGTGTTCAAACCAGTTACATAAGGCTATTTTCAAATTCCCACCAACTAGTGTACTTGAGCCAACAAATTAATCCAAAGTCATGGGGATGTTCTTTGGTGATCTATCTATCCAACCATGGTCTCACATATTTATTCTGGTGTTCACAAGTACAAAAGACATGGCTGATAATTTAAAGAAAAATAAAGCATGACTGTGTAAAAAATATGACTGAACAGACAATCAATCGAAGATTGACTAAGTGCTGAAAAATTTCCCTAAAGAAATTGCCTTATGAAAATGTCCACCATAATTCATAGATAAAATTAAATTACGTCCCTGACCTTCCATGCCGTAGCTTGTTGGAGTACCTATCTAACCATGGTTTCATTTCTCATAAAAAGTGCCTGAAGAAAAAGATATGGGTCTACCAAAACAAGTCGTTTTTGAAAAATTAGTCAAAATTGCCTTGGGAAAATGACCACCATAATTCATAGATTAACAAAAATGCACACCCCATCCTGTAAGGTTGTATATTTTTTACTTGGATATCTAACCATCATCTCCATTTGTCTTGAGAGTGTTTGTGGAGAAAATTATGGATCTGCCAAAACAAGGGTTCGGGTAGTTTTATGCACCAAGTTCACTAAAATGCACGCCTAGGTCAGAGGAAGAATATTCTGAAGGTTAAATGAGTCATGGTATTCTTAGAGAGATATTCTACATTATCTGGTGACATTGGTTCATGGTTTTGGTGAAATAAAAAAATCAAATTGAAAATGGCACAATTGTCCAAGTGTTAAAACCAGTAATAAAAGGTCATTTATAATGCCCACCACATGTTGTTCCTGTGCCCAAAAATTGATCTGATGACATGGCTCTGTTCCTTGGATATATGTCTACCTGACCATAGTTTTAGTTTTCTTTTTGTTGATCACATGTGCAAGGAATAAATCTGTCAAAATGAGAAAAATCATAATGGGCACCAAAGATAAACTATGAAAATGTGTCAGTGTTAAAAATAGGAATTGAAGAGGTGGTTTGGAAATGCACGCCATAGGATGTGGTTGTGTAGATAATTTCATCCAAAGGTATGGGTATGTTATCTGGTAACTTGTCTATCTATCCCTAGGTTCAGTATCCGTAATAAAGATCACATGTGTGAAATATAAATTTTCCAAATTGAAAAAAAAATTGTCTAAAAATCCATTTTGAAATGCCTGCCAGAGGCTTTGTGTGTGTCAATAAATCTATTAAAAATTATGAGTCTCTTCTCTGATGATCTATCCATCTATTCATAGTATTAGATCCTAATCTAGTGAACACATGTGTGAGATATGGATTTTCCAAGTTGAAGAAAAAAAATGTTTTCCTGTTAAAAATAAATGAAATATGTCTAAGTGTTAAAGCGAGTTACAGAAGGTTATTTTCAAATTCCCACCAACTATTGTACTTGAGCCAACAAATTAATCCAAATCCATGGGGATGTTCTTTGGTGATTTGGCTATCCAACCATGCTCTCACATCTTTATTCTGGTGTTCACAAGTGCAAAATATAGGGCTGCAAATTTAAAGAAAAACAAAATATGACTACATAGACAATCAATCCAAGATTGACTAAGTGATGAAAAATTGACTAAGTGATGAAAAATTTCCCTAAAGCAGTTTCCATATGAAAATGTCCACCATAATTTATAGGTAAAATTAAATGCCCGCCCTAACCTGTCATGCCGTATCTTGTTGAAGTACCTATCTAACCATGGTTTCATTTCTCATAAAAAGTGCCTGAAGAAAAAGAAATGGGTCTGCGAAAACAAATATTTTGGGAAAATTAGTAAAAAAATGGATTGGAAAATGACCACCATGATTCATAGCTTACCAAAAATGCACACCCCATCCTGTAAGGATGTAGCTTGTTTACCTAGATATCTAACCATGGTCTCATTTTGTCTTAAGAGTGTTTGTGGAGAAAGTTATGGATCTTAAAAACAGGAATTGAAGAGGTGGTTTGGAAAAGCACGCCATAGGATGTGGTTGTGTAGATAATTTCATCCAAAGGTGTGGGTATGTTATATGGTAACTTATATATATATATATATATATATATATATATATATATATTTGTGGGTTCAATATCCATATAATTATCACATTTGTGAAATATAAATTTTCCAAATTGAAAAAAACTTTGCTTGAGAAGCCATTTTGAAATGCGCGCCAGAGGCTCTGTGTGTGCCAATCAATATATTAAAAAGTATGAGTCTCTTCTTTGATGATCTATCCATCTATCCATAGTATCAAATCCTAATCTAGTGAACACATGTGTGAGATATGGATTTTCCAATTTGGAGAAAAAAATGTTTTCCTGTTAAAATAAGTGAAATCTTCCTGTGTTAAAACTCGTTACAGAAGGCTAGTTTCAAATTCCCACCAACTGTTGTCCTTGAGCCAACAAATTAATCCAAAGGCATGGAGATGTTCTTTGGTGGTCTTGTTAGCCAGCCATGGTATCACATCTTTATTCCGGTGTTCACAAGTACAAAATATAGGGCTGCAAATTTAAATAAAAATAAAGTATGAGTATGTAAAAAATATGACTGAACAAACAATCAATCCAAGATTGACTAAGTGATGAAAAAATTCCCTAAAGAAGTTTCCTTATGAAAATGTCCGCCATGACCTGCCATGTCGTAGCTTGTGGAAGTGCCTATCTAACCATGGTTTCATTTCTCGTAAAAAGTGCTTGAAGAAAAATATATGGGTCTGCCAAAACAAGTCTTTTTGGGAAAATTAGTCAAATTGCCTTGGGAAAATGACCACCATAATTCATAGCTTAAGAAAAATGCACGCCACATCATGTAAGGTTGTAGCTTGTTTACCTGGATATATATCCATGGTCTCAGTTTGTCTTAAGATTCTTTGTGGAGAAAGTTATGGATGTGACAAAACATGGGTTGAGGTAGTTTTCTGCACCAAGTTCACTAAAATACACGCCTAGGTTAGAGGAGGAATATTTTGAAGGTGAAATGATTTGTGTTGTGCTTAGTGAGATATTCTACATCATCTGGTGACATTGGTTCAGGGTTTTGGTGAAATAAAAAATTCACCTTGAAAATGGCACAGTTGTCCAAGTGTTAAAACCAATAATAAAAGGTCATTTAGAAATTCCCACCACATGTTGTTCCTGTGCCCGAAAATTCATCAGATGACATGGGTTTGTTCCTTAGATATCTTTCTACCTATCCATGGTTTTATTTTTCTTTTTGGTGATCACATGTGCAAGGAATACATCTACCAAAATGAGAAAAATCATAATGGCCACCAAAGACGAACTATGAAAATGTGTCCAAGTGTTAAAAACAAGAATTGAATAGGTGGTTTGGAAATGCATTCCATAGGATGTGGTTGTGTATATAATTTCATCCAAAGGTTTGGGTCCGTTATCTGGTAATTTCTCTATCTATCCCTAGGTTCAGTATCTGTAATAAAGATCACATGTGAAATATAAATTTTCCAAATTGGAATTTTTTTTCTAAGAAGCCATTTTGAAATGCCCTTGAGAGGCTCTGTGTGTGCCAATAAATTTATTAAAAAGTATGAGTCTCTTATCTGATGATCTATCCATTGATCCATAGTATCAGATCCTAATATGGTGAACACATGTGTGAGATATGGATTTTCAAAGTTGGAGAAAAAATGTTCACCTCTTAAAAATAAATGAAATATTCTTGTGTTAAAACCAGTTAGAGAAGGCTATTTTCAAATTCCCACCAATTGTTGTCCTTGAGCCAAAAAATTAATCAAAAGGAATGGGGATGTTCTTTGGTGATTTGGCTATCCAGCCATGGCTTCACATATTTATTCTGGTGTTCACAAGTGCAAAAGACACGGCTGCAAATTTACAGAAAAATAAAGTATGACTGTGTAAAAAATATGATTGCACAGACAATCAATTCCAGGGAGGATAGGTAAATCCCATGCCCAACAAGAGACCATTGGGTAGTAGAGAATGGAAGGGGATACTGTGCATATTGCTGAAGACACCAGTTTGGTCTTTTGATATAGTATCCACATCCATATGTCAGAGGTTTCAAGTTCATTCTTCACTCTAATACTTGACAATTTTCATCATTAATTTTCTAAAAGTAAAAAAACCACAGTAAGCAAAAATAAAATGAGCTGCTTGTTTACCATACTGGAAAATAACATATATCAAGCTTACCTCACTAGCAAGGCTATATTTTGCACAGTCAATAGAATGACGCGATGCTCTTCCAATACTTTCCTCTGTTCTTGACAATGTCTCTAGCATTCCTTCAAAAGCATCCTTGGAAATTGCTTCTTTTGTATCCCCACTAAGTGTCCCTGGAAATTGCTACTTTTCTATCCCCACTAAGTGTCCCTCCACTCGATTTTCACTTTGAGATTATTTTCCCTTCTTCAATTGATTCCAGATCCATCGTATTTGGCAGACCCCATTGCTGCACATATAACTATGATCGACATTTGAAAGTCTGCAAAAATAATGGATTGCAAAAATAATCGAGAGGAGAACGAATTTAGTGCCTTTCCCAGGAATGAGAAGGTGCCTGCTAAAAAAGAGTATTCTGAGAAGATTACTGTCAAACAAAATCAAACAATTCAAAGTCTCACAATGCATCGAATTCAAGTAATCATTATGCTTTCTCTAAAGTTACTTAGGAACTTTTTGAAAACTATGTTGATGTTGACAACGAAGGGTGAAAATTAAAGTTGGCCATATCATATCTTAAACTATAAATAATATTAAGGGCATTGACCTTCAAATGTTATTTGAGGAATAAATTATTGTCAAAACATTTATTCAGTGGAAGGATCTACCCCCAAAAAAGCTTCATGGGATGGCCCAAGAATACTTCCACATCTTGTACTTTAGGGATAAAACTATTTATCAAGGGGGCTTTATCAACACTGTCAAAAGACAATGTATTCTCTCAAGCTAGGAGGAAATTCCCAACAATGATTAAAACAGAGTAGGTGAGACCAATGATTTATTAGAAGGGTTAGCACAAGTTTTTAGAGGCATTAGAGGTTGTATGTTACAGTTCAATAGATATTTAAAGGATGGAAATATATAAGAATTCATGTATAAATTCAATTATGTGGCTTAACTATCTCATATTTTACTTCATCTTCCCTTTTTCGAATATTTCTTTGTACTGGATGCTCATGTCAACTAGAAACACAACATTTAGATCTTCTAGGTGTAACTGGAAAACCATACATTTGGGATATTTATTTGTGGTCATTAGCAACAACTCGTCTTCTTGTTGATCCTCTCTATAGATTTAACCATGATATTATTATTTCTAAACTGACATGCATCCTCTAGATATTCCAACAACACAACCATCCCACTATAAATAACATTCCCATATTTGTATCCTCTATCATAAATATAAGGTTGATTTATATGTCTATAGGACCTCACAAATTAATTGAGTTGGATACAAATAAAATCTAGAAATAGGTCAAGGATTCCAAAGACATGGGACATGGAAAAGGAAAAGGGAGTCATGTCTCTTCCCTTCCTGTATTTTCTTTTTCTAAAATCCAACTAGATGAACTCTTTTATCCCACTCTCTGACTTTGTTGACATACATAAGGCCACTATCTAAAGGAATAGTAGCATAATTTGATCTTTTGATATGTTAAATTGTACGATTATTCCTCAAACAACTAAGATTTGATAAGGACACATTTAT
>LPNX010423436.1:386144-399441 GCA_001517045.1 Pseudotsuga menziesii
TCCAATGGGTGATGGAATGCTCTCGCATAATTGATTACTAGCTAGATTCACATCTTTTAATGTACCCATGTTCTAGAATAGATTATCTTTGTCCCCTATGATGGTGTCGTTGGATAGATAGAGAGATGTATAAATAGAAGGAGAAGTAGTGTCTTGGTCATTGAATATCATTGAAATACCACAACCAACCAACTGAAGATCCACTAAAAAACTGGAGCTCGTAATCCAGTCAAGGATGGCCTCAAAGCTTAGATTATTATGGGACAAATCAAGAGTTTCTAGACCAATGTTATTAAGCTCTGACAATAGTATGGATAAGCATAGGATATTACTGGATATAGTAAGAAAAATATAATATATATAGTTGGTGATTGAGGAAGGGTTTTTGTGAGATCGTTGTTTGATAGATCCAAGTATCCCAGATATTGGGCATTCGCAAATAATTGAAGCGACCAGAGGCCATAAAAGCTACCCAATCAGGTAGGGATGCCATTGCTTATATTGTTTTCGTATAGAATGAGGGTGTGAAGTTTATAGGATTTTTAAGAAACGAGGATGCTACCTATGAGCATGTTTTGGCATATACCCTAATAGTAAATGGATTCTAGATTGAGGAAGGAATTTGGGAAGGCTTCAAATACAATATGAGTAAGTACATTTGAATTGCCGAGAATAAAACTTAGTACATACATTAAAAGTACCGAGAAAAATATTTAAAGGATTTCTAAGCTTAAGATAGAGTGAGAAATCCATTTTACAAATAAACTTGAAAGAAAATTCAAGGATATTATAATCAAAATACCATCATCAGCAAGTGTTTCATATTCAACATCAAAAATAACAAACAAAGTATCAGATATCAATTGTAGCAATAGAGCATATTTTTAATGAAAATGATTATTTTAGTCATTAATTTCAAATAGTTGTTTCTACCAAATTAAGATGCATTTTCAGAAACTAAGAGAGTCTTTTCTTCAGCATGGGCTAATATTCAAAAACCTTTCTCAATTGTTACACAGGTATGATATTTTGGGATAATTTAAGTCATTGTCACAGGGAAATGTTCCATAATTTCAATTTATTATCGGAGTCATCAACTTCAAAATCTGATTCCAAGGATTTGGAGGCTCATCTGAGAAAATGAAGACATGAGTTTTATCAGGAATATGGTCTCTTACAAAACCCTTTCTCATATTTTACACATCTATCACCATTTGAGATATGCTAGTGGGGATTTGAAACCTATTTTTCAGCAGTCTAATTCCTAAAATGAAGTAAATCAGTTGTAACTGTTTCTATTTTTAGAGTTTAGTTAGATTTTGAATTCAAGACCAGGAAGAGGTTGTTTTAATATAAATTCATATGTATTTGATATACAATAGACAGGATTCAAGAGGATGTTTTATGTGGAAGGCTATGCAGTATAATAAAATAAATGCAACGAATGATTTTTAATGATTATCAAAACTAATGAAAACAACCATAAATGTGAAACCGAAACATAGTAAAACAATAGCAACCATATTGCATCAACAGGATGAGAACACAATTTCCGACAAACAAAGCACAGGGAAGCATGAAGAAACCACCAGCAAGAGAAATAAATCTCTAGACTGAGAATGTTAACAAGAGGTACACCCCTACCGACCCTCGTTGAACCAAGAATCTAGGACTATAGAGAGATGCGACAACACCCCATCCCTAATCACCAGAGAAGACATGGAACAATATTTTTGAACCAGGAAAATGTAGAGCAGCATGGAGAGTCGGCCCAAACTTAGTACTATACAATACTAATGGAACACATAGAGAACCATGAACCCAGGATTCAAATTTGAACATGCACTGTCAGTTATCCATTTTGTAGGTTTAGTTTCCAAAATATCATTTGCAGTACAAAAAAGTTGTATCTGAAAGGGTTTTCAACCATTTCTTTCCAATAATGCTCTAATGTACCTCTTTCCATAAGACGATTTGGACGCCTCCACAATAGAAGCTCCTGCATAGCCTATTCTTTCCTCTCTCAGAAGTATTCGCTCTCTATTCCACATGCAGTGGTTAGAAGGATGGATCAAAACCCCCATTCATGTGCCATAACTCATTTTCAAACTTTCTAAAAATTTGTGGCGCTAAAACGTTTTTTATTTTTATTTTGATGGTTTGTTTTGGAGCTAAAACCCTTATCTTAGAAAGTTATGGCCTCTCAAATGCATATTTTTGTTTTTTTCTTGATGGTTTCTATTATCTCTCTCTCTATATATATATGTGTGTGTGTCTTTTTGTTGGTTTAATTTATAAATATATAATATTAATACATATTTAAGGTACTATGGTCAAGTAAAGAAGCATGCGAATATAAGTGTAATTTCAAATTTAGTGGTGTGAATGGACAAACCTTTTGGTTTTTTTAGTGGTGTTATCTAATGTAATTTAGGTGTTAGTGATATAATCTAGGTGTTAGTGAGTAGACATAATTATACTTTTATTTAATTCATATAAATTATTTTTAATGTATTTTTGATGTTATTACATGAACAACATAGTAGATTTTAGTTTTGCAACGATCTTGATGTTTTTTGTATTGGAGCAATGTGTTAGATACCTTCAAATGTTTGGAAACTAAAACTAGGTTGTATTCAATCTAGAAAGATCTATCGCTTATTGAAATTAGAACCTCTTGGGGGGTATTTAGAGAATGATGGAGTCAAAATATGAATTACAATCTATCTATTTTTTTCATGTCAAGAGAGAACACAATCAAGAAGCAGACATATCATCCAAGACGGCATCAAACTAGCAGTCAACCTCCCTATTGGTTATTGGATATAGGGAATGTGAAGAACTATCTAAGGTTTCTTCTTTACAAGATGAACCCTCTCTCACTCTATTCCTTGATGGTGCCTGCAACTCTCCCATCATGTAATTTTAGCCTTGTTAGCTCCTAACATAGAGGGGTAATGCATTTGTGTTGTGCCATGTTTTACATCAAAGTCATCATCAACAATATTTTCATTTATGGCTTATGGGCTATATGTCAACTCCTAGGTCGTAACGCATTGTCTAAATAGGGAAATAAATATACAAGGAGAGTGGATATGGGATCTATGATCCAAAAATAGTGAGCATGTCATGGTACACACTGGAAGTGTCTCTCCTAATATCCAAATCCGAATGAGGAAAACTTGAAATAGAAATATGTCTGAAAGAACTATAAGAAACTATAGAGAAGGTGCCTGCTAAAAAAGAGTATTCTGAGAAGATTACTATCAAACAAAATCAAACAATTCAAAGTCTCACAATGCATCGAATTCAAGTAATCATTATGCTTTCTCTAAAGTTACTTAGGCACTTTTTGAAAACTATGTTGATGTTGACAACGAAGGGTGAAAATTAAAGTTGGCCATATCATATCTGGAACTATAAATAATATTAAGGGCATTGACCTTCAAATGTTATTTGAGGAATAAATTATTGTCAAAACATTTATTCAGTGGAAGGATCTACCCCCAAAAAAGCTTCATGGGATGGCCCAAGAATACTTCCACATCTTGTACTTTAGGGATAAAACTATTTATCAAGGGGGCTCTATCAACACTGTCAAAAGACAATGTATTCTCTCAAGCTAGGAGGAAATTCCCAACAATGATTAAAACAGAGTAGGTGAGACCAATGATTTATTAGAAGGGTTAGCACAAGTTTTTAGAGGCATTAGAGGTTGTATGTTACAGTTCAATAGATATTTAAAGGATGGAAATATATAATAATTCATGTATAAATTCAATTATGTGTCTTAACTATCTCATATTTTACTTCATCTTCCCTTTTTTGAATATTTCTTTGTACTGGATGCTCATGTCAACTAGAAACACAACATTTAGATCTTCTAGGTGTAACTGGAAAACCATACATTTGGGATATTTATTTGTGGTCATTAGCAACAACTCGTCTTCTTGTTGATCCTCTCTATAGATTTAACCATGATATTATTATTTCTAAACTGACATGCATCCTCTATATATTCCAACAACACAACCATCCCACTATAAATAACATTCCCATATTTGTATCCTCTATCATAAAGATAAGGTTGATTTATATGTCTATAGGACCTCACAAATTAATTGAGTTGGATACAAATAAAATCTAGAAATAGGTCAAGGATTCCAAAGACATGGGCCATGGAAAAGGAAAAGGGAGTCATGTCTCTTCCCTTCC
The DNA here is from genome assembly GCA_001517045.1 of Pseudotsuga menziesii. Taxonomy (NCBI): domain Eukaryota; kingdom Viridiplantae; phylum Streptophyta; class Pinopsida; order Pinales; family Pinaceae; genus Pseudotsuga; species Pseudotsuga menziesii. Next base: position 390,360 of record LPNX010423436.1, read on the forward strand.
TGTATTTTCTTTTTCTAAAATCCAACTAGATGAACTCTTTTATCCAACTCTCTGACTTTGTTGACATACTTAAGGCCACTATCTAAAGGAATAGTAGCATAATTTGATCTTTTGATATGTTAAATTGTACGATTATTCCTCAAACAACTAAGATTTGATAAGGACACATTTATGTGAGCAAGTGATATTCCATTTGGTGGAAACAAATTAAATATACTTCATTTACTATTGGAATGACAACTTGATCATATAGATTCTTCTATTGTACACATGGACAGACGACCTACATTTTATGAAATTTTTTATAGTTAGATTTGCAAAGAAAGATACAATAACATTTACATTTATTGATGCCATGATTTATAGTGCATCAAAAAATTTAAACAAAAATTTAGAAGAATATGCTACAAGATAAAATTCCAATGGATGATGGAATGCTCTCGCATAATTGATTACTAGCTAGATTCACATCTTTTAATGTACCCATGTTCTAGAATAGATTATCTTTGTCCCCTATGATGGTGTCGTTGGATAGATAGAGAGATGTATAAATAGAAGGAGAAGTAGTGTCTTGGTCATTGAATATCATTGAAATACCACAACCAACCAACTGAAGATCCACTAAAAAACCGGAGCTTGTAATCCAGTCAAGGATGGCCTCAAAGCTTAGATTATTATGGGACAAATCAAGAGTTTCTAGACCAATTTTATTAAGCTCTGACAATAGTATGGATAAGCATAGGATATTACTGGATATAGTAAGAAAAATATAATATATATAGTCGGTGATTGAGGAAGGGTTTTTGTGAGATTGTTGTTTGATAGATCCAAGTATCCCAGATATTGGGCATTCGCAAATAATTGAAGCGACCAGAGGCCATAAAAGCTACCCAATCAGGTAGGGATGCCATTGCTTATATTGTTTTCGTATAGAATGAGGGTGTGAAGTTTATAGGATTTTTAAGAAACGAGGATGCTACCTATGAGCATGTTTTGGCATATACCCTAATAGTAAATCGATTCTAGATTGAGGAAGGAATTTGGGAAGGCTTCAAATACAATATGAGTAAGTACATTTGAATTGCTGAGAATAAAACTTAGTACATACATTAAAAGTATCGAGAAAAATATTTAAAGGATTTCTAAGCTTAAGATAGAGTGAGAAAGCCATTTTACAAATAAACTTGAAAGAAAATTCAAGGATATTATAATCAAAATACCATCATCATCAAGTGTTTCATATTCAACATCAAAAATAACAAACAAAGTATCAGATATCAATTGTAGCAACAGAGCATATTTTTAATGAAAATGATTATTTTAGTCATTAATTTCAAATAGTTGTTTCTACCAAATTAAGATGCATTTTCAGAAACTAAGAGAGTCTTTTCTTCAGCATGGGCTAATATTCAAAAACATCTCTCAATTGTTACACAGGTATGATATTTTGGGATAGTTTAAGTCATTGTCACAGGGAAATGTTCCATAATTTCAATTTATTGTCGGAGTCATCAACTTCAAAATCTGATTCCAAGGATTTGGAGGCTCATCTGAGAAAATGAAGACATGAGTTTTATCGGGAATATGGTCTCTTACAAAACCCTTTCTGATATTTTACACATCTATCACCATTTGAGATATGCTGGTGGGGATCTGAAACCTATTTTTCAGCAGTCCGCTTCCTAAAATGAAGTAAATCAATTGTAACTGTTTCTATTTTTAGAGTTTAGTTAGATTTTGAATTCAAGACCAGGAAGAGGTTGTTTTAATATAAATTCATATGTATTTGATATACAATAGATAGGCTTCAAGAGGATGTTTTCTTTGGAAGGCTATGCAGTATAATAAAACAAATGCAACGGATGATTTTTAATGATTATCAAAACTAATGAAAACAAGCATAAATGTGAAACCAAAACATAGTGAAAACAATAGCAACCATATTGCATCAACAGGATGAGAACACCATTTCCGACAAACAAAGCACAGGGAAGCATGAAGAAACCACCAGCAAGAGAAATAAATCTCTAGACTGAAAATGTTAACAAGAGGTACACCCCTACCGACCCTCGTTGAACCAAGAATCTAGGACTATAGAGAGATGCCACAACACCCCATCCCTAATCACCAGAGAAGACATGGAACAATATTTTTGAACCAGGAAAACGTAGAGCAGCATGGAGAGTCGGCCCAAACTTAGTACTATACAATACTAATGGAACACGTAGAGAACCATGAACCCAGGATTCAAATTTGAACATGCACTGTCAGTTATCCATTTTGTAGGTTTAGCTTCCAAAATATCATTTGTAGTAAAAAAAAGTTGTATCTGAAAGGGTTTTCAACCATTTCTTTCCAATAATGCTCTAATGTACCTCTTTCCATAAGACGATTTGGATGCCTCCACAATAGAAGCTCCTACATAACCTGTTCTCTCCTCTCTCAGACCTATTCGCTCTCTATTCCACATGCAGTGGTTAGAAGGATGGATCAAAACCCCCATTCATGTGCCATAACTCGTTTTCAAAATTTCTAAAAATTTGTGGCACTAAAACGTTTTTTATTTTTATTTTGATGGTTTGTTGTGGAGCTAAAACCCTTATCTTAGAAAGTTATGGCCTCTGTTATACACCAGAATGGCACCTCTCCGTCCGAGTGCCAACTTTCCTTATGTCGGCGTGCAAAAGGACACTTATGGATTGAGTTTTTCCTAGAATACTATAGCTTGGCTTATTATGGAATACATCTCTGCCTTCATCTCTGCCTGTGACCACTTTCCCATGATTTCGTCGCATGTCGGCACTTCATGAAAGTCACTGAAAAAAGACCTATCTTGGAGGACCCATATCTTGAGTTTTGTAACTCCTTTTGACCTCATTTCTATTCCGTTGGAAAGGTATTTCAGTTAGCTAAAACTTTCCGGAAGACACCAAAGTCTGAAAATGCCCAGAAATACCCTAAAAATGCGTTTTTTGTACATTCACGATTTTCCTTAAGAAAAACCCACGAATGTGCCTCTTAGCATTTAAAACATTAAAACATGAGTTAATTGGAGATTAGTTGATTCATTTAACTTAATTTCCTTAACTGATGTAACTTATCCAACCTTCAAAACTACCTTATTTCCCCCATATAAATAGAGGTAGGGAGGTCCATGAGAGGGGACTTGGAATTTCTGCATTGTTATGCTGGAGGAATCGGGACTCTCTTTGCCCACACCTTTGCCCTGGAGGTCTTCCCCTTGTGTTGTAGAGCTTGGAGGCTGAGTTATTTGGAGAAGAGAAGCAGCAGAATCAGATCAAGGTTTCGTGAGGTGCCAACTTGAAGAGAAGGTATACTTGTACTTGTTTTCAAGATTAATAAAGATGTGATGTCGTTCTTCTTCCCAAATCATTGTTCAATGTGTGATTGAATCTCTGTTTCTGATCATATGATGATGTTATTCAGATCATTTGTTTATTTTTATTTGATTATCATTGTCTTATATGTGGTCATAATGGTTTGAGGAAGGTATAACTTGTTTTGCAGGTCTCTTGGAGCGAGAAGAGCAAGAAGATGATTGAAGAGAAAGCTTGGACCAGCCTTCAGTTAATCAGGTGTGGATATTTCTCATCTCTGAAACTTGCTGTTATATGCTTGCTGAACATTGTGCATCTCTCTTTCAACCCCAGTACATTTATGGCCTCTTAAACCCTAGCCATAGGATACTTTCCTTTACAACAGAACTGGCGACTCCGCTGGGGATAGCCTTGTCTGTTTGGGGTTTTTCTCTTGGTTTCTTTCATCTTTTGCATTGTTTCAGGTCCCTCTTGCCACTTAGGAACACCTTTCCAGTTTGATTACACACTTCCCCTGCCTTGTTTGGGTGGTTTCTGACCTCTTTTTGGGATTTTGATACCTATGCACGGGTTGTTGTTCTAAACAGTCGCGCATACAGTCTTATATGCGCGGGTTGCTGCACTAGACAGTCGCGCATGATTCGCTGGTTGCCCTTATAGATAGTCGCGAATGCTCCTGTAAACAGTGTTTTTCCTCTTTTTGGGATTTTTCTTTTGTTTCTAGGATGTTGGGTAGGTCTTTTAGGGTCCTCTACAGGTGCATGACTCTAGGGAGTTAGTGTCATCCTTTTGGTTGTTTTCTATCTATGTGGTAAGCCTTTTATAGCTTTAGGTTTTGTTCTTTGCTCTTTCTCCCATCTCCTTTTCTTGGTTTGGTCTTTTTGGCTTATGTTTCTGATCAGCCTCTGTTAGTGGCCTTTGTTTGATTTCAGAAGTCTGTTGGTGTTGGTTCCTTCTCCTTTTGTTGGTCAACTTCACCTTGCCAAACTTGCCTCTTATGCAAGCCTTCCTTCCAAGTAGAGTTTATGCTGACTTTAGTTCGGTCTAAAGTTTGTTGGATGGTTGTGTAGCAGAGATCCTTTTGCTTTGTTCTTATTATCTGCATGCTTTTGCTTTGTAGGTAGTTTTTCTTTTTCCCTTATAAAAGAAAATTAAAAAAGAACGTTTACTTGTTTGTGCTGCTTGCCCCCCCCACCTCTTTCTTTGGCTTGACCTTGTTGTACAAGGTACTGAGCAGCCTTTGTTTGTAGGTTTAGATTGATGCTTAGGACTTGTTGACCTTTGTTTATGTCAGTCTTTGTGCTCATTCTTTTCATTCCAGAGTTGTCGGCTTGTTTGTCTTTGTGAGCCTTCCTTGGAAAAGAGGTTTATATTCAACTTTAGGGAAACCTAGGGTTTGTTTCGGGGTGCAAAGTACTTGTTTATCTCCTTTGCTTTCTGTATTTGCTTGCTTTAGTTGATAGGCTGTTTTTTCTTTTGCTTTTATAAAAGAAAAATACAAAAACATCTTTACTTTATATGCATGTAGATTAGGCTATTAGTCTAGATTGCACAGCATAGCATTGTTTTTGGAAAAAATTTAAAAATATAAAAAGATTTGATCTTTTTTGGCTTTCAAGTTTCCATTGGAAAATATAAAGAGAATAGATATTTTCTTTTTTGCATTTCATTTCTCTTTGTTTAGTCATTTTGTTTCAATTTTTGAGTCAAAACATCGCATGAGTTTCATGCCATTTACCCTCTGAGTAAGTAACAGCCCATAAAATAAACGATATAAATTTTAAAATTTATCTAGTAAGTTTTATTTTATAGGGTCATACACCAACTAGCTTAGGCTAGACTTGTGGGTTAGGGTGTTTCAACTCCCCACAAGTGTTAAATTTCAGACGTAGAGTGGCCTATCACTAGGTAAATCCTTGGTTCTACCGCTGTATCTGGGAAGCTCCTCTCAAACGGGAGTTAAGCACGAGGCCGCGTGGAGGCTTGGACAGAGGAGATAACCCTCCGAATCCTTGTCAAAGCGTAACTCAGAACTTTTGCGCATCTGGGGATTCTGTCTAGGTAGAATTTCGGGCTCAGCTACCCTACCCATGCGTACGAGTTCGGCTTGCGACTGTCCCCCCAGACAGTAGGTATTATCAAGGTAGCCTTTAGTCTCTTGTCTTTTAGGGCTCATACACAGGTAAACCAGAAGGTTATTTCTGGTTCACCTCGGACAGACTTGGAAGGTAACCCTTGTGGAAAGTGCAGGAGGGTGGTGGGTGATTCCTCTGCTTGTGCCTGAGAACCCCTCAAGGACGCCAAGTAACTGTTCATCAGCCTTCTTCTGGAAGGTATATCTTTATAGCCTGTTTATATTGCTTGAGACTCTAGGATCTTTTAGTGAGTGCTGTGTAATTTGTCTGTACTTAGTGGGCCTTTAGGTGTCTGCTTTGTAATTTTGGTTGATTATCAACCTCAGAATTTGTCTCTTGTTTTGAAACTATGGCTAACACCCCTTTGAACACCAACCAAGAGATCCCCAGGATGGGAGCTCCTTGTCCTATTCCTCTCACAGGGAATGTTAGTGTTCCCTTGATGGCCACTTTGAATCTTCCGGGATTCACCATAGGGCTACCGGTGTGGTTGTTTTCCACTCCAACTGTCCTGAATGCCCTTGATGCTTCCCAAGTAAGCTCCTTATATCAGGGGCATCAAAACATTGTCTCCCCTTCACCTGTAGTTAGTTATCCTCCTCCTTCTACCTCATGCGGTGAAAGTACTGATACTAGTAACCGGCAGTCTAAAAGGAGTAAAAGAAGGAGGAATAGGAAGAAAGCGCATAAGCAAGGGGGCACTCGTTCAACCTCTTCAAGTAAAGTTGAACCTCACCACCCAGCCTCGTTTGTTCAGGCTGGGGGCACCCATCCAACCTCTATAGGTCATGTTGGATCTAGTCACTCAACCTCTGGTGTTCACGTTGAGTGCACCCATTCAACCTCTGGTTTTCAAGTTGAACCCTCCCATCCAACCTCTGTTGTTCAAGTTGGATCCAGTCACTTAGCCTCTGGTGTTCAAGCTGAGTGCATCCGTTCAACCTCTGGATTTCAAGTTGAACCCTCCCATCCAACCTCTGGTGTTCACGTTGAGTGCACCCATTCAACCTCTGGTTTTCAAGTTGAGCCCTCCCATCCAACCTCTGGTGTTCACGTTGAGTGCACCCATTCAACCTCTGGTTTTCAAGTTGAGCCCTCCCATCCAACCTCTGGTGTTCAAGTTGAACCTCCCCATCCAACCTCTGTTGTTCAAGTTGGATCCGTTCACCCAGCCTCTGGTGTTCACGCTGGGGGCACACACTCAACTGTTGCAAAGCATGTTGATCCTCACCATTCAACCTCTGTTGTTCACGTTGATGGTGCCCGTCCTACCTCTGCTAGTCATGTTGGACCTAGTCTCTTGGCCTCTGCAAGTCACGCTGGGGGTAGTCTTTCAGCCTCTGTGGTTCAAGCTGAAGACAACCCGTCAACCACTGCGAGTCATGTTGACACTGTTGACAAGTCTACCCATTCAAAACACAAGCTCAAGTTTCCTTGTAAGCTTTGTGAGGAAGACCACCTTACTTATAAATGCCCTTCTATTGAGGAGGTGCGAAAAGTTTGGATTCATGGTCATCCCATTTTTGAACATTCAGGAGTCTCTCAATAGCCAGCCTCTCTGAATGAGGTTGGACCCAGTCACCCAGCCTCTGTTGTTCACGCTGGGGGAAAACTCTTAGCCTCTGCAGGCCATGCTAAGAGCAAACCATTAGCCACTGCTAGTCATGCTGATTCCATTGAGAAAACTGGTCGTTTGAAGCATCATCTTAAGTTCCCTTGTGTGCTATGCAAGGGAGATCATCTTACTCATGGATTTTCTTCTGAACAGTGTGGTCCAAGACTCATGGATTTTCTTCTGAACACCCTATAGTTTCTCAACAGCCTATTCAACCTTCGGTTAATCAAGTGGTCGAACAAATCTCAGATTTGGTCGATCCCACTCTTCTTTCGGAGAGTGTTCCTCATGTGATTGAACCAATGTCATCTTTGGTCAATCCCACTCTCCCTTCGGAGAGTGACTTTCATGAAGCGGTTGAATCGATTCCAGTATCGATCAATCCCACTCTTCCTCTGGAGAGTGAAGTGTCTACCAGTCACATTCTCTTTACTGCCAGTTCAGATCTTACTGAACAGGGGGGCACTGAACTTGTTTCGGATCAACCCCCACCAAGCTCTCGGATTGCTTCCTTTCATTGGGATAGCCTAGTTGAGCCACGCCTTCCTTCCCATGCACCTTTCCAGATAAAGGTCAAAGTTGAACCCTATACAATTGCTCGTTGCATTGTTGATGAAGGAGCCTCAGTTAGTATTTTGTCTGCTCATGCTTGGCGAGGTATGGGATCTCCCAGCCTTGTGTCGACTGCTAGTCAGTTACTGGCTTTTGATAGAAGAACTTGTGTTGCCTTGGGAATTCTCACTCAGACTCCTGTTACTTTGGGTGGGAAGACTGTCTTAGTTGACTTCATGGTAATAGAAGAACCCTTGGACTTTAATATGCTCCTTGGACGTGTTTATGTCTATGCCATGCAAGCTGTGGTGACAACATTCTTTCATCTGATGTACTTTAATCATGGTGAAGAAATTGTCACTATCGATCAGTTGGATTTTCTTGATCCTTCTCTTGACCTGACTAGAGACCAAGTCTTTCCTTTGTTGATTCCCAGTGTTTCTGTAGACACCACCCCACCACAGGTGAACTATGTGGCTTCTTGTCATTTATGTTCAATTGCTACTGAGAGGCAGCCTCTACTTTCATGCTTACCTTCTCGGGACTTGGTCCCAGCAGTTGAACTGGTGAGTCATCCTATACAGACTGTAGAGTCTTCTCTGTACTCTGTTGACCCTTTTGAAAGTCCAGATATGTATCCTATCTCAGATGATTTCCTCTCTTTGGATGAAGTCTTCCTGGAGTCTTTGATACAGTCTGACCTTCTTTTGCAGTTATGACTCTCCCATAGAGCATTCTTTCTGCTCTCCTTCGAGCTCGTTAAAAACAGTAAGGAGGCCACGAGTTGACTTTTCTGGACTCGTTAAAACTTCACGGGAAAGATTATGAGTTTCTTTAGGCCCAAGTCTGACTCCTCAAAATAGACTTGACTTCCGAGTAAACTTTTCCATTCAGGCTCATTAAGAATATGTGAATGGGCATCCACATTGGTGGTAGGTTATCTCTTTCTCGGACCATGTAGAATAATACGAGAAAGGATCCCTCTCTTTTCTATTGAATTGAGAAGAGTATTCTCAGGCATAGGTTTATCTCTTTTCTGGGCCTGAGGGACTAAACTTATGGAAAAGGAACCCCCGGTATGAGCTTAGTTTTCTCTTTTTCATGCTTTGGACCAAAACATGAAAAAGATTCCGAGTGTACTTTATGTCTTTGTCATGCTCGTTAAACTCTAAAGAACAAAACATCGAGTTTGTTGTTGTAAGCTCCGCTTCTCGTAACCAAATGGATATTTTCGAGTGATCTTGCCTTCCTTCACACTCGTAAAACTCAGGCTGTTTATGCTGCTTTTGAAGGAGCGTCGGGTAGGTGGTAATTTAACCTTTTTCGGACCTTCTTGACTAAGTACGAAAAAGGTGCGCCTTTTCTTCTTCGGAAGTTAAGAGAGTTCTTCTCTGGTTTGTTTTATACTTTTTCGGCCTTAGGAGACTAAATTGTATGAAAAA
>LPNX010423444.1:0-58935 GCA_001517045.1 Pseudotsuga menziesii
ACTTCAACCGTCCGGAATAAGGTACGAGGTTCGATCCTTTAGTGTTAGATGCTTTTATTTCTATTGCATATTGGGAAAGATTGATTTCTGGAGTCTAGCTATCTATTGTGGTACCCCAAGCCATAGGAATTTCTCTCCGTAACACAAAGGTTCCCCAACAACAATTGAAGGTCATTTTATGTTGGTCTTCTAGTTTTATTTGAATTTTATTATATCCATAAAAAATTTCCATGAACGAGAAAACCTCACTAACTGCATAAGCATCACATTAGAGGAATTTTGGGGTCTAAAATGGGCCTCCTAAGGAAAATAATAAAATAATAGTTAAAATAATAAAATAATAGTTAAAATAATATAATAATATTAATTAATTTTGGAGGAAGAAAGAAAAAAAACTACTTTTTGTGTTCGTATTTTCGACATATCTCCCTGTTTTTTTACTCAAATTTTGATCGAGAGAGCTCGTTGGATGCGGAATTTGATTCCGCATCCAACGAGTTCCCACACTGCATACTTTTGACGGACCCTACTACCCTAAAAACAAGAAATACCTGAAAAAACATGATGATGATGTCATCATCACATTTTTTCAAGTATTTCTTGTACCATCAACCCCTCATACTTCAACCCCTCTCACTATTGAAAAATGTGTTGAACCAATGCCTAATATATCGAAAGGTGTCTTTAAGAAAACATTTCACAAACCTAATGCTAGGGATGCTTCCAACTATTCCATAGTTGAAGAACTAGATCAAACTCCTTGTGCGATGTCGCCATTGTCTGGACACCGGAGTTGATTCAGACCGTGCAGAACCTCGACAATCCGATTACAAGAGCAGTGGACTTCTGGCTGACAAGCGTGCTAGAAGGCTTTGTTACAGAATTTGCAGTTGACCAAAGAAAGGGCTTCAGCGCAGCTGAATGATACTTCTTCAGAGGATATCGTGGTAAGTACCTAAGATCTCTAAACTTGTCCCTTAAGATGCTGCTCTATGAAAAAGGAACAATGGATCTAGTCTCAGATGAATAAGTAAAGATAGTAATGTCACAAGAGTTTGAAAGTGATTTTGATGACATTGGACGAACACGTAGTGGAAAGAAGTATAAAGTAGATTTTAGTTCTCCTATATTTGAAGACAGTTCAGACAGTATTAGACAACAGAGCCCTAGCACCATAGAAGAACCAGAGGGGGGTATCCCTTACCACCCCTATACTCCACAGAAACAGATAGGGACTCAGAATAACCCCGTAGGTAACCCATCTAGTAGCTCACATCCAGTACCTACTTTCGCTACAGCACCTTCACCTACACCGTTGAGTGGTAGTACCCCAGTCAGTCAGAACCCACCACAGAGAAATAGAATGGGAGACGACATGAAGCTACCTATTTTTAAAGGTACAGGAGCAGAAGACCCGGAACAGCATTGGTTCCTATGCGAAGCTATGTGGACCATTAAAACAATCAATGACGATAACCTTAAACTTGTACAGTTGGTCACCACACTCAGAGACAGAGCCTTGAGTGGTTGATGGTACCATCAAGCCTTGTCTGCAAACAATGTGACCCAACAAGATACCAAATGGTGCACAGAATATACATTTCTTCAAGTTCAAAGAAATTTGGTACTGCCTACATTTCTCTAACATCAGTCTTAGATCGCCTATGTGCTTATCGATTAACCGAAATACAGTCCAATCATCAAAATATACTTCCAAGAATTTATGAATGTATTCTTTAAAGACAGCAACTACTACTCTAGAAAATATAGCTGGTGCATTCTTAAGACCAAAGGGCATTACTGTATACTGGAACGAGCCCCATTCTGTTGCAAAGGTGGTCTTGGATCGATCTTCTGGATGTATTCTGATCTGGTGGTAACCTGAAAACCCATCGGTGAAGGAGTAAACCTCCTGTCCTCCCACGTTGTCTAATACTTCATCAATGAACGGTGTTGGAAATGGATCATGAAGTGATGCATCATTGAGTTTTCGCAGATCAACACAGTTCTTGATGTCCCCTTTTGTTTTCTTCTCTTGCACTACCATAGGGCTAACCCATTTGCTTTCCTCTACTGGCTCAATGATGCCTATTGCTAGCATTTTATCAATTTCATCCTTTACTTTTTCTTTGTAGCGCGGATTCAATCTATATGGGCGCTGCTTAACTGGTCTAGCATCCTCCTTTAATGGTATCCTCATGACTCCCAGGTCTCCAACTATTCCCTTCATCTCTGTGAACTTGGTGGGAAATAGGTCCTGATAGTCATGTAGCAGATCTGCAATTTGTCCAACTGTTTCATCATTCCAGTAGTCTCCAATAGAGGCAAACTTAGGTTCTGCGTCTATGCCAATATTGATCTTTTTAATCTTGATGGGCTCGGTGATCGCTGGAATCTCTAACTGTGGTCCCTCCACATTGCGAGTGCCTTCTGATTCTGGAATGTTGGTGTTGCAAGGATCCTCATCCACCTCCTCTGATTCTGATGCAAAATTATAGCATTCCAACGCCTCTTCTAGCTGGATAGTCCACTCAGGTTGGACTGGTACTGAGATGGTGCGCTCCTCAAAAATCTTTGTCTTGATTATGTCTAGGGCCTGAGCAACACTTGGATGTTCTAACTCAAACGCAAAGGTGAGTAGGAAGTTGTCCGTCATAAGTGACCATGTGGTTGTTCCCTTGCACAGCTCGGTCTCTGTATACCAATTCCTTGGAATTGTGTCCAATGTGTGAATGAATCCGTGAACCCATTCATCCTCTAGAATGTCCGACCAGTTCTGTTCACATGTCTGAATGTGTACCCTGGGGTCAGTTTCTCCTGTGTACTTGTGCTGAACATACCCTCTGTCGTCAGAAAATCTGATTGCCATCAGTATTTTTATATTATCCCATGATGCAATATTCTCTTTGTGCACATACCACCATCTTGCAGGTGTGGCTCGAACTGCAAGGTCCATAGCTGCGATCCTCTGCTCATGAGGAATTTGTTGCTCAAACTGTTCAAAAAAATCCTGGATATCCGTCAGACCATGATATGATGGAGTCTCAGCGATCTCGGCGCCAATCCATCACAGTGACTTACTTATAAACGCACATCTGCGCGCTGAGACTTCGTAAAGTCTGTTCTACCAGTTTTCTAGACCAACATCCGAATCCGATGCGCATGAGCTGTCGCATCGCCAACTAATATGCCCTTCTGCGGTTGGATTTATATAGTCGTTCTGGTTTGCAGTCATCTGGTAGAGACTATCGATGTTATGTGCTTCTTCCTCTGCTCGGATAGGTTCAATATATCTAGGTCCTTGGTAAGGATCCAGCGGTGCGATGACCCGGATCTGTGCATCCTCAAAGGTCATTTGTCTTTTATTTAAGTCAATGACAGCTTTGCTACCAATCACCCAATCAATACTTAATAGTGCTGGATATGGTCGACTGTCGCCAATGATTTCTATAACCTCTAAGTCCACAAAAGTACGAACTCCGTCAATATCAACTGGCACCTGCGGTAGTCGACCCAATGGTGATACTCGCTGCTGATTAGCTAATCTCAGGTGGATAGGCGATAGGGCTAACTGAGGACTACCCATCTGTTCCCATGTTTCCTTAGTTAGAACATTGACCTCTGATCCTAGGTCTAAGACAACCTCATCCATTTCAAACTCACCAATCTGTGCTGTGAATTTCATCTCTCTTCCTGTCCTTGTATGTCTCGTAATATTATGGACAGCGCGGTGTGCACTGCCCGAGAGAGAGGGTTGATGACACTGATCTATCATGCGCTGTAGCTCACCGACAGCTTTGTCATTTCTCAAGAGTTTCATGCAGCTGTGTAGGAAGGATTGTACACTTCCTGTCGATTCATCCTTGTCGCATCTCCCTGATGTGGTAGCCTGCTGTGCCTGCTCAGGGCTATCACTACAAGGTACTTGCTGCGGTATGCTCCTAGATGGCGGTACCTGCAGTCCTGATGGTGTAAGTTCATCAAAGGAATCCTTGGCTTCATGAAAGGTCTCTTTATTCTACTGTAGGTCGAGTGCTGTTTTTTTACTAGGAGCTCTGCACACCCACCCCTGACTTGTGTTCTTTTCGGTCTCCTGCGATGTGCCACTAGTGGAAGCACCGCTCCGAGTCACAATGTTAACTGTTGGTTCTGGTTCCTTAGGTTCAATAGCAATAAGCTGGATGTTCTGGTGTGCTGCAGGCTTAGGGTCTCTGATCTTAGCTATCAAGATAGGACACTCTTCTATGGTATGATCATAAGATTTGCAGTAGTTACAAGTAGTAGTGGCGTTTTGACAGTCCCTAGCATAGTGTCCTGTGATTCCACAATTATAACAAGTGACTGGTCTGCGACCTTGGCCAAAACCTCCTCCTCGGCCAAATCCTTCTCCTCGTGCGAAGCCTCCTCCACGGCCTCGTCCTCTGAATCCTCCTCCACGGCCTCCATAAGCCTGATCCGGCTGTGGTCCTGTTGCTGGACCCTGTGTGTCTACTTGGACTCTGTACACATCGTGTGTTCTTTCTGACATGAGATCATAAGCTCGGCAGTCTTGTTGATCATGCCCGACGGATTTACAGAAGATATAATATAGGTTTTTAGGTGTCTGTACATACTTCTGAAGCAAAGGGCATTGCTGAGGTGGATGTCCTTGTGTTTTACATATTTCACGCCATGGCCCTTGTGTTCGTGGTAAGGGGTTAGGAGCCCTTGACGCTAAATATTCTGCAAATACTGGACAGTTGTCTTTACTATGGCCCTGCGCTCTACACTTTATGCACCATATTTCCTGCATAACCTCTTTCCCTTTTTTAAGTTCGTGTATCTGTAACGTGAGGTTGGCCAACTGGGTCTGTAGAGTTGTCATGCCTGTACTGGTTTCTGCTAGAGGTGAAGCCTCTAGTTTCATTGCCATCTCCAGTGCTTCATCTTGAGTAGTGAGTTTCTGCTGCATTAGTGGTATTCTGATATGAGGGAGTAGCGCTACAATAAACCATTCCTTGTGCTACTCCGGCGCAAACTCGAAATTTACTTGGTCTATAAGAGCTTTGAATTTCTGGTCAAAGTCCCATACTGACTCTGATGGTAGCTGCTTAATATCCTTAAGCTCTGTAATGCACTGAGACTCAGACTTAGGTTTCTTAAACTCTTTAATCATGGCGTTCTTGACCTGGGCGAGCGTCTTGGGTAATGTAGTATACTTTATGTACCATGTCAAGGCTCTGTCTCTGAGTGTGGTGACCAACTGTACAAGTTTAAGGTTATCATCATTGATTGTTTTAATGGTCCACATAGCTTCGCATAGGAACCAATGTTGTTCCGGGTCTTCTGCTCCTGTACCTTTAAAAATAGGTAGCTTCATGTCGTCTCCCATTCTATTTCTCTGTGGTGGGTTCTGACTGACTGGGGTACTACCACTCAACGGTGTAGGTGAAGGTGCTGTAGCGGAAGTAGGTACTGGCTGTGAGCTACTAGATGGGGTACCTACGGGGTTATTCTGAGTCCCTGTCTGTTTCTGTGGAGTATAGGGGTGGTAAGGGATACCCCCCTCTGGTTCTTCTGTGGTGCTAGGGCTCTGTTGTCTAATACTGTCTGAACTGTCTTCAAATACAGGAGAACTAAAATCTACTTTATACTTCTTTCCACTACGTGTTCGTCCAATGTCATCAAAATCACTTTCAAACTCTTGTGACATTACTATCTTTACTTATTCATCTGAGACTAGATCCATTGTTCCTTTTTCATAGAGCAGCATCTTAAGGGACAAGTTTAGAGATCTTAGGTACTTACCACGATATCCTCTGAAGAAGTATCGTTCAGCTGCGCTGAAGCTCTTTCTTTGGTCAACTGCAAATTCTATAACAAAGCCTTCTAGCACGCTTGTCAGCCAGAAGTCCACTGCTCTCGTAATCGGATTGTCGAGGTTCTGCATGGTCTGAATCAGCTTCGGTGTCCAGACAATGTTTCTTTTCTTCTTGAATGTATTCTCATCTGTCAACTTAGATAACCAGTCGAAAATCTCGTTTCCGTAGGTTGCAAAAAATATAGCGTGTATGTCTGAAGCGATATGTTTTTCTAACTAGGCCTCTGTGCTTAGTCTCGGACTTCGATTCTCTTTCTTGGTGAACTCCCTTAAGTTTGAATCCAACCACTGGTGAAACTCTTCTCTGGTAGGATTCCAACAGAACATTGACTCCCAGTCGTTTAAACCGGCAACGGAACCATTTGTTGATTGCATGGGCAGTCCCGGGTTTACTATAATCAATCAACAACACCCCTAACTCACTGGCCCTTTCGGCGACAGACCGTGAAGCGATCTGAAGTCTCACCCGAAGTGAATCTAATGGGTTGGCCAAGACTCAAGTGTCTTGGACTAGGTTCTACGCATCCTACTTCTCTTCTTTTACTCCTGTGAGTCACAAGGTCAGCTATATCTGCGCATCGCACATCCCCTTCTACTCGCAGCACTTTAGCCGTGCGATTCTTATCCACGCGCAAGTCGCACAGTTTCTTCCCGTGTTGCACAACTTCCACTTACTCACAATATCTCCAACCTTATCGCATCTCTGCGCACCACAGGACACCCAACCTCTCCTCAACGCTAAGCCCTCAGCTCGCAGTATCGCGCACCGCAGCTCCTCTGCCGGTGCGATATCGCCTCTCTGCGATATCCTACCACTACGACTTTGCACTCTTAGCGTTGACCGTGTCAATGTGCAAAAATCTACTTCCCAGAAGTTATATTGTGATTAAATGGTCATTAGAAACAGACGTAAAGGAGTCTTTAAGCAGCTTACTAAAATACTTCAACTTATCTCTATCTTCTTGCATTACCATGAGCTGAACAATACATACATTCACTTACTGCAACTAACATCATATGCATAATAACCAGTAACAATAAGCAAGTACAATCACATTCATGCAACACATAACACGTAGATTTAACGTGGTTCACCCCCAGGATGGGAGCTACGTCCACCAAACTGTGCTTCTATTATATATCTTGAGGGAAGTTAGCACAGTCTGTTGCACCGCATATGCAGCGCGAGATCTCTTCTAGATCTCTGGCCTATTTCTATCTCTATATTGTCTTTCTTTCAATATATCCTTCCCTCTCTGTCCTCTCTGTGGATGGTTACATACAGACTCAAATGACTCGCAGACAAGCTAGGTGTCTGGATCGTTACAACACAGTCTGTCTAACTGACTCCTGAGTCTACTTCAAAAATAATCTACTGACCAACTAACGACTCATCCTACGAATCAACCAACTGGATAACTGACTGATTAGCTAACCCTTTACAATACAAAATACAAGCTTTTATAGGCGGCCCGAAGGTCTCACCATTACAACACTGTGGGCCTGTCCCAACAGTAACCCAAACCCTAATTAGTGACAGTCGGTCCTCTCTGTCCTTGAGGTAGCCGCTTCCCGTCACACCACAGCTCTCTGCAGTCTTCCATGCTTCCCAGCACTGACCATGGGTACTATGCACCGCTTCTCTATGTTTTCTGTCCTTCGCCTTCAATGCTTGAGCCTCGTTGCTCCTTCTTCTTTATGAGGGTCGCTGAGCCCTCCTGTCTTCCGCCGCTTCCTTCAATGCAGTGGGTGAGCTCTCCCTTCTCGGCCGCTCAGGTACCGTTTCCTTTCTTTGACTTTCGCATCCCAAAAAGTCACGGTTTCCGGCTCTACTCTCCAGCTGGAAACGTGCTACGGCGTCGTAGCTCTGCCTTGTCTTCTTTCCACCAAAACTATATCTTTCCGCCAAAACTAGCAGCTTCTTCTGTAGCTGCGGGACCCTGCTCCAATAGTAGTAGACTTACCCTTCTCTTGAGTCTCTGATTCGTAATTCTTATTTCTTGTTTGGAGGAAAGTGCTGGATCGTACCATATTGATATAATTTTGATTAGTGGGAGCACTAGAAGTGCCCCCGACTACATTCGAAGCAAAAGCTGCATTCTGTCCTTGGGGAAAGGGATCCTCCAGGAAAGTCGGTTGTTGATTCTTTAGAAGCTTTTGTGCTTGTTCCTTTAAAGGGAATTGATAAGTAAGGTAGTCTCCTTAGCACAACTTACAAGGAAACTTGACCTTTTTCTTGTCTCTTTTCCCCCCATCAGCATTGTTTGTGGGTTTTCCCTTCTTTTGGTTACTGTCACCGTTCTTCTCTTTCTTATTTTTCCCATCAGGCTGCTGAATTCCCATTCTGAGAAGACTGTGCAAAAAATATTTCATTTTTTGGTGAGGGGGTGGCAGCCTTAGCTGCCTCTATTGCAGATTGCTTCACTTACAACTCATGGAGTTGCTTGGCCGGTGATTATATAATGGGAGTACTAACTCAACCAACCACTACATCAACATGGGGTACAGGCTTGGGTTTCTCTTGGTCATTTGTAGACCTTGAGGCCTCAGGAATAATCTCATACAAGATCCAAACTGAGCATATGTCAAGTCTAATTGTCAGTCACTAAGAATTTCCTCTTCTTCTATGGTCACCCCCAAAGTGGATATGCCCTTAGAAATGTAAGGTAGTAGAGACTTCAAGAACAATTCCAACAAAAACTTAGCATGTATTATGGCTTTAATAATCCCCTTTTGTCTTCGCCACTCTTGAAAGTGATCAGATATATGTGTGGCCTTATTTTGTCGAAATTTTGACAACAAGTCTGTACCGGCATCATACCGGTTAGGAAAATGAAAGTGGTTAAGGAAAACGATTGCTAAATCCAGAAAGCTATCATATGTAGCAGAAGGAATTTGTATGTACCATTTTGCTACCACATGAGTCAGTGTTCTCTGAAAAAGGCTTCTGCTGAACGAAGTCATCATTCAATGATTTAGAAGAGCACCACAACTAGAATGTGGTAATGTGAGCACATGGGTCCTCGACATCTTTTCCTTCAAATTTAGGAATGTATGATGGTAGTTTGATGGGTACATATGGCCATGCCTCATTGTGTCGCATGGGGTCATTCATTAATTTTAACAAATATTACAAGTTTAATGTTGTTAGGAAAGGAATTTTGGGCCTAACTGGGGTTTGATATTGAGGATTTAGGGGTTTGGAAGGACTTGCCCCCTGGCTCCCAAAACAAAATGTGGGGTTTCCCCTAGCCACCGAGTGTGATGTAGAAACAACATTTTGAAAAGGATTCCACCTGAAATCTAGTGGATTACTAATTTGTGGTGTGTGATATGTGGTTTGACCTGCCCCAGCCAAAACTGGAGTCTAAAACACAGGAGCAGGAATAATTCCACTAAACAATGAAAAGGGAGAGCTCATGAAAGGAGCGACTGAAACCTGACAAGGTGTCTAAAAATTATGACCTGTAAAGGCATTTTTGTTTCAGATGACATACCCACATAAGAAGGTGATGGGATTACATAAGGATCAGATGGAGGAATATGTCCTCCATTCCATGGAAAACCATAGACAAATGAAGTGGCTCCACTTGGACCACTTTGAGCACTCTATATAAAGGAAGGAGAAGCAAAAGGTACATTAGGAATCCTAGTGACCACCCCACTAGAATGAAATACTACATTAGAGGGTGTTGAGGGATTAATCACTCGAGCACTTGGTGAAAGATGTGCAATAGATGCACTAGGTCTTGGAGCACTCACCAGGGGATGTGAGACTCCACTAGCCAACATGGCTGAAGTTGGGGTAGACATACCCTCTCCTGAGCTAGACATAACTAAGCTCAAAGGTATAATAGAAACATGTGAGATAAAAGGGAGGACCTGGACTATCACAATATCATTTAGATCAATCAAAGGTGAATTAAAGTTTCTTGAAAACTCATCATCCTGTAAGTCTTATATCTCTACTTTTGATGTTTCTTCCTGATTAATCCTAAGTTACGGTTCACCTGGAACTTTGCTAACACCTTTCGGCTCGAAAGAACCGTCTATGTCAAGTCTCTGCCTTTGAGGCGGCGGTGGAGGCTCCACTGTAACAGATGGAGGAAGGTTCTACAACCTTCTGGACCTATGAAGAGGTTGGTCCTCCACATCTATAAATTTGAATCACACACCTAAAGGCCAACTAAACACAAGCAAACAAAACAACACACACTAAAACTCTCCTAAGTAACACAGACACACCAGATAAAAGATACACTTTCCAAAGGAAATCCTCGGATGATTAGGGCCCAGATCCAACCATTGAAGTTCGAAGGATGGTTACTTGGCATCTCGTGAAGAGTTCTCTGGGTGCAATAGATGGAATCACCCAACATCTCTCCCAAATTTTCAACCGAAGTTACCTTCCAAGTCTGTCCTAGGTGTACTAGAAATAGCCTTCCAATACCACATGTGTAAGATCCTAGTGTCTGGAGACCAAGGATACCAAATCTACAACGAGAGTCCAATGAAACAGTGAGTGGCCTGATAGTTATGTATGGGAAGGGTATCTAAGTCTAATATCCTACCAATACCGGCACCTCACGGGGCCCAAGAAGTGGTATTGATAATACCCCCGAACACACAACAATCTTGGTAAATGGTCGAACAAGGAAGTGGAAGTTTATCTCTTCAACCAAGCTCTCACATAGCCTCATGCTTAGCTTCTGTATGAGAGGTTATTTCTAGATTATCCCTTGTATAAGTGGATTTACCTAAATATAGGCCACTACGTCTAAAATCAAAGTGCTTTTGGATAGTTTAAAACTCCTAGTCCAAAAACATAGCCTAAGCTAGTTGATGATCAAGCCTATAATAATAAAATTACTAATAAATTTTAATTAAACATTCTTTTTAATGGCTATATTACTCAAGAGTAGTGGAGTGGGACTGAATGATGTTATATACTCAACAAAATGAAAGCAATTGTTGTATAAATTTTTCAAAATGAATGCAACTAAAAGTGCAATTTTTCCTTTCTTTTTGCAAATGAAAACTAATGAAACCTTTTTTTTAACAACTTAAGAAACTACAAGACTTAAAAAAAAAAAAAAAAAAAAATCTGGAAAATAAGTGAGAAAAAAAACTAATGGGAATTAATGCAAAAATGAAAAACTGCCTTTTGTCTTTCCTTTTTCAAAAAATTCAAAAACTATATGCAACTAAATGCACTTTTAAGTAAGATAACAATATGATGATATAAAAAGTTGTAAATGATAGCAGTTAGATCCTACAGTAGCAATCTTCAATCAATCAAGAAGAGATGACTCAAACCTTAGACTTGGGAAGAACTATTGACTAAAAAGACTAATATATCCAAAATATATCAAGAATGACTCACCTAGACTACAAGAAAATAAATCCAAGGTATATCAATTTCGTAAGAGGACTGATAGACGCCAGTGACCCGAAAAGACACAAGCATTCCAACCAATTAGGCAAGCAGGAAGGACCCAACACATTCAGAAAAATGAATCAAACCAAGGAAAATTTTAAGAATTTATATATATAATAAATGGGAAAATCCCTGTGATACATGAGAAAGTGTGAAGGCTATTTTATCAATAATATAATATGTATATATATAATTTTTTGGTGAATCTTTCATGGAATTATAAAACCTTGTAAAATATGGGTGAATCTTTCTTGGAATTATAAAATCTTATAAAATATTGGCGAATATTTTACAAAATTATAAAATCTTGTGAAATAAGAAGAATCTTTCACAAAATTAGAAAGCCTTGTATAATATTTAGCGAATCTTTCACAGAATTAAAAATCTTGTAAATTATGGCTAATTTTTCATTGAAAGATATAAACTTAATTCTTGACAAAATTTGACTTAATAAAATTACCTATATGATGTTGTGTTTACTTTAGAATTGTCATGTACTATTGCAATAGAACACCTTGTAAAGAAAATCCAATTTTCAAGCTAAATTGTTGACTTAATTCATCACAACTACTTGTATACTACTAAGTTCAAACCTCCTTAGAGATAAAATGGAGAGATGATTTCATAAATATTTGAAATTTATAGTAGAACATTTCATCAAAGTGTGAATCTCATTTATCATACTACACTCAATGTACAATCAATTTTCACAAAGTATGTTGGGCCCAATCATCCCCCTCAATCTAAAAATATAGCTACAATTAAAATAGTTGTTTGAAGCACTAATCAAAATACAAGGCTTGATCAATGCTCTCAAAAAACTTCAATGGATGTTTGCATAGCATCCACATTGACATTAACATCTTTCTATCAAGGATGTCCTCATTTTCTCACACAACCTACAATCAAGGTGAATAAGTTGTATACGAGAAAGACAATAAGGTACCTCAACAAACATTAAAATGAAAAGTAACACATTTTTTTAGTTTACAAACTTTCCATAAAATACAAATGCTCATCATGTATTATTCACAATAGGGAAAACTTTAGAAACACGTACCTCAACATATTCTTTCAAGTTTTATTTATAAATATGACCAGAATCCTAGGGGCTCCATGTAATGATCTTCTAGTCATGAAATCAACAATAAAATTTCATTAGATGAATGTCGGTCTCAATGTCAATAGGTCTCCTATGATGAATGCATAGGCACCTAGTAAGCCAATGCATAGACCATTTTTCTCTTCACTTAGCAACTCAAATCTCATTTCCATTTCTAAAAACCAACACGTCTTTTCAAAGAAAATATAAAATAAACATAGTATATTCTAAAATTAAAATGGTGAAGATACTTAAGTCATGCAACAAAGTGAAAGAAAATACAAGCATCTTTCCTCGAAACATCAAATATTTAAAAAGAACGATAATAATTATAAAGAAAACATTGAATGCTACGAAGGGCTCAAATCACAATCAAGTATCAAGGGAATAAAAATCTAAGAAAAATAAATGCAAACCAAATTTAAGAAACAAACAAGCCATTTTAAGAACCCATGACAGATCCAATTTGAATAATTTCACTCATAAATTGGAACAAGGATATGAAGGGGATCTAAAGAACTTGGATAACAACGTGGTTCATAATAAGCCAATACTCATAAAAAGTACATGAGCATGAATCCTAGTTTTTAGGATAAATAAAGGGTTAAGGATAATAAAAATGGATTTATAATAATGATAATAGTATAGAAAAAATGGTAAATTTGTGACTGGACATATCCCCAAAATGAAATATTTTTCATGCAACAATGTACCTATGTATCAAACAAACAGTGAAAGCATATTGAATGATGCTTCTTCCTATTTTTCAATGCATTAAGCTACCATTTGTAATGTCCCCAAGCGGAAGTGGTCTAATATATTGATTTTGGTTTAGAATTTCTTCATCACTTTGTCTACTATGCTCTGCTATTACTGTGATGGCACTGGCCCTCATTAGACACCAAATTTCTTTCACTGACTGGGAATATGGTTAAATTTCCATCAAACATCTGGTTGACACACTATTGTAGATGGCACGACCTATCTCTCTCCAATTGAAATTATCTCTACCACCCTGTTGTATGTTGTTCTTGCATGATTTTGGTTTATAAATTTTGTCAACGAATTAGATTACTTGCTGTTGTAAATGACCATAGTAATGCTAGTTTGTTGAGCTAGTTTCCTAAGACTTTGGTCTTGAATTTCTATGCATACATTTATAAATATTAACCTTCCCAAAATTTAATTTTCAATAACAATTTAATAGCAGACATAACTTCACTTACAACATTCATAACATAATAATTTAAACTGATATTTAAACTCTAAACTGAGTACATTCCTGCTAAGTGACTGAGTAGTTCTAGACTTGACTGGTGCGCCCCTCAATGAGGATAGTAGCCCATGAATATTGAACAAGACTCCTCTCCAATACTGAAATAGACTTCAACAATCCATGACTGATATTCACATGCCAATAAATGTTAGTTTTGGTTTGCAACTAATGTATGTTCCCAAATGTCAAATAAATATTCTCCGAGTGTAAATCAACTCTCCATAGAAGGTCATGACCCTTTCTTGAGCAGCTCACAAATATTGAAGGAGTGTATTCTATGCTTTAATGTGCCCGTCCAAGGTTATCTGCTACTACTAACGAACTGATATGAATGATATTGGTTCAGATCTGATGTATCTCTCCATGTGGAGAAAATAATGACCGAATCTCCTTCCAAATATCCTCCCTCTTGAATTACAACTTGTACAGTGGGTGAGCTACAAAGTTTGCAACCTCATTTGCAATATGTTAGCTCACACAAGTTGGATAAAGGGAGTGGAGTGCGCCTTCCTGAGTGTAACTCGTAGTCTGTAGCTAGGGTACTCTTTAAAATGCTTCTTCCACCCAAAATGTTACATTTAATTGCAGAGTAAAGAGTAGGAATTCATAGTTAGTAACTTAGTTCTATGGGTTGATAAAGGAGATGTGGGTTATTTTAGTTCATTTCTAGGTAATATTTAGACCTCAAAATGTATGAAGCAACACCTAATCAGTAATTCTGGGAAACATTGAATCAATTTCTACCACTATCTGGACCATCCTACCCTTGATAGCAGCAGTAAGAAGGGTCAAAATCAAATATGGGAAGATTGGTCTATAAAACAAGCATTTTTGGGCAAGGGATGAAAGCTGGAAAACAATAAATTTATGCTTCAAGGGAATTTCGTCACCTAATATCAACAGTAAAAGGTTCTATTTCCAATTATGGGTATAAATTTGAATCGATTTCTTGAGGATGCAGCCCTAAATCCAACCACTTGTGTGCATCTCAGACTCCTCATCCTCTTGTTCAATTCTGGGAAACTTTGTCTATGAAAACAACCTTCAAGTCTTCTTTCATCATAGTGGGTAAGCCACAAGTTTGACTTAGTTCTTCAAGCTCTTCCTTCACAAATTTTTGTTGTGCTTGTCTAACTGCAAATATTTGTCAATTATATCCTCTAAGAAAGACTATAAATTGATCTATTGCATCCCATCGCTATGCAATCTAAATTTTAGTTCCTTGTGGTTTAGGAAGAAGGTTGCAAACTATCCAATTAATAGCCACCACTTGCATGTTGAAGACAAAGAAAATAAAACTTGTCTTTTGAATGAGCATCTTTTTGGCTCTTTATGAAATGGCAAAGGAGATAAGTTGATGATCAATGAGGGTTGTCTCCCCAATAACTGGAATAGTTCAACCCCTGTGACAATGAAAAAGAAAGTGTTTTGGTCTAAGAGCATGGCTTGATCAAGCCACTTCATCACTCTTTCCCAAATCTTGTGAAAATTGGTCCAAGTGAACCATGACTTTGACAAAGTATTACCCATGAACTTATTGGAGTAATATAGGGCCCATATTGCACCTATTTTCCTTGATCAACAAGTCAATCCATTACAAAATATCCAAGTAGCAATGGCAATGACTCTATGATGAAGAATAGACACTGAAACCACAATTGGATAGCTATGAATGATTTTTATGTTGCAGCTTTAGCAAAGACTAATCTAGGCATGGGACAATAGTGGTTTAATACTTTATATAATTTTTCATGAATTTGGAGAAGTACAAATAAATTGAGTAGGGACAGTAGCTAATCACAATAAGCTAATTTCTGCCAAAAAAATTGACAAAGAAACTTGAATAGGGACAACAACTAATCACAATTAGCTAATTTCTGCAACCCACTACTAACAAGCTAATTTCTGCCAAAAAAAAAGACAGAAACTTGCTAAGGGTGAACTATGTTTGACTCTCATGGACTTCCACCTTAATAAACAAAAAGACATCATTGAGCTAGAACTAGGGTCTACGCCACAATAATCATTCCTCCCTATGTGTATCCAAAGATATATACGAATGAGATAGAATGCTTAAGAATTATTGGATATGGGTCATATTTTTCCTAGTAAAATTCCCTTTGCATCTCCATTAGTATTAATAAGGAAGAAGGATAGGCTCCTTCCATATGGGCAATGAGTCTTGACTATGAAAATTAAATAAGAGGACCATTAAGGATTGATTCCCCATTCCACCTATAAATGAAGCACTGGTAGATTTACATGGGGAAACAATGTTTACAAATATTGATATGAGATCTGAATATCACTAGATAAGGGTCAGGAAATGTGACCAATTTAAGACAACCATTAAAACTCATCATATCCAGTGCAAGTTTCAGGGATACCTTTTAGGTTTTGGGATAACCAATGAACCAGTCACATTCCAAATTAAAATGAACATAATATTCAAGCCATACTTAAGGATAAAGAAGCTAAAGTGGAGCCATTCACTATAAAAAGGCTCTTACGCACTATAGTGGAGGTGTTTTAAGGAATGGGTTATTGTTGGTAGTCTGTAATAAGATTTTTGGCTAGGAGTAGTGTCTATAGTATATACCAGTGTTGCAAACATCACCAATGTGGTGATTTTTAAATATTTTAAAGCCAAAATGATATATCTCTCAAAATCATAATTTTAGTAAAAATTGGAACAACACAATGTTAAGAAAAATTCATGAATTTTCCTGGAAAATATTAAATATCATAGAGGCTGTAAAAAAATGTCTCTATAAGCCCGAAATTCATTTTTGGGGTCATTTTATCTGTAGCAGTTGGGAATTAAGAGCAATAGATTTTATCATGTCTACCATTGATCTTAGGAGGACCAAACAGACGTTTTCATTCACCATCAAAGGAACTTTTGAGGAGTGGGGATTGATTTCTCTCAATAATTTTCATAATTCTAGGTGACTGATTTCTAACACTTCTTATGGCCCTAAAGACCATCAAATTTATCATGACCCTCTTTCAAGTTAGAGTGTCAGTTCCTTAATGATATGATTTACGTATACTACAATATTTAGTTGTGGACACCATATCCTTACATGTTAATAATGACACCATGTTTGGATGGAGGGTGGAGAGGCCTATTATGGAGAAGGCACCTGAGTGGTTACATGAGAAGGATAATGAGCAAGGGGAAGACAAGGATAACCCACAGCTGTTGGGGAAGACGACACAGAGTGGGGAGACTAATGTGCCAACTTAAACACCACCTCTACAAATAGTTAGACACCTACAAGTGGTCATGTGTTTCCAGCCACAAGACCTTCTACTAGAGGACAAGTCATTACCTTTCCCCATGAAGGCGATGGAGGGAACCAATAGCTAGCATCTAGATTAATCATTATAAATGACTCTTGATGAAGAGATACATTCATTACATATTTCTTGTAATTTTGTATTCAATTTTCAGTTTTAGCTGGACAACTATCATGATTCAGAATCAACAGTTAATGTTTGATATTTTGTTTGACATCTTCTGTATGATTGTTTATGTTGCAATGTATTAATTTTATGTTGGGTTACTGTTTTTTTAATGAAAAAATGAGTTTATTTTGTAAATTTTAATGCTTACCACCATTTGTTGATGTTTCTAATGTCCCGGGGTCAAGTCCTTTGGAAATTTGTCAATGTCGATGTTTGCAACAGTGGTATACATTGTCCCTGGATTTAGACTGAGTCAATAGCCATACCTTCTTAGGAAAGTTTGAGTCTTTGTGTTGTAGGTTTCAAATATTCAGCAACTATTAATATTGCTGGACATTTCTTCTGTTGTTAGTACTCTATCAAGTGCACTGTTGGACAATGCTAGGATTATTCCTGAACCACTGTTGTTAGTGTTAAATTTATAGTTGTTACTGCTGATTTTTCTTGTTCTTTACCGTTGTTATAGCCTTATCAGTTTCCAGTAGTATATTAGTTTCCAAGTTCTAGCTTCTATTGTGAGTCTCAGTTATAAAAATCAAATTTCTAACTAGGCTCATAACACTCGTTCTTTACAACATCACATATATCTAATACAAAACTACAGACTGAAGACAAATATTAATATTTAGAATTTTATGAACTTAACCTTAAATAATACTAACTTATCAGAACTTAATTCTCATAGTAGGAAGATTAAAAATGAACTAGTAAAAGGGACGTGAATAATAGAAAGACTAAAATTAAGGTATTTTTAGTTGTCATCATTTTTAATACCTTTTCCTAACTATTTACTATTCATTAAAAGTGTTTATATCTTATTTAATCAAGATTGCATTACTCTAGTGATTTCCTAAAATTGCTCTCATCGGTTTCTAAAAATTTGGTCATTCATCCTCATTTTTCTTTGCTCCATCATCCTAAGGTGTAGAAGTAGCAATAAGACATAATATATGTAATTGTATGACCTCCTTTTTACTTTTCCCAAGTTTTCCTTACTTTCTTAAAAATAAAAGGTCTAACAAAGTGCTACAAGCTTTATTACCTTCAAGAGGTGGAATTTGAGATGCATTTCATTTCTAGATGCATGAATTAGAGATTATAAGGAGGTACTATAGTTTATTTTAAGACTCGAGGGGGAATTTGTCTACATTTTGAAATATTGAAATAAAGAATTATTAGATGCAAATCTTAGAGAGATGGTCACCTTTAGCTACAAAGCAAATAACTCAAGAGCTTGATTAAGCCTCCTAGGTTGATTATATCCTTCTTTTGTCCTATTTCTATTATTAGGATTGTGACATGTTATGTAGAACATTGTTGACATGAATAAGCTAGTGATAAAAATACCAAACCTTGTTCTCTAGCCTGGAATAGTTAAAGACCAAGTTCAAAATTCCCTAGATCAAAATTTGCTCATGCATGCTCACTACTCAAAGCCCAATACCACAATCATATTACTATTCTTCATTTCCACTGGGGCTTCTTTAACATGGATTCTATGAGGAATTTTTCTTCAGCCTTTGTAGTGGCTATTATGATGCCCTTAAGGATCGTTTCATAGGTCTCTACTATTAACCCACAATCCATATGAAATTCTTGTGGATATCCTCAAGAATTATTTGAGGGCCATCAATGGAGATGCTACTTCTAATGTACAGAGGGGACTAGATATGGGTCTCGTTCTCCTTTTCTTCTAAAATTTGGTATCACATATGACTAGCTACTATTTGTACTAACTTGGCTATCTCTTTACAATTTAGATATTATCTTATTAAGGTCATTCTTTTTTTCTTTCCTTCTATGTATAATCTATTACAAGTCTAAGTCTTCAAATAGGAAAGTTAGTTTTCCTTGTCCTTTTCCTATTTGATTATGAATATGGTTTAGGGGGGAATCTAGTCAATATTACTTTCACTTATGAATCCTCAAACTAAAAACTACGAAGTGAAAGTACGACATAGCATCTTTGAATCATATGCATGATTCACACTTATGTCTTTGGTATCCTTAATCTTAGAAACACTCAAGACAAAATGAGAGAGTTAATAGATCACAAAGATGTGTTGATAGTGTACAATCATAATTAGATAAACAAATATTCATTAACAAGGCACGTCATAAGTTCAATCCTATGTGATACAATATTTATAACAATATTCAGTAGGTTAAATTATAGAAACAATCACAAGAGGAAAGATAGAAGTTGGAGGCTACAAGCAATACAAGAAGAGATTATCCCTGCTAATGTCATTCAAACAAACAAAGGTCACCCATGTTCATTGGTCAGACAACAGGATTGTTGATTTAATCATAAATAATGGTGTTAATGATGCAAGTAAACTAGGGGAGATAAAGGTGGTAATATTACCACATAGATTCCCATGATCTAGATGGATGTCCTAACATCATTGTAGATATTGTTGCTATTGATCACCTAGTGATCAAGGGAACAATAATCATGTGAAATATAATAATGACTGTAGAAAGAACCCAATGGAGATCAGACCCTCATCGACTGCACAGGAACTACATATACAGGATAGTATGGTTATTGTGAGTCACGTAACTCTATCAAGCTCAAACCTGAGCTGCCAGAATGAATCAAATCGAATAAAAAAATCACTTCTAAAGCAATTACTGTTATCACATTGTTCATATAGTTATCACCAACTCCCCCATTTGCTCCTCAAAGTCAGAATCTGGCCCCATGAACAAGTGGTACAATGAGGAGTGAAAAAACTTCCATAAACACCTCTGTTATAGCCTCTTTCACAATCCTACCTCCTACAAACCAATATAGAAATCATATCAGTCCTTCCTTCATCACAAGAAATGCCTCTTCATAGCACAAACATGGGAATTGTGAGCTTCACTTGACCACTCCCCCAAATCTCTTTGGTGCATTATTCCCCCCATCATTATATCTTATCTACTAATGTTGACCCTTAGTCCATGTTCACTCATATTGCTTCCCTTTATGAAGTTATTTTTCAATCCTTTGTCCTAGTCGGCTTGCCCCCATCCTATCGCCACATGTTCCACTATACACATATCAGGGAGGAAATATAGAAGATGAACATTAACAGAGTTGTGGATGAGGAGGGATTCTATGTGGATTTTTTCAAACACGATATACACACATTGGTGCATCACTTTGCTGACTTGTTTAACCATGTTGTTCATACAGGTGTACAACTTCTCTTTTATCCAAAAAAATCATCAATACATTGTTAAGACTCTTAAAACCAACTGCCGAAATTGTGGATTCCAAACATAGGGATAAGAGGCACACTATGATTGATCTTGATCTCGCAGCTAAAGTATGGGGGCATCCTTCTAAAGAGAAATACACCTCTCCTATAATGGGTTGGTTTCCAACAACGTCTTGGTTTACTTGTTTGCTCTTGTCATTTGTCTTGTGTTACTAGGGTTTATTGCTTTCTACTTTGGTCACTATGGCACAGAATGACTCTTTTGTTATGCTCTACGTAGTAATTTTTTATTGGCTAGGTATATTTTGCCTTGTAAACTAAAATCGTGGTCATTGTTCTCGTGGCCCCCTTTTTTATAGAATGCTTATACTTTAATAATTTAATAGAATTATGAAGTATTTTCAACCACAGTTATTGGAATTGGCCAAACTGACTTGGAACCCACCAGTATGAATCAGTCGACATCCAAAAGGGGTCAAACCTGTAGCTGAATTGCAACAGTTCAGAACCAACTATTTTGATCAATTTAGTGGGTTCATTTGGTTGTCTTGATCGGTTTAACAAGTTTTGATTTGTAATGGCACCAGTCTGGATCAATTGACATCAAAAAGGGATAACCTATAGCTGAATTGCAATGGTTCAGAAACAACTAGTTTGATCAATTTAGTGGGTTCATTTGGTTGGATTGATCGGTTCAACAAGTTTTGATTTGGAATGGCCCTCAAAAGACAATTCCCACTAATGTTCCACCATGCTCCCAAAATTGAAAAGAATAAGCTAAAGAGTAAGAAAAAAATCCTTGCATGCTATATACATGAGAAAAGTTTGCATATTTGTTGTTTGATGGTTTGGATTTAGATTGATGTATATATAATGGTTCATCCCTAGTCTAACCTTTATGCAGTTTTAGTTACAAAATCATTTTTTTAACAAAAAAATAATATTGATAAGGTTCCAAGTAAGGGGCACCTAATATTTATTGCTTGCTTCTATCGAATGTAAGTTGATCGGCCTCTTCAGAACCAACCCGTGGGTGTTAAAAAACTGTTTAAAAAATGAAAAATTAATTTTCAGGATATTTCCATAAGTTCTTCCTCCTTACAGGGCATGTAACATGTCATTTAGCTCAACCCTAGAAAGACACCCATGGTTATCCACCCATATCGATATGATCATCTCAAAAGATTGAAATAGAAAGGCTTGTTGAAGAACTATTGGAAGCAGGGCTCATTCCTCCTAGCAAGAGACCCTACTTAGCACTAGCAGCTTTAGCTAGAAAGATGTTTCTTATTGCCTCTGCATCAAATTTAGGGCACTCAATAGGAAC
Source organism: Pseudotsuga menziesii (assembly GCA_001517045.1). NCBI lineage: Eukaryota > Viridiplantae > Streptophyta > Pinopsida > Pinales > Pinaceae > Pseudotsuga > Pseudotsuga menziesii. The sequence goes on from LPNX010423444.1 coordinate 21,686, forward strand.
AATATAAAAAATAAATTCCCCATACCAGATTAATGATTTAGTGGATGAATTAAACAAATAAAAATATTTCTCAAAAATTGATCTGTTCTCAAGATATCATGCGATCCCAATAAAACTGGAAGATCAAGGCCCATGGGACTCCATTTGGATGGATTTCCTATCAAGATATGGAATGGCCAATAATCGACATGACAACATCTTTGTGGTTGTTTATAGGTTTTCTAAGATGGCAGTCCTCACAACTTGCAGAAGACCTTCATTTATCTAGAAGTTGTCAAACTCTTCTTCACACAGATCCGTGTACATGTTTGTATTTAAACATCCATCTTCTCCAATTGGAATCTATGTTTATCAACCATGTCTAGAATACCCTCTAGATTATGTCAGATACCAATCTCGGACACTGAACTACATATTATCTTTAAATTGATGGGTAGATAAACTTGTGAATCATAATATAGCACAAATTTTGTGGATGTAAATTTGTCACCACCCTCACACATGAGATGAAAGCTGGCTATTAATATAGCTACAATTGTGCTCTACACACGTGACACAATATTTCTGAATATTTCCCACAGTTCTGATCATTGTTGCCATTAAATGCTACATCCCTAGTTCCACAAACTTCATTGATTCCACAAGTACTCTAGGAGCAGTATGAGGCAACAATTTCATGGAATAGATATATATAGTTCATAAAAAACCATTGACTAGATCCTTACTTGATCTTGGAACAAGTGCAATGATCACCATGATCAATATCAGGTTTCCTTATACATTCAACGTTGTTTACCATGTTTGATTACAAAGAGAGATATATAGTCCTGCATTGAAAACTAATATCCCTGAAGGATGGTCCATATACCATCCTCAAGGAAGTCACAAACGATGCCTTTTTGTTGGATATTAATTCAAACCACTATATATATCTAGTTTAAAATACTAAAATTTTGAAGCATTATTTATGACTTCTATTGATCCAATGATTCTTTGAAACAACTACTTGATTTAGGCATGTAGTGTATAATTCACCCCTTATGTGATACCAGATCATAACCACTTGGACCATGTACACCTGCATAATCACATTTCCTTTTCTCAGGTTGCTAAGGTTGGGAAACATTTGTGTCGAGCACTCCAATGAAGGGCACTTGATTAGGATGTGTGGTTGTTGATGCTGACCCAAAAGATTCTTGGTGTGAAAGTTGGTAATAAAAAATTCACAAGTGATGGTCATGCAATTGCAAGTCATGGGATTGAAGACCTTATAACATAGGAAGTGCAAAGTTTTACTATTGCAAACACAAAATAGTGGGAACCAAAACCCAAGCAAAACACATATTTGTGGCAATTGATGACCTACAACTCAAAGTTTTGGAACATGCAAATCAACATTGCAGGGATTATATTTTGCAACCCAACATTGTAGATATAGAGATTCAATGATATTACAGAAACCAATAACTATGCAACTATGCACAAGACATCAACATGGAAGGAGGCTCCACAACAACAAGAAGATACACAACATGATGGTGTGAGAAGGAAATTAAAAGAACTCATCATTTTCCAAATATGAAAGAAGATGACAAAGATGAAGACCATTTAACTTCTTCTAAAAGGTCCTAAGAGCCTTTGTTATGAAATAGTGAGTCTTAGAGGGTCTTCTAGAGCTTGATACAAAGCTTTGTAATTGGAAGTTCTCATACCATCCATCTATAGACTTTCTTTGTAGTAATAAAATATTGTTATTCAACCTCTTCATTATTTGTTACCTTTATGTATTGTTGTGATTACAAAGGTACCAATCCATTTAGTGTACACTAACGATAAAATCCCACAAGATCACATAACCTAATTCATATTAGTAGTTTTGTCTACTCTTAAACTCGATCTGTAGCTCGAGACAAAGCTTTGTAGTTGCAAGTTCTCATACCATCCATCTATAAACTTTCTTTGTAGTAATAAAATATTATTATTCAACCTCTTCATCCTCTGTTACCTTTATGTATTGTCGTGATTAAAAAGGTACTAACCCTTTTAGTGTACAATGATGAGAAAATCCCACAAGCTCACATAACCTATTTCATATTAGTTTTTTTCATTGCTCCTAAACTCTTCCTATTGTTATTAGTAGTATAGTTTTCATTGGAAGTCCCAAATTCTGGCAAGGAGATCTATTCTTTCATAGTCTTGGGTATAGGAGATGACAAGGAACTCCTAGGAAAAATAGAAGTTTACTAACTGCATCTACTAGAAAACAAGGATAGTGTAAACTTTATCATTTGATTCCTTCCTACTAAGGTGAGCCAAGGGCCACCTATATCTCCAAATTCCAATTTCCAATTCCCCGTCTTTTACTTACACTTGTCTAACATAATTTTTTTATTCCCAACCAAAACTTAACCATAACACTATCAAGGTAAAAAGGTGGTATATTTGTAGAAGATAGCCCTAGTGTTGGAATATATTAAACCCACTCATAACTTAGGATAAAATAATTAATCATTATTTGATTAATTATTCACCCACTAGCTTAATTAGTTGGCATCCACTTGCACTTTAAAGTCAATACATGCCATCTATATCCTAGGAATGATATATTTATAATTATAGGTTGATCTTGACCACCTTTTGACCATCCAGAATTAGTATACAACACTTTACAGTAGATTCTGCTTTATTTTGCTTTTTATGCTTTTCCACATATAAGGTAAAGCTAGTCAAACTAGGAAACTGGGTGCTTTTGTTGCCAACCCATCCTTCATGAATTTTACTCTGTTTTCTAGGATTAGCATGTTTTTTTCAATCTCCTTGACAACTCACTCATGCTTTTTCCAATTCATGGGTTCATTATTTGATTAATTATTCACCCACTAGCTTAATTAGTTGGCATCCACTTGCACTTTAAAGTCAATACATGCCATCTATATCCTAGGAATGATATATTTCTAATTCTAGGTTGATCTTGACCACCTTTTGACCATCCAGAATTAGTATACAACACTTTACAGTAGATTCTGTTTTATTTTGCTTTTTATGCTTTTCCACATATAAGGTAAAGCTAGTCAAACTAGGAAACTGGGTGCTTTTGTTGCCAACCAATCCTTCATGAATTTTACTCTGTTTTCTAGGATTAGCATGTTTTTTTCCATCTCCTTGACAACTCACTCATGATTTTTCCAATTTGTGGGGTCCTTTATAGATTTGGGAAGTGCTTTAGCCACCTATGGGGGTTTGCTATATTTTGGTAAGTCATCCTTTTTGAGCTTTATGAGTTGTCTCCATAAAACTAGATTTTCCTATGAGGGATGTACTATTTATGTACACTATTATTCATCATTATTCAATGGAAGGATACACACCAATATTCATCTATTTATTCATGTGATTCAGTCTCTTTTCTTCTCTCTATTTTTCCTGTGTATGCTTGTGAGAATTCTTAGTAGCAAGATCTATTTCCTGTGCTTCTTCTTAGCATCATTACTCATAGCATTGATCTATTATTTCTACACCTGGAAAATCAATTGGATGAATTTGAAATAATATAAACACCAAGAATTAGATAACCTATTTTGAAGAATATCTAAACACAAAAGGAGTTTAAAGTTTATATGGAGAGAAGTGTTATTCACTTTGTTAAAATCCAGACATAAATAAATAATATATAGTCTAGGGGAGCTATTAAATAGCCCTACAATTGGAGAGAGGGACCAAGAGGTAATGAACAAGTTTTGGGATAACATTTGGCAACCCAATTCATTCCCCTTCGCATGGCTTATGTGCCATGATAAGATTCTAACCCAGAAAAATCTTGTGAAGATAAGCTTTCATGGGCCAAAGAGAAGTTGAGAAGATAGTAGATCGTATATTGCTAAGAGCAAGATTACTATAGACATGGGATTATAGGTCTATAAAGGATAATATGTAAAGGAGTGGAATATCAATAGACATCTTTATATGAAATGGGGATTGCAAAGTAGATGAGCATGCTCAATTTCGTAAAGGAATTTTTGCTTATTTGTCGGGGATTTTAGCTGTAAAGGAAGTTTTGCTTATTTGTTGGGGAGTTCAGTTTTTAAAAGTTGTTTAGACATTTAACATTTGATATTTTTTTGGAATTGTGAGGATATAATCAATACAGGAGGAACCACATGGAGTCAGTAGGTAAGGAACCGCATAAAGGTGTTACTATTTCAGTCAGGGAAACCCTACAAACCAAGATATATAAGATATAGATAGAGGTCACCTACTTGTGGGAAAAAATAATATAATCAATGTTGAAAAGGAGGTAATAGGCAGACAAAAGGGATACCGAAATGTTATAACAAAAATGAATGACCAGGACACCTGGGTACTTGCTTTGAAGTTTGTACTTAGTCCTCGGAGTGGATATTTCTAAAATTTAACAGAGCAGCCAAAGGTTAGCTACCTAGGAAAGTATAGAGGAGTTATTAAGGATGATAGGGGAAGTTGGACTCACCTACCTTTAGGAATAGGTCAGCTACTACATAGAATCTTACCCAGTGCTATAATGGAGCCAGTTTATCCCGATGGTTTTAATCATGGCAAATATTGTATGGGTAGTGAGAGTTTCATATTTTTGTTCTGGACCAATTTTGGGATAGCAGTTTCTGAATTTTTTGTTTGTGTATGCTTGAAATTGTAGGTTTCTTAACCCACTATTCAAATAACCTGTTTTATATAAAACAAAACTTATTTTTAATTTTTCCTAAAAATAGTAGCCTATGATTTCTAGAGAAAACATTAGCTCTAAAAAATTTTAAGATAAAGAATATTCAAGTTTTCAACACACTAAAAAGCTAGGATCATAAATTATTGTGCAAGGAACAAACCCGGTTTCCTAACTGCCAGCTTCTAGGGACAAACCGTTGTTTTTGTTGTTGCACTTATGTCTGCTGGGATACAACTGGCTTTGTGACTGAATGTGGTGACGTTCTGGGTAGTTGTTGTATACAAGGTCTGTTTGAACTCTTGTATTGCTTTCCTTTGAGAATGACAGATAGCTATTATTTTTTCATACTAAGATGTGATTTTCCACTCGGCAACAACCACAGATGATTCTTCATGTGGGTTTTTTCTAGAAATGAATTGTGAGTCTTGACTCTTGAGGAATTTTATAGACAAAATCGTTCATCAATTTATGACTCCTCAGCTCAATTTCTAAGGGGGCGATCTCACTGCTCAGTGTTCAAATGGAAAAATCAAAAGGGTAAACTCGAAAATTAGAAGGGTAAACCAAAATTCAAAAAAATCAATTAGAAGCACGCTGCATAGGTAGCTCAAATTATGATTTTTCCATATTTTTCCCTAGGATAACTCAGTCGGTTCAGTCCTACTCCTCACGATTTCTAACGGAAACGTCTAGGAGAAAAAACCTATGTGCCTCCTCCATTACCGAAAATCGAGCGAATAACAACCTGTGCCTCTCCATCGCTGAAATTGCGGGGACGATTTCTGGATTTTAACCAAATTGACCTTGGAGAAATCCCTAAATTCATGCAGTGCTGGGTTGGCTATGTGTTTAATAATAATACTTAATTTAATCAATATTGGGATGATATGTAAAATGAAAAACAATTGTTCTTATATTAAAAATTAGCCCATAATTTCTTTGAAACCCCTTTAAATTCGGCCCTAGGATAAATTTCACCCTTAAAAATTTCCTTGAATCAAACCTAACTTACTCAAACAAACTTGAATTAACAAGAAAATAGTGAAATTCATACACCCAAATCCACAGTACAATGCTAAATAAGAACACTAAAAAGAACCTAAAGGATTAGAAATAAAAGGACAAGCAAAATCTTAACAGTCTGATAGACACCTACAGGAATTCACGTCTGTCCTCAAGACAACTGCGAACCATTCATGAATGTTACCAAAGAAACCCACAAATACAATAGACAATTCATGACTGTATGTATTGAAATCCTGCGAATGCAGCCAAAAGTTTTCAAAGAGAAAAATAAATGACCTAAAGGTTTTGAGCATAAAGCACTGAAAACTAAAGGCAAAAACCAAACAAATCACTCATAGTATCAAACAGAGAAAAACTGAAAGAAAACCAAAGGAATGGACCCACAACATGTTGGACTCCCTAGCGGAGTCACTAGTTTTGTTTTTCAGGGAAATACAACCTTATACCCTAGGGTCTATGGTTATCAACATACTAAAATAAACTTGCAGACCTTCAGCCATTTGAGAATTTAACAGAGAAATAAGGAAGAAAGTAAGTGTACCTTGTTTATGAAGGTTGATCCTAGATTTCTTGTTGAATCCAAATGCTCCAACAACTTCTAGAGAATCTTTACACCTACAAAGAGACAGACCTTCTTGCAATATCTTAGATGTTATATAGAAGATTAATGAAATAATATGCTTGCAATAAAATAACAAGACAATTCAGAAATCATAACACATAAGAGTACAAAGACACCAATTAGAAGAAAGTCTCTCTTTATTAATAAACAAGTGATGAAAGATTACAACCAATATCTAATACAAGTCCTCCTCTACTAGCCAAGGAACTGAGTTCTGCTGCTCCAATATCTTTAAAGGCAATCTACCAACATAACGTTTCTCTATGATTGATGATTCTTTAGCCCTGACCCCTACCCTCTATTTATACTTGAGGAAAGAGAGAGGTTATGAAGGTTGATATGGTTAAGGAAGTTGGGATAGTTATGATTAGGAGCCCAACTATCCTTGACTAAACTTGTTTTATTTTTTTAATTTTTTGGATTAGGGAATTCGTGATTATTGATACTAGCAGGTTGCGAGTCATACATGACTTTTATAAGGGAAACCTATGTGTACAAACCATAATCATGTATTCATGGGTTGTAATGTAGATACGCACGAATGATTCACGAGTTTCAATGGGAATAGTCATGAATTCTCCTTAATCACCTTATAAAAAATAAGTAAGGCTAGCATGATGATAATATATGAAGGCACATGCACATCTATAGGTTTTTGGACACATCCATCCATTTGTCCTTTTGTGTACTGACACATTGAGTGTCAATACTGTTGATGTATATGTAACTTCGGAATGTATTCTTCTATGTATTTCATATATTGTAACCCGATGTTTATTCCGGAATGTTTCTATTATGTATTTGAGTCATGTGGTCATGCCCCGATGTTCCGATCGGGAGGATTAATAATGTAAACAAGTCATATCAAGTCATTAGGTAAGTCCCCACAATTTAGGGGCACTTGGGTTATTATACACTAATTAAGGTGTAGGCTCAAGTAATTAATTATAAGTTAAGCCTACATGGTTGAGTGCACTTCAAGTCAACGGAAGAATATAAATAGAGAGTGAGAGTCTCTCTATTTATCACTTGTGACTTAGCTCTCTTGCTCTCTCAAGTATGGCGCACCTTTGGAGAAGGAAATACTTTGGCTTGACAGAAGACAGAAGGCTGCTGTTGTGTTGGGAGGTCATCTTACTGTTTTGGGATCACATCTTGTGGTGATACTATCTTAGAGGAAGTTGAGGGGTTTTCTCCATTTATGGTTTCCCCTCCTAAAATCTTTGTGTCTCTTGTCTCTTGTGATGTGCTTATGTGATTGTTGTGCTTGTTATTCTCTCAGTGAAAAGATCTTAACTTAATGCTAGCTTAAATGTTGAAAAACTAACAAATACTCAGACATAGAAGTTCCATTTTCTAGGATAACAACCGCACATCCTAGCAGTCAAGAAAGGGTTTCCTATATCTTGGACTTAAAGCCTCATTATTCCTATTTTTAAAAGTGGTGATAAAAATGACCCATATAATTATCGGACTATTATGATTATCTCTCTCTTAGCTTAGTTATATGGTATTATCTTAGACAAGAAGATCAATGAATGACTAAAAATGGAAGGGGAGCAATCTAAAGCCCAAGCAGGTTTTAGAAGGCATCATTCAACCACATACCACCTCGTTAATTTTAGGATCATTGCAGAGGAATGTCATAATAATAAGCCTGACCTATTTTGTTTCTTTATGGATTTTAGAAAAGATTTTGATACAATGCCTAGAAATAACATGTAGAATATGCTAGAGGAGCTTAAGGTTCCTTTTGAGTTGAGAGTTATAGTGATAAGGTTATATGAAAATTTCATTGCCAAGTTTAATAATAATGAGGGGTGGACAAAAGATATAAATTGTAATATTGAAGTTAAACAAGGTTTCCCCCTCTCCCCTGCCATTTTTGGAATTTACATTAATAAGCTAGAAAAGTGTTTAGAAGAATCCGGTTGCATCGGTACAATCTTAGCTGGGATAGTTATCATCCTCCTACTTTATGCTAATGATATTGTTCTTACGGAAAGGCATCCTTCTGATCTCGATAAGTAATTAAGAATTCTTAAATATTTTTGTTCTAACATGGGTGTGATTGTTAACACCGACAAGAAAAAAGTCATGATTATAAAATCTAAGACACCTATGCAAATTTTGTTTACGATAATAGAAATCTAGAGGAAGTGAACTCTTACAAGTATATCAGAATTGATATTTATCACAAGCTAAATTGGAACAATAGCATAGAGAAAATGATTAATGGAGGGTAGAAAGTTTATTTTGGTCTTGAAAATAACTGTAAATCAGCCAATCTGGTCATGTGGGATAAAAAGAAGTTCATCTTTGAAATTCCTGTCATCCATGTTATCGTGTATGGTTGTGAAGTATGGGGGTGCAACATTTATAGAGAATCTTGGAGGAAGATTAAGCAAATATAGAAGCAGTTTATAACTTATAACTTCAAAATTAAAAGAAATACGCCTTATCCTATTATCCTCATAGAAGTGTATCTTTCCCCCATCAAGAACATGGCTATGAATAGGTACCCAATGTATAAGCATAAGATCAATAACATGGGAAAGGACAGACTTCCCAAAATTGCTTTGAACTCAAGTAAAAACCAACTACTCCTGAAGTGGTGTTGGTGTAAAGATACCATGGCTTGGTTAAACCATTGGGGCATTGATGAAAATGGCATTTTGCAGAACATTGATAATGTCAAAAATATCATTACTTCTAAGTTTAAAGAGAAATTCTAGTGTGAGAAAAATTTAGCAGTTAAGAGAAAATTAAGATACTATAACTTGGAAGATCAGAAGTATCTCTCAATAGTAACTATCTCACGGAAGAAAATTAATATAGCTAAGATTAGAACGAATCTCATGAACTCCATAGCAAAATAGGGCGTTGGTATATTCCTAAAACTCCATGGGTGGAAATGGTTTTCCATCTGTGTGAGTCTATCGTTGAGGATGAAAATCACTTTCTCTTAAAGTGCCTTGCTTACACCCACATTAGATTTGAGTTTCATAGTATTTATTACAATACAAACCTTTGTAACCTCCTAACTTTCCAAAACTATAGTGAGATTGGAAAGCTTCTTGGCAAGTTTTTTTAGCACAGGAACAAGATTTTAAAGTAAACCAAGTATTATCTTTCTTAAGGTTTGATAAACCAAAGTTGGTCTTAGTGGACGTTAATCATCATCATCACTAAAAAAACATTGGAAAACATATATTATGATTTTTAGTACACATATGAACTTGATGTTAGATTTTTATCATTCAAGCTAGCATTATGATCTTAGGATCTTAACTGAGAGAATAACATGCACAGCAATAAAACACAAGAGAAAAGAGACAAAAAGTTTATCCTCTGGGAAAACATAAAGGAGAAAACCCCGCAACTTCCTCAGAGATAGAATCAGCACCCAAAGTAAAACCCGAAAACATAAAGATGATCTCCTGACAGTAGTAGTCTCTCTCTTGTCCCAGCAACTTCTCCTCTCACTCATGCGCCCCAATGAGTGTGTGTGTGTGTGATAAATATAGAGACTCACTCTCTATTTATATTCTTTCGTTCACTTGAAACACACTCCAACATGTCGGCCTCACTTAACAATTACTTACTAGAGCTGACATCTCTAGGAGTGTGTAATAACCCTAGTGCCCCACAACTTGTGGGGACTTTTCCTCCTCCGACCAACAAGGAGGTTTATCCTTAACACAATGGTGGGGACTATTGCCCCAACTTACAATGACTCACAATGACTCACCTAGGGTCGACTTCTATAGGATAGTCTAATAACCCTAGTGCCCCATAACTGTGGGGACTTTAACCCTTAACCAATAGGAGGGTTACCCACAATGACTTGACATGACTTGTTTACATTATAGAAACTTCCCGGAATAAACATCGGGGTATGACATGACTCAATTACATTACATATACACCCCAGAATAAACATTGGGTTACAATACATAAGAAATACGGATGAATACATTCTGAAGTTACCAATACATCAACACTCCCTCTTAACTAGGAAGGTATTCTCTTGACACAATTTATCAGCACAAGTCTTCTTCTCTGTATCATCTGGATCATCATTGAGTTCTTGTCATCTTCATCTTCAAGTCATCTTCATCTGGATCTGGATCATCACTCGATTTGAATCATCATCACTGGATCTAGATCATCACTCGATCTGGATCACCATCACTGGATCTAGATCATCACTCAATCTGGATCATCATCACTAGATCTGGATCATCACTCGATCTAGATCATCATCACTGAATCTAGATCATCACTCAATCTGGATCATCATCACTGGATCTGGATCATCACTGTATCTGGATCATCACTCGATCTAAATCATCACTGTTGGATCATCATTGGATCTAGATCCTCACTCGATCTAGATCAATACCACAGGTGCTATCTCATAATTCTTCTCGTCACAGGAAGTTCTACAGAGCCAGCCCTTTTTCATGCTGGTTGTAGGCCTAGCCTCCATGTAAGTCTTCTTTAGCACTTATATCTGACACCAAGTCAGAATGGCCCACCCAGCACTTACATCTGACCTACTCGTCAAAAAGGTGGCACCTAGCACTCACATCTGATCATGTAGGAACCAATCTTATAATCACATCAGAAAGGCCCAGCACTCACATTTAGCCATGCAGGAACACATCCTACAACCATGCTAAAAAGGCTCTGCTCTTTCACCCATGTGGGAACACATCCTACAACCATGATGAAAGAGCTTTGCACTTACTGTTAGAATAATCAACCCATAGTTAGCTACCTTAGACATTAATTAATCCATTTTTGTCTTATTTTCCTAGTTTCCATATTCCACCTTATGCAAGTTGTCCTCCACATCTCCAAAGTGGTCAAAATTGCTAAAATTGAGTCATGGAGTGCTTGGGAAACCACTTGGAATCAAATCTGCTTTATTCCTGGCCTTCCTAGCACATATCTACTTTTTCTGCTTTATTTCCTGCTTTTGCTGAGTTTTAAGGCAATTGGGAAAGTTTGACTAGGTGAAGTTAACTTGTTTTTTGTCCTCATCATCCTCCACTCTTTTCTCCTAAGAAAATCATGTATGAATTGTCCTTCCATCATCTATTAGCTTGCCTAATTGATTTTGCCAATTTGTGAGCTCCTAGACAGATTTGGAAACTTCTTTATGCACCTATGGGGGATTTGCTTAGATTTAGTAAGCCTGCTTTTGACCAAATTCAAATGGCATCCCAATGCATTCGAATCTCTCATGTATTTATTTATTGTGGTAGCCTATGACTTCACAGGGTTGGCTATTGTACACTTATTCAATACAGATTAGTGTTCTGCTCCATATTCAGTCTCCTTTATGTGTAATTTGCATGTGTAATTGGCAATTTTTGTGAGTGTAATTGTTCTAACACCTGGGTTCAATTTCCACCCATGCGGGAACACATCCTGCAAGCATGATGGAAGGGCTCTGGACTTACATCCACCCATGCGGGAACATATCCTGCAACCGTGATGGAAGGGCTCTGCACTTACATTCACCCATGCGGGAACACATCCTGCAACCATGATGAAAAGGATCTGAGGATTACATTCATCCACGCGGGAACACATCCTGCAACCATGATGAAAAGGCTTTGCACCTACATCCACCCATGTGGGAACACATCCTGCAACTATGATGGAAAGGCTATGCACTTACATCCACCCATGCGGGAACACATCCTGCAACCATGATGGAAAGGCTCTCAACCCCAGGTTGAGGGTTCCTGGTACCTCACCAGGTAGCTCCATTCCAAGAATGGAAACAACCCTTATATCTGATCAAGTGGGAACACATCCCTCAATCACATCAGAATGGCAATGTGCTCACATCTGATCATGTAGGAACACGTCCTACAGTCATATCAGAATGGCCCTCAGTTCTAGACCAAGTATTCCTGGTACCTCACCAGGCAGCTCCATTCCAAGAATGGTAATAGCCCTTATATCTGATCATGTAGGAACCAATCCTATAGTCATATTAGAATGGCTCAGCACTCATATCTGACATGGAAGGAACCAATCCTCTCACCATGATAGAATGGCTCAACCCTTACATCTGACCTACTCATCATAATGGCTTATGGATTCAACACTCATATATGACATGGAAGGAACCAATCCTCTCACCATGATAGAATGGCTCAGCCCTTACATCTAAACTACTCATCATAATGACTTACGGATTCAGCGCTCATATCTGACATGGAAGGAACCAACCCTCTCACCATGACAGAATGGCTCAACCCTTACATCTGACCATGGAAGGAACCAATCCTATCACCATGTCAGAATGGCTATGGGTCTCATCGTTTTCCCTTGGAGGAAACCTCGATCTGGAGAACACCAAGCTTCTCCCTGAAGTACTCAAACTTCACCCTAGCCAATGGCTTCGTCAACACATCAGCTAACTGTTCCTCCGTCGCAACATACTGGAGCTTTACTGCTCCCCTCTGCACCATATCCCTGATATAGTGATACTTGATCTCGATATGCTTCAACTTGTCATGGAACACTGGATTCTCTGACAACTTCACACAACTCTGGTTGTCACAATGTATACAAGTAGCATCCAATTGGAGATCAAATAAATCAGACAGTAGCTTCCTCAGCCATACTGCCTCACAACTAGCTAAACAAGCTGCGACATACTCTGCTTCAGCTATACTTAGTGCCACATAGGATTGCTTCCTACTAAAACCAAGAGATCACACCTGATCCCATACTGAAGCAACACCCTAAAGTGCTCTTCCTATCGATGGCACTTCCTGCCCAATCTGAATCAACATAACCCTCCAGGTTAATCTTCTGATTCAACTCATACTTGAACCCATAATCAACTATACCCTTTAGGTACCTCACTGCATGCTTTGCACCCATTAGGTGAACATGTCTCAATGTGTTCATAGCAAAGCAAATATATGGTCTCGTATTCGTCAGGTACATCAAGGAACCAATCATCTGACGATACATTGTAGCATCAACCGTCTCTGATGAAGCAACACTCAATGGCTTCAGGTTCGATGCCATAGGTGTGGTCATGTAGTCCATCATCTTGAACCTCTTCAGGATCTCTACTGCATACTTCCCCTATCCACACCTCCATGCCTAGAAAATAGTGCATCGACACATAATAGGAGCATCACTTGTCTTCCGCCTTCAACCATGAAGCAAAGGTTGGAATCCGCTTTACTCTCAATAAAGTCTAGAGTCATCAGTAATCTATCCATCTTGTCATACCATGCTAGACCTCAAGATATTCTGTAGTCACTCCCTCTGAAGCGGAGCATCATACTCCCTCTGTCTTCCGTACTCTATGCGCTGAAACATTCTGTACCGGAGTGACAAGTAGCTTCCTATGCTACTAATATTCTATGTATCCATCTAGTGTATAGACTTTCATCTTCAACCTTGTAGCAAAGGTTAAGATCTTCATTAAGTTCATCATGTATGTGTTTCAACTCCCACTGGCTGCAAATGTCTCTTTGTAGTCTATGCCTTCTTTTCATGAGAAGCCTCGTGCTACGAATCTTGTCTTGTATCCCATGATGTTTCCATCTACTGCATGATGGAACTACAAAATTATCTTCAGCTATCGATACTGCAACCTAGACATCATTCTTCTTGAACCGGTCTTTCCTTTCTTCTTGGTTACTTCTTGGAAGGTTATGCATTAATGATGTCGCTGCATTTGTCATATTATTCTTCATCTTGAACTGTCGTCACTTGTTATTCAGAACAAGTCTCATCCTTCTTTGCTTGTAGGCAATTATGTATGCGATCTTTCCTACAAGTCAAATGCATTTGTATGGTTAGAAACATTTCATAAGGAATATTCATACTGGCAAATTCTTATGCATAAATATATGATCATGCAGCTACTTTAGCCAATACAACATTCATCCATATCTTACGGAAACTTTTCTAGATGCCTTCCATCTCTACCAGGACAACATTGAGATTGTGCACTAATCCAATATGTCAGCAAAGAGGTTTCATTCTAGATAAGTAGCAATGGAGAGTTTTATAGCACCATCAGCTACTTACCCATCGCATGCATATTAGTAGTATACTGTCATTAATGCAAACATTCTATCATTCATAATACATTAACTGAATATAAACAAATGAATTACAAAACAATATCATGAAATGACAATTGAATACTTATCTTTATTTGTTTCATGGGTAGACTCCTTCTTGATCCTTCGGCTTCATCGTCTTCTTCATTCATAATAGCATCGTTTCTTATCCAAATGCTAAGGTGGATAAGAGGTTCTTCAAGAGTTGAGTTCTTCATATTCCTCATCGCTTGAGGGATCTTCTTTGAATGGTGAGAGCTTGATCTTCAATTGCTCCCATCTTCTTTTCTCTTATTATTAGATGAGCTTCTTCTTGTGTGTGCTCTTCCTAGATTCTGCTAAAAGTAATCACTTCCTTCTGGCACACATTCCTTGAATGAATGAATCCCATGATCCTGGGATGCCATTCAAGGTGGCTATCACCACTTCTGCATTCTTCACTTCTTCTTCTACCGCTTTAAGTTGTTCTTGGATTTGAGAGACCCCCGTAAAGTATGACTGTATGGTCTCTGCATTCTAGATCTTCACATTCTTCAACTATTTTCTCAAAGTCATATTCCGATGTACAAGTTGATATTTAAGGAATCAAACATTTTTGGTGTCTTTAGGGGAGACACTTGTGGTACAAGTTGATCTGTGACTGAATCAACAATGATCTTCTTGGCCTTGACCAAGTTCTTCTTGTGTAAGGCTTTGAGCCTCATCTCCCTCTGGAACTGGAACCTCTCTTCTTATGTAGGTGTCCAATTCATTTTCTTCAAAGAGATCAAATACTTCCATGCTTGGAAGTTGTCAACCTCACCAAGCTTATCATCAAGCTGATGTGATAGATCATTTAAAATGAGAACATCAAATCCAAATAGTAAAATATTAGATCTTACCAATTTGAGGTGTCTGTCCTGGTTTCGGAGCTGGCTGATCTAGGGTTGTCATAGAAACCCTAATTTTCAAAACTTGGAATCTTTCAGATCTGATTAGATAGAGAGGTATATCTCTTCAAATTGAGCTATCCAATGTACTCCTTTTCTGAAAATGGTAAAGGGAAGCTCCCAGAATAGGAAGCCCTAGTTTTCCAAATTCTTCTGCAGAAATGCCTATTATTGTTTCTGTGGTATCTACTAAATCAATGATCCTCTATGTCTGAAATTTCTCATTGAGGTAACCTCACATGTCTTTCTTCCAATACCAAAGGTTTCATCAAAATTGGTTTCACCAATTGGGACTTATGGTCATTTTCCCAAGGTGACCTATTACAGGATTGTTCAGAATAGTGAAGTTGTATGGACTTCCACGTGTCACTGGTTCATCTTCTAAGTCTAACATGCATACCACAACAAGTACAGTCCATGCCCTTTTTGGAACATCTTTCAAAATCTCATTTGGACCTTTGAAGCTCAAGATATAGCAATTTTCCTCAGGTGTCCTGTTTAGGGATGAATTCTGGAAGAGGCTGGAACCCTAAGTTGGAGGGATCATATCTCCCAGAATATAGAGAATCTGAGGCTGAATTTTGGATACAGTGTACATAAAGATTTCATCTTCGGCCTCTACAAGTTTAAGATCCCGAGCCTTCGCCAATATCGGGATATAGCGAAAGTACCAAAACTTAGCAGTTTTAGTATTTAGGGTTTTTCTAGCTCGGGGTCAAACTAGGGTTTGACTTTCCCGGAGTTTCACCCAACCAAAAATATTGATCCAGGTCTCTAAACTTCGATTTTGATGAGGAGTGCAATCCTATGCTGGGCTCACTCAAAAATTCCTCTTCTGTAGAAAGCCCTAATTTCCCGCACCGAAAACTTAAAATGCTCGGAATCGAATTCTGCTTCGACAGAAAGATGCGCCCTTCAATGGAGAGTCAGCCTAGCATACTTTTGCTGATGGATTGTGGAGAGAGACCCTAAAAGTAAGAAGCCCTAGCTTCTGCAACTGCACATTGTCTTCTTCTCAGGTTAGCTCTGATACCATGTTAGATTTTTATCATTCAAGCTAGCATTATGATCTTAGGATCTTAACTGAGAGAATAACATGCACATCAATAAAACACAAGAGACAAGAGACACAAAGATTTTCCTCGGGAAAAACATAAAGGAGAAAACCTTGCAACTTCCTCAGAGATAGAATCAGCACCAAAAGTAAAACACGAAAACATAAAGATGATCTCTTGACAGTAGCAGTCTCTCTCTTGTCCCAGCAACTTCCCCTCTCACTCATGTGCCCCAATGAGTGAGTGTGTGTGTGATAAATAGAGAGACTCACTCTCTATTTATATTCTTACATTCACTTGAAACACACTCCAACATGTCGGCCTCACTTAACAATTACTTACTAGAGCCGACATCTCTAGGAGTGTCTAATAACCCTAGTGCCCCACAACTTGTGGGGACTTTGCCTCCTCCGACCAACAAGGAGGTTTATCCTTAACACAATGGTGGGGACTATTGCCCTGACTTACAATGACTCACCTAGGGTCGACTTCTCTAGGATAGTCTAATAACCCTAGTGCCCCATAACTTTGGGTACTTTAGACCAATAGGAGGGTTACCCACAATGACTTGACATGACTTGTTTACATTATAGAAACTTCCCGGAATAAACATCGGGGTATGACATGACTCAAGTACATTAAAAATACATCCCGGAATAAGCATCGGGTTACAATACATAAGAAATACGGATGAATACATTCCAAAGTTACCAATACATCAACACTTGAAACATAACTACTCATTACACAATCAAAACATTGAAATTCTAAAATTTATTTATAATTAAAACAAATATATTATTTATTATTTTTAAACTTTATTATATTTTTTTACAAGATTAAATTTATATAATTAGATATTAAATATAAATTACACAAAATTATTATATAAAATATTTAAAACAATATATTTTAATTTAAAAAAAATGTAAATTAATTAATTTTAAACTATAATATTTAAAATTGTCATATAAAATGTATTAAACATTTTAAATAAAAATTAATTTTATTATTTTAAAATATATAAAAAAAAACCAAGAAAATGTAATTATTATTTTAAATTATATAGAAAAACAAGAAAAATGTAATAAAAAAAATAATTTATTATTTATTATTATTTTTTTATTTTTATTTTTTGATATTGATAAATTTAATTTTTAAAAAATAAAATATTAATGATATAATAATCTCATATTGATGATGATGGTGGTGATGGTGGTTAATGTCTGTGAGACCAAACTTTTATAAACAAAATCAATAAATTAACTATTTTTATTTTTTATTTTATTTTATTAAGACTATCCTTTTAATTTTTTTTATTAAAATCATAAAAAAATTATTAGATTTTGAAAAGACCCTGAAATTATTGTATCATTAGAAGACCAAGAGACAAAAATAATATTTTATTAAAATCACAAAAATTCTCATCAAAGAAATGTGGCCAACTCATCTTTGATGGTTATGTGGCCAACTCATCTTTGATGGTTATGTGACCAACTCTAGGCATTTATTGATCATATTTAAAAGTAATCAATTATTAGGCATTTATTGATCATATTCAAAAGTAAATAATTATTTCTTATAAAAACAAAACATCATTTTGTTTTAATGATTTTCTTCATTATTATTTAATATACAACATGATGCTTCTTCCATACATTATATATTATTTAGTGAATGTGCTACATTTAGTGAGACAAACTTCAACGTTCTCACTATGTTATGGCAATTTTTTTTACAACCTCTTCTTCCAACCCGTGATCTCATGAAGAAACGAGAGGTTCTCGGTAAGAAAATACTCCTTCCTAAAAAGCTATGATCAATCTCTTTTCTTGAGTTAAATGTATTGTAGGACATCGTATTTAAAATTCATCTATGTAAACAAAAGGAATACTTAGTTTTGTGTAGTGGAAATGATCATTGTCTCTCCCATTTAGTGAGTAAAATAATCATAACATCATCATATTAATCAATATAACATCATCATACAAATAAGTATTAAATATTTATTGTGTTACATGAAATATATCAACATAAGTTGTAAAAAATAAAAAACAATATTCATTCTTACAATAAATTAAAATTTAATGATAAATATTCTCATCTAAAAAAACGTACACTCTAAAATTTGTAAGTTCTTTTTTGGGGTTAAAGCTTCATATTCTTACCTCATTACACTATGTTAATTTGGGAAAACCTACTCTTTCAAACATAAATTTAAATTACTAAATTAAGAGGAAGATATAAGATAACGAATATAATAAAAATAAAAATAAAGCACTTTAAAATAATAAAATTGGTGGTAGTATTTTTTTCAAGAATAAAAAAGTTAGATGGTTCTGAGCTTGATATAAGATTTAAGAGAAAATGCTAAACTACCCTAACCATTATGTCCCTTATATTTATAGTATAAAATTTGGAATCAAACAATATTACTAAGACGGTGAAATATGAATATTCCTTTCTTTTACATATGTTCATATTATAATTCATTTTCAAAATGTTTATAACAATAGTCATCTTCTTAACCTTTTAACTTATCAAAACTATGAACATTTAGGATAGCTTCTTTCCAATATTTTTAACCATAGAAATAAAATTTTAAAAGAAAAATAATTAGTTTATCACCATCTTTTCTTTATGTGTGATCAACCAAAGTTATTCTTAATGGACATTTACAACCATCATCACTAATAACATCCTTTAAGATAGTCAGTTAATTTCTACTTTAATTGGTATTCTACATAATTTGATTATTAATCAATATTGTATTGTATATTGATTGGTTTCATAATTTTATTATTATAATTTTCTTATCAATCAATATTGTATTTTATATGTATATTGATTGATATATTACATAATATCATAGATGATTTCAATCAAGTATATTGGTGTCATATCAATAAATATTATGTCTTATATTGGTTGATATTATATACAAAATTGAATATTTTATATAATATTGAGCAATATGTGTAATATAGAGGTCATTTTGAGCATTGCAACATCTATTTGAATGACTTCGAACATGATCATATGTCATCAAATGCTCTATCAATTCATGAATAAACTTATGTTAATTGTGATCCTTCAAAAGTGATATTTGATTATAATGACAAATTGGTTAATCTTCTTTGCAATATGAGTTGATGACATGGATGAAATGAATCATCCAGGGATTAACATTATGTGATCATTGGACTAGTACTATATATCAAAAAATATCTTTTAAATGTTAGTGACATAATGACTTTCAATATTATTCTAGTGCAAAGCTAACTCATGTGGTATTTATGTTTTGATGATTTATGGTTAATTCTAATTTATTTTGTGTTAATAAATGTTATATAAGTTAACATTAGTAAGTTTTATTAACATAAACTAAGGCATCAAGAAAAATAAAAAAATATTATATCATAAAGGAGTCAAAATTGTGGAATATACTTTACACCATAATATCAACACTAAAACAATATTAAAATTCATATTGAGAAGAATAAGCATGCCCCTATTTAGAGTAAATTTGAGTTGAGAAATTTATACAAATTAGCCATGGCTTTAAGTAGTTTAATCTCATGAATGTGGATGAGGCTATATAGTTGAAAATCAAATCTAAGTATTAACCAAATAGGTTAAATTTTAAAAGAGAACTTTCTAGCATTTTTGTGAATTAACATTTAAAGGTCTAACTAATACAATCAATGCACCAATCAAACCGCATATAAATTCATAATTTAAGGCAATGTAAAAGTTATCTAAATAAATGTAAGTTTTTAAGAAGAAGACAACAAATGTCACAAAATAAATGTAATTTTTTTAAAATAAATGTAAACTTCTTTTAAATTTTCAATTATGATTATTTTTTTGTCTAGATAAATGTAATTTTTTAAAGTTTTTAAGAAGAAAACAACAAATATCACTTCAATTGATTTTTTTTTAAATCAATAAAAAAATTATGTATGAAGTAATTTTATCAAAATCATACAAAATTACCACATTCTTGAAGATCACATGGGACACTCCCCATCCTACTCATGTAGATGATTTCAAACTGAGTTTTAATAAAATCACAAAAAATTCCATCATCCTTTGATGGTTATGTGGCCAACTCAAAGCATGTATTGATCATACTCCAAAGAAATCAATTATTTGAAAATGAAACAAAGTATCATATTCATTTTTGGATGTTGTTCTTCTATATTATTCAATGTTCAACATGATGCTTCTTCTATACTTTATATTTTATTCACTGAATCCTGTATTTGGTGAGACAAAACTTCACCTTTCCCACTATGCTATAGCATTCTTTCCATTATGCTATAGCATTCTTTAGACAACCTCTCCATCCAACCCATGATCTTATGAGAAAATTAGGTGTTTTCAATAAGAAAATAATTATTTCCATTATGCTATAGCATTCTTTAGACAACCTCTCCATCCAACCCATGATCTTATGAGAAAACTAGATGTTTTCAATAAGAAAATGATTTTTCATAAAAAAACTATCAGGAAACCTTTTCTTTTAAAAACTAAATTTCTCCAATGACATCATATTCAAAACTTACTTATGCAAAGAAAAAGAATACTTAACTTTGTATTGTGCAAATGATCATTGTTTGTCCCCCTTTTTTTAATAAAATAATTCAATTTAATAACATAACATCGGCATATCTCTCAATATAACATCATTACAACATCATCATATTAAACATTTCATTTGATCTCACATTAAATGTATCAACTACATTTAAAAAAATACAATAAAATAAAATAAAAATAAAACAAATTACAAATTTTTTTATCATTAATTTTTTGTTTTTAGTATATAATTTTTTTTTAATAAAAAAATCTTATAATAAAATAAAAATTAAATAACACATATACCTATCTTAAAAAACTTACCATCTAAATACAAAAATAAAATAAAATAAAAGTAAATAAATAATTTTTAATAATTTTTATTTTTAAATAAAAACTTATTCTTACATTAAAATAAAAAATAAATGGCAAACATGACCATCTTAAAAAACCTACCATCCAAAATTTGTGAGCATTTATATGCCATTACAATATGTGTTAAATAGGGCCAAAAATACACTCGAACATAAATTTAAATTACTAATTAACAGGGAAATAACCAAGGTAAAAAATATAATATACAATAGGTTAATATGGCCAAACCTACACTCTCGAACGTAAATTTAAATTAGGGAAATAATCAAGATGAAGAATATAATGAAAATAAAAGTAAAGTATTTAAAAATAATAAAGGCAGTATTTATTTTCAAGGATTAAAAAGGTTAAAAGTGTCATATTTAAAAAAGTATTGAATGATACTAAATATTAGTATGTCTAATGAATGTACAGTATAAAATAAATTAGAATATCGAATTATGTCTAATCAATGTATAGTATAAAATAAATTAGAATATCAAATTATATTGATAAGTTGGAAAATGAAAATTATTTTTTTATAATATTTTATATATATTTATTTTATATTTTGCTTTAAAATATATACTCATTTTAATTTTTATAGTTTTTTTAATTCAAACTTCTATCCCATATTTTGAGCCAAGAAATAAATTTTTTAAATGAATTAATTTATTTTCACCTTTTTTTTTTTAATTTAATAAACTAAAATTGTTCTTAATAGACATTAATAATCTATACTAGATAAACTCAGAAAAGTGATTTTCTCCTTTTTGTGGGGATCTTCTGTTAAGAACAGAAAATATCATCTTGTGGATTGGCATCTTTTGGCTCGGCGTACTTCCCTTGGTGGTTGGGGAATTAAACATCTCCCTAGCTTTAGTTTTTCTTTGAGAATGAAATCTTTCTGGCTGGCTGTCCACAGCAAAGGCATTTGGAATCTCCTTATCTCGACAAAATATATGAAAAAAAATCCTTTTCACCTTTGGCTCAGGGAAAAGAACTTCATTTTTAATAATGCCTCTATCATATGGAAAGGATTCATTGCTACCATTAACTGGATTGGTAAAGGAACTACTTGGCAAGTTGGTAATGGTGAATCCATTTACTTGGGGGTCGATCCTATTGTGGGGCTGGGATCCTCTTTTCTTCTGCCTAGAGGACTGAGAGACTATCTTGAGGATTTTGGCATTTGTTCCTTAGCCCAGGCTCGCAACCATACTTCAAATGCTAAAGGTTATTGGTTTTCTGCAGAAGAACTTGATCTTACAGGTGATTGGAAATCCATTTGGGATAATTATATAAGAGGTCTAGAATTTGGTCATATTCGGCTTACTGATCAAAGTGATATGTTAATTTGGTCCCACAATAATTATATTGGGTCATTAACTGCTGCTGAAGGTTATTCTTGTATAATCTCCCACTGCTGTTCTGAATTAAATGACAAGGTACTGAATATTTTGTGGTCTTTGCCTATCACTCTGAAAATCAAATGTTTTATCTGGCTTTTGATATTTGGGAAGATATTAACCTGGGAGCAATTGCAGTCTAGAGGTATCAATGGGCCTAGTCATTGTATCCTCTGTGAAGGAAATATGGAAGATATCCATCACCTTTTTTTCTGCTGTCCTTTTTCTGTCCGTATTTTCTCCTTCTTCGAGAGAAAATTCAGTTGTTCTTTCCCTAGTTTCAGCTCTGTTCACTCCTTCTTGGACCGATGGTTTACCTGTTCTACGAGTTCTGCCCCTTACTTATACTTGCCTCTGTTTATATGTTGGGGAATTTGGCTCACCCGTAATCTCTGCATTTTTGAAGATAAGAAACCTTCCATCCCTGCTTTGATTGCCAGAATTGAAGGGTTGATTATTTCCTTCCCTGTGCCTTTGAAAATTTGCAAAACTCGCAATATTGGTCCTAAACCAACAAAATGTTTTCCTTATGGCTTTTTTGATGGTGCTGCTGCAGAAAAAATGGGAGGATCAGGTTTTTTTATTTATATCAATGATATGCATTTCTTTAGCTTTTCCATAGGTTGTGGCAGAAGCTCTAACACTAGAGCAGAGTTAATGGCTTGCTGGGCAATTCTAAAAGTCAGCCTTTTGATGGGTATTCCTATTCAGCTAATATACGGGGACTCAATGGTTATTATCTCATGGTTAAACAGAATTTCTGCACTTGATGTGCCATCTCTGATGCACTGGTGTTGCGATATTAGACTTATGCTTCAAAAGGCCCCACCGGTGATCTTCAAACATACATATCGTGAGCATAACATGTTGGCAGATGCACTCTCCAAACTAGGACTGAAATTGGATATGGGAGTTGTTTCTTTTTCAGAATCTATGGATGGAATGATTGTGAAACAAGGCAATCTTTATCTCTTTTAGAGTAGCAGAATATCTCTTTTGCTTCAGCATGATTATAGATATGTTTTGATTATCTCTTTCTGTTCTATGATTGAGTCCTTCTAGCCAGCATGTATTGCTCTGATATGTTATGTTTGAAGTTTATCTTCGAATCCTCAGTACTTTCTGACCTGTATTGACAGGGATGATGAGAAAAGTCTGCTTCGATCAGACTTTTTCTTCTGTATCTGCTGCTTTGTTTGTCATATATAGCTGTTGATGGTGACACTGAGATTGGACAGTCCTCATGCAGATTTGCTTTGATGTATCTGCTGTTTTGTTTTGTCAAGATGTTTGGCATTGGAATCTGGCAGTAATCAAACTGATATGTAAAAGGTGTCTTTTGATTCATATGAATAACAAAGACTGGTATTTTTTCCTCTGAAAAAAAAAAAATTCTTTCTATTTAGATTTAATAAACATTAATAATCTTTCTACTTGGATTGATATTCTACACGATTTGATTCTATGGTTATAGTTTTCTTATAAGTTAATATTATATTTTTTATACAATTTTATAGTTTATGTATATTGTATCAATTAATACATTATATAATATTATTATCGTTATAGATAGTATCAAATAATTTTGTGTGAATAATTTTGTGGGTATATATCAATTGATATTATATTTTATATTGTTAATATTATATATAAAATTGTGATGATTTTTTTATATTAGCATAGATTCATCTTAGAAAAGATCTTAAATCTAAATTGAGCCGACATGTTATTTTTTATAACATTTTATTATTTTTATAAAGGACACTTGTAAGATGAGCACATAAGGACTTACACACCTCCCCCTACTCACTTGTAAAATGCGCTTCTTCAACTCAATAATATTGGTTGATATATGTAAAATTTATAAAGATATCCGTAAAGATAGTTTTGAGCAACACTACATCTATTTGAAATACTTCGAACATGGTACTATGCCATTAATTGTTATATAAATTATAGTAGATTAGATATGTAAAAAAATTATATAATGAAAAAACCTAGTACGTATATAATACATAGTTATACTTCTTATATACAATATTTTTAATTAAATATTCACCAATATATCATAAATGTACATGGATATTTGTATAAGAAAAATAAATAGATATAATATTTTTAATAAAATATTAAATATCACATATTAAGAATATTGAGATATTATTAATAATTGTTTTAATAAGAGTATGAAATTGAAATGTATTTATGTTTTATAGAGTTCAAATAATTAAAATTTGTTTTTTTTTTAAATTAATTAAATCAAAATTTAATTGTCCACTAATAAAAATCCATATCTATATTACATCTATAACAAATATTCAACTAATTCAAATTCTTTTGAATTTCTAGAAAAGCCAATATGATTGAATTATACTACTATGATATAAATTTAAAAAACACTCTTATTTAGAAAGCCATATTTAATTATGATGACATTAGTTAATCTTCTTCACAACCTAATTTGAAATAAGTAAAGATTAACATTATGTTAATCTTTAGTGTAGTACAAAATACCAAAAAATATGCTTTCAATGTTAAAGACATATCAATCGATATGGTTTTAGTATTGATTTATTGGAGAGGAAACTTATATGGTATTTACAATTTTATGGTTTGTGGTTAATTATAATGCATAATTTTATGTCAATTAACATTAAATAAAACAACATCCTTACTGAGGAAGAAATATCTCTATTTTTCAAAAGAAAATATAAATTAACAAAAATGGATCCAATAAGTTTTAAGTTAATATAAAATTGGTCATAAAGTAGATGCAAAACTCTATATCATAGAGTTGAAATTGTATACTCTACACCCTAAGATCGAAATAATGATAAGACCAAAATGGGATATCAAGGACAATGACCATACACGTATTTAAAGTAAATTTGAGAAGAGAAAACCTATCACAATGGCTTATGGCATAAAGTAGTTCAATATTGGAATTGTGAATTAGGTTACGTAGTTGAAAATCAAATCAAATTATTAACCATGCAGATTGACCTTGATGCATTTTGTTAATTGGCATTTAAACATTAAGTAATGACCAATTTTATGTTTAATAATTTTTATTTATTTATTAATAATGTGAATTATATATATCAACTACTTTTTATGTGGTTGCCTTAATGTTAAATTTAATTAAAATTGTATAAGAGTATGAAAATTTTCATCTAGGAAGTTTAATTTTTGTAGGATCTATATGACCTAAACCATGATTATATCTATTATATTTTTAAAGATTGTCTTAACAATCTCTTTAGACTTTATGTAAGAAAGGTTGTAGAATTGTGACAAAAGAGATTTTTGTTTAGAAAAATGCAATCTTTTTTCTTTGGAAGAAAAAAGATATGAAGTGTTCTTTCAACATTTGGTGAGAGAAATTTATGTATATGTATGCACTTATGTTAATAATAAATTAAAATGGAAATAAATTAACATTAATAAAAATGAAAAAAAAAAACTCAAATTCATCTTCATTGAGAATACATATGTATTCAAATCTTTTTTTTCCTCTTCCTGCAATAAACATTTGTATTTTGTTTGCACTCCTATTTAAAAGGTGTAATGTTATATCACATTTAATAGCATGTGATCTATGTTAGCTTTTGTCGCGTGAAATGTTAGTGTTGCATTTAATGTCATGTGACATTTCACTTGATTTAAGGATTATGATGACTTTAATTATTCTAATGCTGATTTTCACTATTCCAATGATCAGAATTTAAACAACCCCTATGTCACCTAAGAGATGAACATATCACTTAGAATAATCAAACTATGTAAATGACTAATAATAATATTCATTTACTTATTCAAGAATCATTTTTAATACTTATATACATTTATCTAGTGATACATTGGAATAATTTTTATAACTATATTAAAATATACTCTCTTCATTGCATATAACATGCAAAATAAATCCGAAAATACCATAATCCTCGTATTAATGAAAAATAGTGTCATAAAAATCTCGTACACTATCATTGAATAATTATCTCAAATTAAGTATTTTGTATCATAAGATTTGAAACCAATGGGATGAATCTATGCAAGTTTGTTAATATTCTTATGATCATTTTTCATCATTATAAGGGACACTTATTTAGTCCTCTTTCTCAACCATTTTTAGTAGAAATGAGAGAGGACTTGGCATGTGAAATCATCACCCATCACAAATGACAATTTCACTCCTCATAAATAATAATTTTAAGATTTGAATTAATCATAATAATAAAATTGTATTTTCAACCATCAAAATATGATATTATACTTGAGCAATTTTTGACTATTAATAGCATACCTGAATAAAAAGAGTATACAAAGCATATATATATATGATTGTTTTGTGATAACTTTTATGTAAAAATGCTATAGCTAATGAATAATATAATTAATATAAATTTAGGCTATAATCTTTTTCCACTAAAAAAACGATATTAACATTATGAAATTTTAATAAATAATTAAAAATATCAATGAAAAACAAAACCATATATATTTATGCTTAGTCCGTTTTAACCATTTTTAATAAAAAATGAAAAAGAACTGGTATATGAAATCATCTTCAATCACAAATTATAATTTTACTCATAATAACCTTAACCCTATTTTATAATATTATAATATAAAATTTAATATTATAATATTATAATACCATTTATAAAATAATATTATTATTATAATATAATAATATAATACCATTTTAAAATGTTTAAACAAATCTAAACAAGTGTGTACCTATTCTTATGGCGATTCTCTAACTTTTCACATATTCTATGCCCTTTTCACATGTCTCAAAAATACCTAGTATCCTATCACATGTTTGTTTAAAAATGTATATTCTATTAAAACAGTCGATTCTTAATTTTCATCAACTTATTGCACAGTGCTACTTTCACATGTTTTGTTAAATCGTTTTATTAAAATAATTTAATACATTCACGGTTAACACAGTTGCTTTTTCACATGCTTTCTTAAAAAAATATTATAGAAAATATTTTTGGAAGGAGGAGTACTGAGACCAAAGGACTGACCTCCCCGAGAAATAAAAACTGTCACGGCCGCTGAGTAGGTACTCTGTTTTCACAGACCAACAGATTTTTTATTATTATTATTATTATGTATAATATATATATTGTTGTTGAACGTCGTGAATGCGATATATATATTATATTTTTTGAATGGCGAGCGACGGGACGGTTCAGGAGACGGTGGCCGTCCGTCACCATAGAATCGCACGACCGACAGTGCAAATGCAAGATGCAGGCTCGTGACATGACTTTTGTGTCGGCAAGCCCCATTAAACCCTAGGTTCCAAGCCCTAGTTTGCAGAGAAAAGAGGATGGCGACAGTGACGGTGATGGATCGAAACTCGTAGAGTCGTAGAGGGGTTTGAATTTGAAAAAGAATCATGATGGAGGGGGCTTTGTGTCGGTTTTCAGTTGTGACTGTATAGGTAACTAACTGGGATCTCCTCTTTTAATTCTTTCCAAGATGATTCAGTGTAGGGAGCGTTGGCTAGTGCTTTCTGTGAATAATAATGCAGGTTTTGACATGAGGGGAAATACAGGTTGGCAGGGAGAGATTGAGATTGAGATTGGGACAAGGGTGGCATACAGGTTGGCAGGGTGATATTGGGATAAGGGTGGCATACAGGGAAACTTGGGCAGAGTTATTTTGATTCTAGGTGCAGGGGTTGGTTACAGGCAAAGGTTTGTGGTTTGGGTTGACCATAATTTTCTGGTGAGTATTTATAGCGAAAATGGCCGGACTGGCTGCATGCCCGGCATACGGCAAAGACAAAGGCAATCTGCGCACGAATGTAACAGTGTCTGTAGGAAGATTGGCGGAAGATTTGGCAAGGAGGGCCATGGTCTGGAGTCCTTTTCGACCAGTCACTTCCTTCACCGGATCTCAAGGCTTTTCCACGCGAAGAAGTAAAAGCTGCTTTTGTACCCCTCACGTATTCAATGAAATCTTCCTTAACCACGCTGGGGGCTTTCAGGTGAATGGAATTAGATGATGACGAAGACCAGAGGGCTTAGGGTCGAGTCTCGTCGACCCCGTTTTTATGATTGGACATACGGCTGCTTCCAGAGGTCTAGACTCTGAATGGAGGGATGGTGGAGTCCACCATGGCCTGTCTTTTGACCGTTTTTGGGTTCTCGTGCATTCCGTCTCAGCGAGGGGGTGGTTGGTTTTTCTAGTACGCCTAGCTGCAATATCGTTGCGTGATCTCAATGGAGAGAACAGTAGTAACGTGGGGTCGACTGTTCACGGGAGGAATCTCTCCTTCTCTGACTCCGCCTGGCTACAGTATGGGAGCCCTTGAGGCTTATAAGTATTCGGTTGTGGAGGCTTCTTGTTCGTCGTGGATCATCTTTAGCTTAGCTTAGTTAGCGTCCATGGCGAACCAGCTCGGTGATGTTGGATCGGAACAATGTTTTGCCCAACATCGGTATGTGAGTAGAAGGGTAGGTCCCTCGAATACATGTTCTTTTTTGTTTTCTTTTGGGTTGGACGGTTTCCTTTTATCTCGTTCTTTTTGGGAAGATCATGGGTTCTCATTTTTATATTGAGTTCTTGTTGCCTGTTTGATGCAGTTTATGGCTCTGTTTTCATGTTTTCAATCACGGGTTCCTTCTCAGATTAGTGAAAGAAATTGGCTCGATTTGCAGCAGAGTTATTTTGCGGTATGGTGGAATTACAAAGCTCAGGAGGGATAGCGCCCATGGCAAGACACACCGTCTCTCAAGTGGCGCTATCCATCCTGGGCTTCTTAATTTCTTTATACCTTTACCCATGTTTGATTTTATTCATTTCTCTTCAAATCTAGCGTCCTCAAGGTAAGAGATGCTGTCTTTCCTCTCCTCAATTCTGTTATCTTGTAAAAGGAAAGCATATCTTTAGGCAAACTATGTTTTTATTGACGATAATGATAGCTTTATATATATATAACAAAGACTACCACTAGTAAGATATATCTTCTATATATTTTTTATCTGTATAGACTAGCACAATATCAGAACCTGCTTATATCAAACACATTTCTGGAAGAGGCTTCACCAGTCAGAAAGGCTTCTGGCATCCTGGTAGAGAAGTCTTGGAAGAGAAATTGAAGCTAAAATGAAAGAAAATGTGGGGGAGGTTTCTCCAGAAATTAAAGAGAAAACAGATTGACAGGTAATTAACCAGTTTTCAGACCATTACCATGTATTCAGTGAACTAAAAGTGCAAGGGCAGATTTTTTTTTCTTTTCTTAAGCGGACCAAAGCGTCAGAAATCTGTGCCATTATTTCATTCTGGACGACGATGATTCCAGCAAATAGATTTGATGTATGATGTTTCAATAAATTTGTGATTATTTCATGCCAAACCCAAGTGTTGATGTAGATATTTCATAAAAAAATGTGATTATTTTATGTCATGCCAAACCTGAGAGTAATGCGGCGAATCATGGTTTGTTTCTTACATTTTACCCATGGATAATCTGAACTTCTTGGAAAGAACAGGTTGCTTGCTGCTTTGTTCTTCCAAAAATGGACATTACAATACTACTTTGAACTTTCGGAATGTTTTAACAGGATTTCCTCCTAGAATCAAACTGCGTAGCGTAGAAATCGATCGGATGGTCACAGAAGGATAGATACTGCTAGCTTGAATAGTCATAGATTACGTTAAAATTGGAAACTGCCCTTTTGTAGTTATACAATGCTTCCAACTTTTGATGGTAAATTGGTAACGATGGTAAAACCCTAATCTAAGATTCAGTAGAGTAAATGAGCAGACCCTTCTTACCGTAAATTTATTTATTCACTCTCCAGATGTATTCCTCCCTCTCTGTGTTGTATTTCAATAACACCACCAGGAGAAGTCAGGTACTCTAAGACCCAGGGTAGATGAGATCTTATATATCTGCACTTAAAAAGCAAACGACTTTCTTTTCCAATTATCTGGATTTTAATAAAAAGACAGACATCTCTAACAAGAAAAGGTGCAATAGCATCCCAGTTTGAAAGAATTTTCGTCTCCAGTGTGCTTTTCTTTCTGGGTGTTCAATAAATCCAGGGCTGGTCATAAACAGGCATGGGCACTGTGTGTGTGAAAAGGATTTCTTGATGAATCGTTGCCAAATAGCGTAACAGCTAAACATAGTCCAAGTGATTTCTATGATCACGAATTCATCTTCTGTTCATAATTCATACTGTTGTAAAAGGATTGAAGTTTTCACTTGCAGTGTTTTTATGTCCAAGTCTAGGGCTAACATGGATTGCAATAAACAGGCAGCAGCACTTGAAGTATACAAAAAAATTTCTTTATAAATCTTTGCAAATGACTTACCAGTTAAAAAGCAATTCAATTGATTTCTATGATCATCAATCTCTTCTGTTCTTAATTCATAGCATTGCTTTTCCAATGTTACTATATTCTATTCTAAATTTATTCATACTGTTGTAAAAGAATTGAAGTTTTCACTTGCAGTGTTTTTATGCCTCTAAGTCTAGGGCTAACTTGAATTGCAATAAACAGGCAGAAGCACTTTGCAAATGACGTACGAATTGAAAAGCAATTCAATAGATTTCTATGATCATGAATCTCTTCTGTTCTTAATACATACCATTGCTCTTACAATGTCACTATATTCTATTCTAAATTTATTCATACTGTTGTAAAAGGATTGAAGTTTTCACTTGCAGTGTTTTATGTCTCTAGGTATAGGGCTAACATGGATTGCAATAAACAGGCAGCAGCACTTTGCAAATGACGTGCCAGTAAAAAGCATTTCAATTGATTTCTACGATCATGAATTCCTTCTGTTCTTAATCATACCACTTTTAATTGATTTATATGATCATGAATCTCTTCTGTTTTTAATCATACCATTGCTTTTTCAATGTTACTATATTTTATTCTAAATTTATCTATTCTGTTATACCATAATCCAATTTTCCCATGTTACTATATTCGATTCCAAATTTATCCATTCTATTATACCATAATCCATTTTGCCCATTCTAATGTTACTATATTCTATTCCAAATTTATCCATTCTATTATACCATAATCCATTTTGCCCATTCTATTATTCATACCAGTTATAAATGATCCCAGTATTGTTACTTTTGCTAATGGTCTGATTATAGGATAAGAGTGTTTGACATGTATCAAGCACAGGCGTTTACAAGTATAGCGTTTGAAAATGATTGAAATGTAAGCTAGCAACTGTTTAAGAGATTAAATTTGAAGTTCCTAAGGTAGGAAACACAGAATCGGAATCCTGTGATGTAATGCAGGAGACTTGAAATTCCATAGTAAAATTATTAGTGGTTTTTAGTTATAAAGGATAAATATAAAAGAAGAACCATCTGTGCTTGCAAGCAAGAAGTCGAGGATGAAATGCATGTGATGTCCAATGTTATGTACACATCAACTCACAATGTTATATACCATCAAGTAAAGCAGGCCAGAAAGCACTCAATAGAACATGGAAATTTGAATAGATTACTTAACTTGTTGATTTTACTTTTTAACCTAAACAAGTTGTTATAGTAAGGATGCTTTAAAACTTCAAAACATAAGAATTTACAGTTTATTTAGAACCAGCAGAATCATCCCGAGGTAAATGACAGCTGTAGAAATTTATTGTACTAATCTGATTGTAACAATTTACTCTTATCTCACAGATCCCATTCTATTCAGAACGTTGGTCTGCAGCACGCAGATAGATACTTTGATGGATAACTGCAGAATCATCCCGAGGTAAATGACAGCTTGACATCCAAACTGTAGAAATTTATTGTACTAATCTGATTGTAACAATTGACTCTATCTCACAGATCCCATTCTATTCAGAACGTTGGTCTGCAGCACGCAGATAGATACTTTGATGGATAACAAACACACAGTTGACAAGGGAGCCTGAAGACCAAATTATATCTTGTTTTTTTAATTTCTAGAGAGATTTAATATATTCGAGATATGAATCAAAGTAGTTTATTGAATCCCACCGGAGACTGGAGAACCTCTAAATGCTACACCATGAAGTGGAGAGATCAAATCGTGGTAGTAATCACTTTTATTTATGTGCAGTGAAGAGCTATATTTGAAGCTTGTATCTAGTAAGGAAATTATGACAAGTAATAAATTTACAGTGTACACTGCAACAGAAAGCATAGTTATGATTATAGAGCTTGTCAGCAATGAAACTAAAACGAAAACTATCATATTGAAGATGGTTTAGAAGGATCAGTAAGTCTGGCAATAGTGGCAATTTGCCTGAATCCATAATGTGGCAATGCTAATTTTGCTTCTGTCCACACAATATAAAAGTGGCCTCCATATAATAATACACCCAAGGACTAACTTAAATAGTAATGTCCTATAAAATCCGAACTTCACTTCTATCATAACCCTATGGCCTCCACCTTAACTTAATTGGGATGTATGATTTTTAGTTTTGCACTTTTCTCTTCAGCAATCAAAGTCAGGTGTTTTTAAGCTAGAAACAATGCTATTTTTGTAATATTACATTGTCAAATGGATGTAGCTTGGGTGGTTGGGAGGAATGAATGATATCTTCCCCACCCGGGTTCTACTCTTGTAAGTGACATGATGCTCTTGTGGAGCCCTACTTTGTAATAAAAGTTGTGAATGATGAGCTGGCCATACCTTAAATCATCAATTTTTCTTTATACTACCAATACCAATCGTCAAAACAAGCCTGTAAGAAGTTTAATCATCAATTCTTCCTTATACTGCTAATACAAGCCACAATGCTTTTCTTTGTAATCTTACATTGCTTTCTTCATTATTCCAACATACATATTCTACCAATCATAGTTACATGTATCGGAAGTTTAATCATCAATTCTTCCTTATACTGCTAATACAAGCCACAATGCTTTTCTTTGTAATCTTACATTGCTTTCTTCATTATTCCAACATACATATTCTACCAATCATAGTTACATGTATCGGCGATATATCGTCGACATCGTGATATATCGCGAGTTGATGGGGTCGGCGATATATCGCCGATAAAATATCGCGATATTTTTCGACACATTCAAAAAATCACGATATATTCCTATATTTTGGCGAGTCGATAGAAAATATCGCCTTGCTAGGTAAAAATTAAAAAAAATCGCCGTTAAGAGGCCGCGGACCGGTTTTTTTCATTCATTTGGACGTTTTGGCTTGGAGGAAGTGGAGCTCTGGCGTCTTGGGCGATCTTGGGCGATTTTCTACAAGAGAGGAAGGGGGCAATCATGTTTCCATAGCATTTAATCAGGTATGTATTCTTAACTTTAAACTTTTATTATTTTTTATTTTGCTTGAGATTTGTTGGTTAATGTAGATTTAATGTAGGGTTTAGGTTTAGATTTAGTGTAGGGTGTAGATTTGCCGTTACAATCATAGCCTATAGGGTTTTAAGTAGGCCACCCTCTCATTTCTTTGAAGTTTGAATGTTTTAAATTTTTAATAATTTCATTGTTTTCAAGAATCAAAATTTTAAAGAATAACATTTTAAAATTGATTCATTTTTGTTTGTTTGTTGTGGCAATGTGGCATAGGTGATAGTGGACACAATGCCAAAGCCATTGGATCCAATGTGGGAGTATGGGCAGCCAATTGACCTTAATAATCGACAAAGGGTGAATTGCAAACTATGTGGGAAGGATATTTCTGGTGGAATTAGCCGCTTGAAATACCACCTTGCCAAAATTGCTGGCCATGAAGTGGATGTTTGTCCTGCTGTTACCCCAGAAGTGATGCGGATTGCAAATCAATCCATTCTTGACATGGCTAAGAAGAGGGACGAGAAAGAGGAATTCAGACATGAACTTGCATCTAGAACACAGTCACGAACCATGGGAGGCACAAGTGACATGCATTCCTTCTCCTCATCTACACGACCCCCACATTCCACTGTGCCTTCTTCAGCCTTACCTTATGTGGGATCGTATTCGAGGGAACCTTCTGTTCGAACCATGCTCAAACAAAGGGAGAAGGATGAGGCGGATAGAGTTGTGACAAAATGTTTTCTATGGGGTGATGTGCCTTTCAACATCGCCAAAAACAACCCCTACTATCATGCCATGTTTGAAGCTGCTGGCGCCGTTGGTCTAGATTATAGGGGGCCTTCCTATAATGATTTGAGAGGGAGACTCCTTGATGAGGAGAAGGTTGATTGCACCCGGAGATTAGATGAGCTCAAACAGTCATGGGCGGTCACCGGTTGCACTATTATGTTGGATGGATGGACTGATGGGAAGGGCAGATCCATTATCAATTTCTTGGTCAATTGTTCTAGGGAGACAGTTTTTATCAAATCTGTCGATGCATCTCCCTATGTTAAAGATGCACGCTTATTATGTGATTTGCTGGATAAGTTTATCCAAGAGATAGGGCCACAATATGTTGTCCAAGTCATTACGGACAACGCTGCCAGTTATGTTGCTGCTGGGAGGATGCTTATGGAGAGGCATGCAAGCTTGTATAGGACTCCTTGTGCTGCCCATTGTATTGATTTGATGCTAGAGGACATGGGAAAACTTCCTTGGATCAAAGAAGTCATTGATTCAGCTCGGAGCGTGACAAAATATATATACAATCATACATATGTTCTTTCACTCACGAGACACTTCACGGGAAACAAGGAGTTGATGCGGCCTGCAATCACACGATTTGCCACTTCCTTCATTTCTCTTCAGTCTATGCATAAGGTTATGATGGAGTTGCAGCGGATGTCTCTTTCTGATGAGTGGGCATCTTGTGTCTATAGCACCAAACCAGATGGGCAAGCCATTGCTCGAATGGTGCAATTTGATTTGACTTTTTGGGCACGATTGGAGGAGCTATGTGCCATCAGTGAACCTTTGGTAAAGGTTCTTCGTTTGGTTGATGGTGAAAAGCCCGCAATGGGCTACTTGTATGAGGCCATCGATAGGGCCAAGGAAGCTATCCAGCACTACTATGAGGACAAGGGGGAGGTGGGACTCACAAGACGAGCTGAACTATGGAGTGTGATCGATGAACGATGGAATAATACTCTCCATCATCCCATTCATGCAGCAGGGCTCTACTATGAGGACAGGGGGGAGGTGGGACTCACAAGACGAGCTGAACTATGGAGTGTGATCGATGAACGATGGAATAATACTCTCCATCGTCCCATTCATGCAGCAGGGCTCTACCTCAACCCTGCTTTCTCTTATGCATGTGGCTTTCAGTTTGATGCTGAGGTCATGGATGGCTTTCTCCAGTGTGTTCAGAGGATGGTGTTAACTCCCTCTGAGCGCGCAGAGATTTCTAAACAGATGGAGATCTATAGGATGTCAGGTGACACTTTTGGCTATGACATGGTTGTCTAGGATAGAACCACAAGGATGCCAGGTACAATTTGTTTAAAACTTTCAAATTTTGATCTCTTAGATTCTTAATTAATTACCCTTTTATTTCTATGTTTTTTACTTGGTAAAAATTTAATACATTGTAATTTGTAATTTGAATTTTGTCTTACCGTTTACCTTCCTTGTTTTCTTTGTAGATGTGTGGTGGACTAACTATGGTCGCAGAGTTCCAGAGTTGCAAAGACTTGCCATTAGGGTGCTAAGTCAAACTTGCAGCTCATCAGGGTGTGAGCGCAATTGGAGTGTCTTTGAGAAGATACACTCCAAGAAGCGCAGAAGGTTAGAATTTTCAATTTAGAAATGTTAAACTTAAATTTATTATCTTTGCTTCTTTATAATTTTATTAATTTTAAATATAATTTATGACAATTTTGAATTTGAATTTATCATCATTTATCACCCCCTAACTATGGATCTCATACTAATGCAGGTTACTTTCTCAGCGCCTTAATGACATGGTTTATGTCTACTACAATCTAAGGTTGCAGGTGAAACAAATTGAGAAAGTGCCCAATCCAGATGCCATTTCATTGGATGACATTGACACTACTAGCAAATGGAGGGTGGAGACGGAGGATCTTGTGATGGATGAGGCACCTGAATGGTTGGAGGAAGAGGGGGACGATGATGCAGATCCGTCAGAGGAGGAGGGGGGAGAGGGGGATGCTGATGTTCCACTTCCAGAGGATGACTATGACTATGACTATGAGGACATTGAGGAGGAGGTTGATACTCATTTGCAGCGTCGACCAGCTCCAGGTGTCCCACCACCTCCATAGAGTCATACAGTTGGGACTGGGAGGAGACAGCTCACATTCACCTCCCCCTCATCCACAGCATCTACTCTAGCAGTTGGAGGTTCTAGTCCCACCCCAGGCTCATCTGGACCACCTCCACGACCACCTACTGCTTCTAGAGAAGAGTGGTGCCATTGCCAGTGCCCTTGACCCGTAAAAAGGGTAGATTGATTAGAGGATCATCCTCAGGGAGTCGATGACTTGATTCCTATTTTTATCATTGTACTATCATACTATGTTGGTGTC